>CM075769.1:38392017-38787017 GCA_037974665.1 Ehretia macrophylla | reverse complement strand
GTATCAAGATATCTCACCTGCCTTCAATAGTTCAAAAAAATCTTCAAGGAAATAAAGACACCAAAAATGAATTGGTACTCTTTTCAGATGGTATTTCCTCATCGACAACTGCAAATGATACAATTGCATCCTCTTCAGATGTCTATCCCTTATTGTCTGACACTTTTTGATATCAAAGTTAGTACAATGTCCTAGTTCATGCATTTTAAATTTTCATTTTTCCGTAATAAATTTGAAAATGTTGGTAATTCCACTATTATTAATGTACTTGCGTTACTTTATAAAGGATGAAATAAAATAGTTTTTATTTTGTTGAAACTGATAACTAATTTGAATAATTGTATGGTTACTTACTTAATTAGTAGTTTTTTGGCTGTTGAAATAGGATAATTTATGTCGTAAGTATCAAACAACTTCTTTGATTAAGTTATTATTGTTAAAGTATATTTAACTAGTTAAAAAAATATTCAAGTTGTCTCCTTATAGATTAGTTTTTAGGTTTTCTTATTAGATTATGTCCTAATTAGTCTAATATTATATTCTTGTTCTCCAATTTATGAAGCCTATAAATAGGCACTCTCCCATTGTATTTTCTTAATATCAAGAATTCAACATGTAGTCATTATATCTCTCTCTTCTAGAGCTACCGTTGGTGGTGACTCCTCCTATTTTCTTCAAGATAAATATATTTTCTCTTTTTTTTCTCAACATGGTATCAGAGCTACCATCTTGATAGCCTGTGTCATTGTTGTCCCATTATTACCACTTTCACTGTTGCGTCGAAACAGTCAAATCTCTTTCTTTACCACCATCAATATTGCAACCATAAAATTCATCATAATCGTTTCATACTATCATTTTTGGGAATAGTCGTATCACTTTATTTACGACTTTGAAAACCTTTTCATCTACGTTTAACCCGTTAGACCATTATCTAGGGTTTTTAGACCTTTGTGGGTTGGTCTCTGTTTCTCTCGATTATGTTTAGACCATCTTGTGTTATTTATGGTCTATAATTTCTTATTCATTGTGGCTTTGGAAATTCCATCAGTCATTGCCGTTTCTTTTCGTGTTCATCATGGCTCTGTAAATTGCATTAGCCACCACTGTTTCTCTTGATTTTGTTTAGACCATCTAGTATTATCTATGGTCCCTGTTTGCATTTTCATCATGGCTCTGGAAATTGTTTGGCCACCATTATTTATTTTCATGTTCTTTGTGGCTCCGGAAATTATATCAGCCACTGTCGTTTATTCCCGTGTGCTTTGTGGCTCTAAAACTATATCAACTATCATTAGTTGATCTTCGCGTTCTTTGTGGTTTTGGTGATCGCTTGACTCTCGTTCGCTTTCTTATCGACATTCTCTTGTGGATGTTCTTTTGACTACTTTGATCAATGCTTCCAAGACGTCTTAGCAATTCAATTATCAAACTCAAGTTGGTCTCCGTTCGCCCTACTTGAGTTTGAAGGGGGATGTTAAAGTATATTTAACTAGTTAAGAAAATATTCAAGTTGTTTCCTTATAGATTAGTTCTCAGGTTTCCTTATTAGATTATGTGTTAATTAGTCTAATACTATATTTTTGTTCTCCAAGTTATGAGGCCTATAAGTAGGCACTCTCCTATTGTATTTTCTTAATATCAAGAATTCAACATGTAGTCATTATATCTCTCTCTTCTAGAGCCACCGTTAGTGGTGACTCCTCCTATTGTACATATATTTTCTCTCATGTCTTCTCCTTTCTTTCTCTTTCAACAATTATGTCAATCAAATGATTTTAAAACAAAAAAATATTATTTGTCAAGTGAGAAAGTGCACAAACATTCTCAAATAAGCTCAACTATCTACCTATAATATAGATTACAAAATAACATTTTGACTAAAATCATTCGAGAAATGCAAAATTCCATTAATGTAGTTGAAAATAGTATCATATAATTTTCAATTGTTTAAGTCGTAAGAAGAGCGAAGCTTCATACTATTTCCAAAAGCATTATTTCTAATTCCAATAAAACAACCCCTCATTAGAAAATAACCAGTGAAAAAATTAGATCATTTATAAGATTCAGTTACATATTTCAGCTATGTGTACATCCGATCTTCTAGAAGATGTATTAGTAGATTATATTTATGACGCCTATGAAGGCCAAAGTTGAGGTGTATTCGAAGTGTTTTAGCTTCTCGTTGAATTGGATATGCAATTATCAAGTTTGATTTTTAGGCAAATTGAGTGTTATTTTCAATTTTACATACTTATCCCATTGCCTAGAACCCTCTTAAATAATATTGATATATGAGAATGGGTTGAGAATATAATGGTATCCCAGTTTTATTCTAATTCATATGCTTAGTATAAAGGAATGAACTTGGGAATCTTATTCTCTCGATAATCCCAATATTCTCTCAAATATGGGAATACCCATTCTTGATAAAACACATGGTAATAACATATTCCTATATACTTAGGATGAACTTATTACTCAAGTGGTTAAAATATCTTTAAAAAAACATATTACACTATATACAAACAACATTATTATTAATATAATTAATTATTTGTTAGTATTATTTATTATATTATTGCCATAGTTATTAATATATATTAACTCTATTACATAATTAATTCTTAATTTTTATCTCACATCACTCTATTACATAATTATAAGTTAATTAATTCCTAATTTTTATCTCACACCACTTTATTACATAAGTTAATTAATTTCAATTTTTTATCTTATACCATGAGATAAATATATCTTGTATCATGACATAAGTACGCAGTTATTATTGTATCGGCCACAAACAGTTAACTCACAACCCTTCGTGCGAGTTAGTATACTGGAATGCTCACTTTCATTACTATTTTGACTGACATATGTGGTATACGAGTGTCAAGTCTAGGTCTATATAAAGAGAGCTTCTCGCTCTAGTTCAGGTTATGGTTCAAGTGGAGAAGCAGAGAGGTTGTTTGCAATATAAACCTAACTAAGTTGCGCGTATTTTTGTGTATGTGGTTTGTGTAATACATGCGTGGTGGCATTGGCAGTGTGGTGTATAATGGCCGCATGGTGTAGTAGTGAGAGTGTGTAAGTTAGGGGTGTACTACAAGGTGTTATGGGGTGGGGATGAGAAATGGTTATAGTGAGTTTGAGGGTGATGGTGGCAGGTTGAGGGGTAGTTGTGGGTGGTAATGGTAGCTGCTTGTAGAGGTTGAGGGTAGGGCTGCCAGGGGTAGTGGGGCTATTGGTGGGGGTAGGGTGGAGCCACATGGCATGTAATTATTGGTTGGGTAATTATTTTTTATTTTTTTATAATATTGAGATGGCATATTTGTCATTTTAATATTTTTATAAAATTAATGAATGTTAGCTATTGGGGGCATATGAATCATTTCTAATGACCTTAGGTAGTTAATGTGATGGCTCAACAATCATTGGAGAATACCATCCACGTAAGGCTATCCTCAGGGGAGTAAAATGTAATTTACCCTTATCTTTATTCTCTTTTTTTTAATTAAAAATTTGGAAGCAAGTGTAAGAAGTTTTTACTTAAGGTAACCTTCTTGACCACATAAATTGTAAAATAAATAGTGATGGTTCAATGACCAAAGTCATAAATCAAATATAATCTCCTACATAATGAAATATTAAATGGATTCATAAAAGAAATAGAGGAATATGAAGAGTCCTTGTATATAGTCTTATACTGAACTCATGTTCTTGAAAGATTCTTGTAACCACCTAAATTATAATCTTACATAATTATATACTTAGTGAGATTAGTGATTGATTATAACCCTACATTATGATACACTATTTAGTGTGCTCATTATATCCCTACATCATGGTATAACTTAGTGAGGTTAATGGGTTAATTATAACCATATTATGGTGTACTTATTGAGGGGTTAGTGGGTTCATGAAGGGTCAGTTCTAATTAAATCCATGATGGGTGGAATTAATTGGAACAACACTATATAAAGGACTCTTGGTCCCTTTCTCTGCTCAATTTAACCAATATACATTTTGTATAAGTTTGTTATCCCATCAATTGACAAATATAAAAGTATATAGAGTAAAGGGAGAGAAAATCAAGTTAGTCATAAGGTGTGAGATTTAAGTTATGCACTACTAAAATTTATCTATATTAAATTTATATACTATTTTGTATATCTTCAAAGTGATTCAAGAATATCAAGGTATGTTTTGTTATTAATTATTTCATAATGTTATAAGACATGAGTTAAAAATCCGATTTTCGTCTTAAAATGTGGTATCAGAGCAAGGTTGAAGCTTACGTCTTATAACTCAATTATAGCTCTATTCAATATTAAAAAATTTCGGTTCATGGAATGGATTATTTAGTATATTATGACTTTATTTATTTAATCACTTTATAGCATTTCTTAATACTTTTATGTATATGGGGTAACAAAATTCTTAAGTGTGCCCCAATTTTGACTAACATTTTTCCTTCTTTCATTTGTTGTTTATAAATTTTTTTGGAATTGTTGACTTTGGAATGAAGGTGACTATTTTCAAAGTTATATAAGAACTCTAGAATTTATTTTCATGTCAAGATTATTGCCAACTTGGATATGACTGATATTTGGCTTCTTAAAGTTTTGTAGTCATTCTTTTGTAAAATGCTTACTAACTGTTATCGAATATAGATGGTTGATTGTTAGTCACCAAAGTGACTCAATCATTAGTAACCATCATTTGGATTCTAAATCTAATGGTGGATTGGTTGCCGCCAAAGTGATCTAGTCACATCATTTGATTATTGATTATTCAAGATTTTGTAAGCCTATGGAGATTATAGAGATGTAAATTACCCAAAGGTGATTTATTATTTTTATGATGAAAAATAAAAAATGAGTTGTGTTGTGTTATACCTAAATGTATATATCTTCTCAATATTTATAATGGTGTGGAGTGAATTATTAAAAAAATTGCTTATCGAGTGAATCACTTGCATACCATTATTTTTACCCAAAGATAAGTTATATATGATGATGCATTCGATTACTCGCTAATAGCATGACATAATTGGTAATGCTCATGCATATTTGGAAAATCAATTTTTGAGTAAATCACTAGCTTGTCACAGTCTTTACCCAAAGGTGAAATGTGATGAAACAATAGATTGCTCGTGATGATAAGAATAAATATGCTTAGCACTCTTGCGAGTGAAATTACTAGCATATGACTTTTCTTGCCCAAAGGTGAGAGTGATGATGCAATAGATTTCTCACTATTATAGTAATATATTGTTTAGCATTATTGAAATTATTGATAGCTTCCAATTAAAACATACATCCAATATTTTAAAGTTGAGTGCTCTTCTTAACATGAACTTTTATTTTGAGTATGCAATTTGGATATATTGTACTATAACTTGCTTAAAGTTTTTCAACCATTAAAATTATAAGATAGATTTTTTGATATTGATAGTAAAGTTGGCTTCTTGAAAATATTATAGGATTTATAAAATAATATTTAGCTCCCAGTTATGATTTTGTATAATCTAGAGAATAATGGGAGTAAGTTAATTTTTATTTCACTTTCATTATACCTTTAATACTTGCTAATAATAATTTTATTTGAAAGGTGTAAGAAATACAATTTTATTAAGAGAGAATTATGTTTATATTAGTGTATTTCATCAATAAAAGCAAGAAGTCATATCAATATCAATAAGGTATATATAAAAATACATGATTTTAGTATTATTCATGTATTATATTTCTGGTTGAAATACTGTTGAATATATTTACACATTATGGGGCAGATCACTAACTTTCAAGAAGTGATATGTGATTCTTTATTTTGACATCACATTTAAGGTTTTATGAAAGTGATCCATTAAAGTGTGTTGGTTTGGTTAGGAAGAGAAATTTTGGAAGCTATTGGTGCCATGTAAAGGTTCAATGACACATTTAAGCTTATGGTAAAGACTAGTAAATTTTAGTCTAATCCTATTAAAGTATTTTATCAGATTTGTTGCTAAATAAAAGTGTCCATTATGTATATCACTAGAAGTGATAATTATAAATCCTCATGAAAGTGCTAGCACATGAATGTAGTATGAAAATTATGAGGGATCATAATAATGTTTAATTGTTGGACACATCAAAGCAATATTTTTCTAGTTTCCATTGTGCACATTTTGTATGAAATAAAAGTTAATTGGAATTCTCAAATTTTTGACATTAAAGTAGGACCTTGTGGTTTTTTATTTTAAAGATATGCATGCATCATGTTATTTTTATTATTCCTCATTAAGATTTAGCTAAGTAAATGGCTGGTAATGTGATACATGGAAGAAATTATGTCATTTGATTTGATATAAAACCGCCATTGATGCTTACGAGGTGGGCGTATGAAAAGTGTGTACAATAAACCAAGTTTAAATACCCGCAAGTGCACGGATCTTCATAGTGTAGTGTGCTATGAGTGCAGAATCGTACCATAGGGAAGCTCATTAGTTAGTTAGTGAAGTAGTGTGTGAAAGTGTTAAAGTGGTAATTGACAGTTTAAAAAGGTGTTTGTGAGAATATAACTAAATTACAACTGAATTAAACTATCTAAGTAAAGGTGGAATACGAGGGAGAAGAATCTAGGGGGATGGATATGCAAAGAGGCAGTCAATATAAGCTCGGCATTCAAGTTCTCTAATCCTATACAAGGGTTAAGCTATAAACATTAACCTAGTCAATTAACTTAGCCTATTAAAATCCCGATTACTAACTCTGATGTAGGTATTATTCTATCTACGAGCTTGGAGCCATAGTATGGAACTGTCCTTGCAACCTGGTGTAAAATGTCTGTTTCAACTGAGTCATTAACTTCTCCTTACTGGTCTAGAACTACGGTACAACCTATAGTTCATGAAATCTAAGGTTGTCAAGCTATTTGATTTACTATTAAAGCATAGATATATGACACAAAAGTAAAGGAATCATAACGTCTACTAAAAAGCATTACGTATGAAAGACAATAAGTAAAACAATCATAACATCTACTAAAAAGCATTATGTATGAAAGACAGTACTGAATTTAAAACAAGTCATATATTGCAATCGAATTAAATCAACTGAATCCAAGACCATATATTAAAAGACCGTCATTTACAATATCCTCCCTAGATAAACAACTCTACTAAGACATAATAATAAATACAAGTAGTACAAATAAGAGAGTCAAGATAGGCTCCCCCAATATGACGACTTTATATTTCTGATTTCTGAAATTTGAGCAGAGGTCCGACGCCAAATACTATTCGGGCGGAACTAATTTCCCCCGGATAAGAGGTACTAGTGATGAATTTCTCCCAAATAAGAGTTTTCCATTAAAATCTATTCGGACAGAACCTCCCCCGACTAATAACTACTCGGGTCGGACTTCCCCCTAAAAGTAGCTATTCGGGCAAAATTTTCCCGAATAAGAACCACTTAGGTGGGACTTCCCCCATATCCTATTAATTTAAACTACCTAAATTAAACTAAAACTAACTAGAATTAACTTGAAATTATACAAAAAATATTGGCATTATTCCAAAATTAATTACTAAATTTGGAGGGAAGGGGGGTCTATTTATAGACAGAAAAACAGAGACGCGCTCGAGCGTGCCTTTTTTCGGTCCGCTGGCTGTACGACTCGTGGCAACTTCTGGATGATTCCTGAGGCACACTCGAGCGCCTATCTGCTCCATCGGTGAATTTTTTCCACATGTTTTCTTCTAGGAGATGGTGGATTTTTTGCAGGGCGCTTGAGCGCCTAGGAGGGCGCGTTCGAGCGCCCTTTGCTGACTTTTTGGGCTTGAATTTTGACTTTTGACCGAGCTTTGACTGAGCATTGACCGAGGCATTTCCGAGCTATTTCAGCGTTCTGAGTCTGATTATGCACTAGTTTTGGCCAAATTTCATCTCTATGGACTCCATTCTTCTATCGGTTCTCGTAATTTCCCCATTTCTTCACTTCTTGACTTGCATTTTGGATCATTTTGGGTCTGAACTTTCACTTTCTGGTATTCTCCTACATTGCATCGAAAGTATCAAAGTATTGCAATTATCCCTAAGTTAAGATGTAAATATAGTACAAATACCAAGGTTTGAGTGCTGCAAATACAGTCACATTACCATCCCCAAACCTAAATCGTGCTTGCCCTCAAGTAAGACTGTCTTTAAAACAGATGTGAAAGTGAAATTTGCAGAATTTTTACAAGTCAAAAGCATATGAAATATCCTATCTTTTTGTCAAATATTTTCGAAATATGAATCATGAGAAATGAAATCTACTATCTTAACCCTATTCAGCAGTTAATGATAAATATGATAAGAGAACCTTTTTACATAGTTTTTTCAAATAGGTACTCTTATTGGAAATGAACTATTGATAGCTTTGGAGTACATATTTATAAGTAAACTAAGCAAATTAAGTTTATAAATTCCCAACTTTCAAGACATGCAAACAGATTAGACTTTGAGATTCTTACCTTTATTTGCAATTAAACTCTTGATCATGCCTTAACCCTTTAACATTTGCCAAAAATATAAAAGTACAACTTACAATATCTCCATATAGTGTTCAGTTTCTTTTGCTTTCTAGATATCCCATGTACCGGCCTTTAAGACCAACAATCCCTCGCCATTATGACTAAGGTTGCCAGGATTAAAAGGGACCCCTACGTGCCTTAATCACTCGAGATATCCAAGCTCGAAACCTTCCATTATAGCACATATCCCAAATTACAATGTCTAGGATAGTGGTGTTTAGAGATTTACAACATATTTACACCAAAAATTTATTCAACAGTAAAGGTATGTACAACTCTTTTCCATTTTTCTATTTTTTTCATTGTTTTCTTTGTTTTTCTTTTTTTCAAAGTGTACATAAAGACAGAGTAACATAACATACTGTACAGACATGGCATAAGGGTTCAGGTTTCAATCACAAAGAGTTCTCATAACAAACGGTAATCCTATCTCAGTCATTTCATAATCACATAGCTATCAATTTTGAAGAAAAGAAGAACAATTAGGTTTACTCATGAATACAGTACCTCAAAGTTTTTCTTACAAAGTTTCCTCAGAGTTTTTCACAATACATAGCTAACAACACAGGTTCTCAAATCATCTAAATTATCTTCTTTTAAATAAGTAAGGTAGCAAACTACTCTTCTTATGAACAAAAATAGTGTATTTCTTGCATATTTTGAAAAATATTTCCATGAAATAAGTGCACCCCCACACTGAAACTTTGCTTGTCCTCGAGCAAATAGCAATGTCAGACAGTGAGAGTGTAATATACAAGTAATAATATAATGACAAATGCTACATCCCTAAACCTATAGTTTGCTTATTCTACAACGCAGGTTGATCTGGTATAAAGAGAGATGTAGTGAGGAAAGATATCACCTGATGTGAAGTATCTCTATGTTGATGTCAAAGCTTGTCTACTAACTTTTGCCAAAAGATGTATCATTCTGCAATTAAAGATTAGTAGACAAAGTATTTTACAGATTATCATCAACACAGCAAAAATAATAGTTAATCTATACAAAATAGTATAAGGGAGGGGGTCAAAAAGAATTATGGTTAAGGAAACAACCTAATACATAAAGTAATAAATAAACTACCCAAACTATTTAGACTATTTTCTGGGGTTCTAGAGTTGATACTCCTACAAAGACTAGCTCTTCCAAAGGTCTCTGTGCTCATGACATCTAGTGCTCTCCTTCGGCCACTTAAGGCCAAAGCCAGTTCCACAGGGTCAAGGATAGAACTGTGGGGTTTTACGTCACAGACGTTACATCTGGTGTATGCTCAGACTCCTAACTACCTTATCAAGTAATATCCAACAAACCCAAACTACATTAAGGTGGTAGAGTAGCTCACACTATAAGACAGAGTTACACAATTAAGCTAACCGCACACAAAAATGTACAATGACCACTAGTAGAATGACACTAGTACTTCTATAAATGTTCCTCAGGGTTAAAACCCAAACTACCTAAAGCTGGAGAAAAATTCACAGAGTACATATAAAAGATAAAAATTAAACAAATACGAACACAAAAGAGTACTAGGTTGCCTCCTAGTAGCGCTAAGTGTAACGTCTTCAGCCTGACGGTTGTGTTGAGTTTAATGCCACAACTTGGAAAATTCCCTTTTATGGAATGCTTGCAAGGTCATAAAGTTCTATAGATTCAACTTCATGAGGGACCGCATTAGGATCGAAAACATGCTTCAGTCTTTGTCCATTGACTGTGAGAATACGCCCATATGTGGGATGTTTAATCAAGATAACTCCGAAAGAATATGCTTTAAGTACTTTATAAGAACCATCCCACCTTGTTCTTAATTTGCATGGGAAGAACTTCAGTCTAGAGTTAAACAACCAAACTTTATCAGAAGGAGATAAAGTTTTTCTCAGAATAGATCTATCATGAATCCTCTTCATTCTCTCTTTGTAGAGTTTGGCATTCTCATAAGCTTCAAAGTGAAGCTCTTCCAGTTCACTCAACGACAACTTCCTACCTTCACCTGCCTGTTGTAAGTCAAAGTTTAGGGCCTTAATAGCCCAATAGGCTTTATGCTCTAATTCAACATGAAGGTGACAAGTTTTACCATATACCAATCTATATGGGGACATGCCAATGGGAGTTTTGAAAGCAGTATGATAGGCCCACAATGTGTCGTGCAGACGACTTGACCAATCTTTGCGATCGAGTCTAACCATTTTCTGAAGAATTGACTTGATTTCTCTATTCGATACCTCTACTTGACCACTTGTTTATGGGTAGTAAGGCGTCGCTATCTTGTGGTGGACAGAGTATTTTCTTAAAAGAGCTTAGAGTGTCCTGTGACAAAAATGCTATCCTCCGTCACTAATAAGTACACGTGGCACCCTAAATTGAGAAAAGATGTTCTCTTTAATGAACTTGGCCATGACTTTGTGGTCATTGGTTCGGGTTTCCACTACTTCTACCCACTTGGACACATAGTCCACACCAACAAGAATATAAGTACATCCTGGGGAAGGAGGGAAGGGACCCATGAAGTCTATACCCAATACATCAAATATTTCATATATAAGGATGGGTGTAAGGGGAATCATGTCCCTTTTTGAGATAGAGCCAGCTTGTTGACATTGTGGGCAATTTTTACACATTTGCTGGGCATCTATGAAAAGAGTGGGCCAGAAGAACCCACATTGAAGGACTTTGGCAGCTGTCCTTTTTTCTCTAAAATGTCCACCACATGCTTCAGAGTGGTAGAACTAGAGTATGATGTCAGTCTCATCCTCAGGTATACATCTTCTAATAACCTGATCGACACAAATCTTGAAAAGATAGGGATCTTCCCAGAGAAAGTACTTGACTTGTGCCATAAATCGTTCATTCTCTCTTTTACCCCAGTGAGTTGAAAACTCTTAGGCAGCCAAATAATTGACATAGTGGGTATACCACAGGGTCTTATGTGAGACAACAAAAAGTTACCCGTCAGGGAACGTATCTTTGAAAGGCAAAGAGTCGATAGGATAATCACGTACCAAATGTGATAGATAATCGGTGACAGAGTTCTCGTTTCCTTTCTTGTCTTTGATCTCGAGATCAAACTCTTGAAGGAGTAATAGCCAACGGATTAAACGGGGCTTTGTATCCATTTTGGTCAGCAAATACCGCAAAGCCGCGTGATCCGTGTATACTATTACTTTGGATCCTAGGATATAAGATCTGAACTTATCCAAGGAGAAGACTACATCTAGCAATTCCTTTTCAGTGGTTGTGTAGTTCTTTTGAGCTTCATCTAAAGTTTTGCTAGCATAATATATCATAGTAGGTAGCTTATCCTTATGCTGGCCTAATATAGCTCCCACAGCATAGTTTGATGTATCGCACATTATCTCAAATGGGAGATTGTAGTAAGGAGGTTAGATGATTGTAACAGAGGATAGCAAGGATTTGAGCTTCTCAAAAGCTTCCGAGCACTTATCATTAAAGTTGAATTCGGTATCGTGTGCTAGGAGACTAGAGAGATGTCAGGCTATATGGCTGAAGTCCTTGATGAAACGCCGATAGAAATTGACATAACCAAGGAATGATCGGATATCACGCACCGTCTTGGGTGCGGGCAGCTTTTATATTAGCTTGACTTTGGCTGGGTCCACATGGATTCCTTTATGTGGAACAACATGACCCAAAACTATACCTTGCTTAACCATGAAATGGCTCTTTTCCCAACTTAGAACCAGGTTCATTTCAACACATCGGTCAAACACTTGTGAAATGTGTGTAAGGCACTCGTCAAAGGTAGATCCAAACACTGAGAAGTCATCCATGAAGACTTCCAGGAAATTTTCTATCATATTTGAGAATAGGGCCATCACATATCTTTGAAACGTCGCAGGTGCATTGCAAAGACCGAATGGCATTCGCCTGAATGCAAATATCTCATAGGGACATGGGAAAGTAGTATTTTCTTGATTTTCAGGAAAGATTGAGATTTGGTTATATCCCGAATACCCATCCAAAAAGCAGTAGTAGCCTTGTTCAGCTACTCTATCTAGGACTTGGTCAAGGAAGGGCAAAGGGAAATAAGTATTTTCTTGTCTTGGAGTTGAGATTTCTGTAATCAATGCATACACACCACCTAATGGTGGTGTGTGTAGAAATAAGCTCACCTTTGTTATTTGGGACCACAGTATTCCCAAATGTCTTCGGTACCACTTGTACCAAACTTACCCATGGACTGTCAGAAATCGGGTATATAATACTCGCATTAGGCAACTTGATGATCTCTTTATGGACGACATCACCAATCTTTGGATTTAATCTTCTCCGAAATTCTCGAGAAAGAGTCACTCCTTCCTCGAGATGAATTCTGTGCATACACACAGAGTGATCAATTCCTTTCAAGTCAGAAATTGTCCAACCTATCGTCTGTTTATGCGTTCTTAAGACCTCTAGAAGTTTGTCTTCATGCTCGGGAGTCATGTCTGAGGTATAATGATAGGTAGGGTCTCATCGGGTCCCAAGTAGGCATATTTAAGATGTTGGGGCAAGGTTTTGAGTTCCAAAGCTGGTGGAGACTCAATTGTGGGGGTATCTGAAACTTCAGGGAAATGAGTTATTACTTGATCGTCCTTATCTGGATCAACAACAACGGAAGCAGAGGCAACCATTTCAAGAGAAATGTAGCATTCAAACAACAGGCGTTCAAGTTCGGCTATCTCTGTGACACCCCGAGCCCAGCACTTCATTAATTGCATTCATTAAATGGTTAACTTAGATGTAACTTAGCTAATTACTTCATTTTTTACATATTTTTATAAATTTAACTGTTTCTGTTCATGCATTTTATATTTTTATAAAATACTACATTTTGCTGAAATTTAATCACCCAAGTGCCCCATTTACCCTTACTAAAATGGCCTAATTGCTTGACTCATCCTTTCACCATCTCATGAGAACATTATAAGCCAAGAAACAAAAAAAAGGTCAAAAGAATGGCCAAAAAAGAGTTACGGGAATAGTAACTTCTTCAAAAAAAATTTACTCCTTGCTTCATTCTTACTTCCATTGCTTCTCAAATTGGTTGTACTTCATCCTTAGGACCTTAAGACCATTCTTTGATCTTCAAAAGAGGTGAGGGTGCATTCCATTCTTGTATTAAATTCAATTAAAGTTTGTGCTATTATTTGTGTGATCTAATATTTTAGTGGTTTAATGCTTGTTCTGTTGCTTCTTATATGCTCTAATGACTTCATAGAATATATTTGATGGTTTAAAAATGCTTGTTGAATGCTTGAAAATGAAAATGGCACTTGGGAAAGATGATGAATAGTGTCAAACTAGGGTTTCCGAAAAAAGTTACAATTTAATTCGATTCGAGACTTCTAGTAGTTGCTAATTAAGTCCATAAGCGTGGAAAAAATGTTAATTGCACTTGTTATGTTAAAAATTTGAGAAATTTGATCAAAATAGGCTACTTTAATAAGGGGTTTCGGGGTTAACTTGAATCCGGACACGTTTTGAGGTTATGGCTAGTCTTTAATAAGTGTTGAAGTCTTAAAAGTGTTTTCGTTTCGCTTGTTTGGATTGCGAAATTGGTACTTGTAGTGTAAACCCACAAAGAGGCATTTTCGGTGTTTCCGTGTACTTGTGCTCTAGGTTATGATTTGGAGGTTATAAATGAGGTATTTATGTATCTTTAGATTGGTAGGATGGTTAGCTAGCTTAACTTGATCATTAAATTCCGGTAGGAAGCTAAATAGCCTAGTTGAATAAAGCGAAAATGAATGAATTAATTGCTTTAGTACTTGTATTGCTTTGTAGTTGCTCCTAGCATATCTAAATGCTATTCAAAGGTATGTGTGAGCTTTGAGTTAAGTTTTGTGAAAAGTATAAGATTGACCCCTTTGTGTTCGCATAGTTAATTTCATGATAATTGCTTTATAATTGAGTAATTAAATGTTTATATGCCTTTGTGTAGTGTACGTATTATAGTAGTGAAGTCTCGTGAATTAAGTTGCTTGGTTTACATGGCTTTGGTTGAGTATGAATTCAGAATGGACTAAAGGAACTAGTAACGAACCATGATAATAATTGTTGTTAGTTGATTCTTAATTGATTAGATAATTGTTTAAATGAACTTATGTAACAAGTTCATCAATTCGGAGAAGTTGTAAGTTAAGTTATATCAATACTAGTTAAAGATTGATTAAACATGTTTATATTGCTTATTAATTGCATTATATGTGTAAAGATACGCTTATATAACTTATTGGTTAGATGTTATATAGTGTTTCTACTTATATGAATTATCATTGCTATGTATATGTTAGTTATTATACTATTGTCTTTGAGTAATACTTAGAATATTAAAGAATGTTGCACATGTGATCACTTGAGTTATTTGTTGTTTAAATAATGATTAGAATGCATGTTGAGCAATGAAATATATTGTTAGTTATGTGAATTAAAGAGAATCAAATAGAGTAAGATAAATTAATGGCTTTATGAACTAGCTTTAGTTGAGAAAAAGAAATAACTTTTTATGCATATAGTTGGTTGTATTAGGTAGTGATAATTGAAGAGAATTGATGCTTTTGGAGAATATTGAGGGAATCGTGGCTTAATTCGCGCAGGTTTGACTTCCTAAAAGCTGAGGGATCATTTTTATGTGCACTCTAAGTGTCTTATCTTGTTATATGCTAAATGTTCGATACTAAGTGATTTAAGTGTTTTAGTTGGATTAGTTTAGCAATTATAGACTAAGGAATGTATCATATTTCATCGTATGGCGTGATGGATGATGTGTGTGCTTAGGGACAACCTCTTTTGTTGTCCTTCTTGTTTATATATTGGTTTATTTTGTTATATTGTTATTATTATTGCTTCCTGTGTTATCGAGTCAATGGTTGCGCAACCTTATTATCGGGGCGGGTACGATGGGCCTCTCTGGGCGGCAGCGGGCTTGCCAGGGTTGGTTGCTCTAGCTCCGTACCCTCTTACCTCACTTGCCTGGTTCGGAGATTGCCAAGGGGTGTTGGGTCGTAAGATTGGGTACATCCGGAGTACCCTTTGGTGTTTGGGATGCCAGTATATTGTGATTGAGTCGTGATTTGTGGATCGAGAATCAAAGACTTGGAGTGATAAGAGTTATTGATCGTATCCTTTTTAAAGTGTGGTATTAGAATTGTTATCCATTGTTTATTTATTGTATTAAATGTGTTAAGTTGCTGCATTGCACGAACCCCCGGTATACTGTTCCCGTTTCCCCTTCCTCACTGAGTATACATGTTGTATACTCACCCTCGTTTCTAACACCTTTCAGGTTTAGTGCTATCGGAGGTAGAAAAGAAGGCTCGAGAGTTTTGTGATTGATTATGCTGGCTTACGTAGATTGTCATTGAATACAGTTTCATAATTGTAAAGTTAAATTTAGAATGTATTAATAGTTGCGAATGGCTTGTAATGTTGTAATATCTTGTAATCTTTACTTTATTGTCTAGTAGTTGCATGCTTGCATGTTTTGACTGGTCGACGGACTTAAATTATAAGAAAGAATACTAGTTAATGTTAGAGTGGTATGATAAGTGAGATTATACTCATGAACCTTTAATAGTTAATGATTGCATGCCTATATGTTTGATGTTTATGTTAGTGTAAGGCTCGGATGGCTTTAAGACGGGGCATGGTTGGAGTTGGAGTTGTATGAGAATGATGTGGGTTATATTTGTGGATTTATTTACTATTTACAGGCATCTAGTTGTCCTATAAATAGGGGAGACTCCGTCCATTTTTTCTAATTTTTGTGACTGGGTTTGGTATTAGGATGAGTATAGATTGTTTAATGGAACTTCTGGTCTCATGAGGGGCCGAGGTGTTACAAGTGCTATCAGAGCATAGATGCTCTCAGCCGGGATAGGGTCCTTTAACAGCTGGATAGTGAACATCGAGTGTGTGCTTGTGAAATGTGTCTTGATTAGGTGTATGCTTGGTGTGCCTTGAGAATGTGAGTGTCTTTTGTGCAATCTTGTGTCCTAAACTTAATATGTGATCTATGTGATAGTGATGTGTACTATTTGTTAAATACTTGTCAAGTGTAGTGATATAGCTAATCATGAATCGAATTAATCTCATGAATCGTTACTTGCTCGAAATATTGATTATAACGTGTATACTTGAATGTCTCGGCATAGTTGTGTTGTGAATTGTATTCATTGTGTGTGACTCGTATTTGAACTATCTTGTTGATTAACTTTGTGTTATAAAACTTCTGGTTATATAATAGCTTCTGTGGTATATGTCATAATCTCCTGATATACGAACATTACATCAATTACATTAGGTGATATCTTGGCATTCATGCATTGTCCCCTTAAATAGGTAAGTAAGCATTATCCCCTGAAAGAGATGGCCATTGATGCTGACTGGTGAGAAAATAATGGTTCAACTGGCTATTTGGATTAGTGAAGCGATTTGATGCCCCGAGGTTAAATCCGGACTCTCTTGGCACTTCTTAAACGGTACTTCTTGGCTGGAACTCCTATTTGGGAATCTCAGATAGATCTTCTAGTTGGCGTCATATATGGAGGGCTTATTTGATACTCCTATTCGAAAGAATTCGTGTTTATGAGTATTGGTCAGTATTCCTTACGCACACTCTCACTTGGATTTCTTGTTCGGGATTTTACCTATGGTACCACATTGATATTCCTATTGGGTATTTTCTTTAGTATTTTCGTCTGGTATTCTTGCCTAGAGATTATTTGGGATTTCCTCTGGACTACTGGTATAACGAGCATATTGGGGATTCTTATACGGTGATTCATAATTAGAGAGATTCTTATTCGGACTTCTGGATTCGTATACTTATTTGAAACCTTTATTTGGCATCCTTAATTAGATTTATTGGTGGTATTTTCTCGGAGTCCCAAGCTAGACTTCTAATTAGTCCTTTATTTGGCAATCTTGAACCTTTATTTGAAGTTAGAGTTGGGATTCACCGGACATCGTTCTTGCAAATTTTTTGATATTATCCGGGCGTTTTGGATTTAGCTGCATACTCTTCTTAATGGGATTTCTTTTGGTGCTCTCTCAGCATTAGTGAATAGCCTCCTCGTGTGACATTCTTATCGGACTCCTATTGGGTATTTTCATAGGAGACTTTATGTAGCTACACTACTCGGGCTTCCTTCAGTGACGTTCGCTCTTCTTTGTCTCCTTCGGCATTACATTTCTTGACTTCAAGTTCGATGGAAACTGTTGCAGTTCTTGGAAGTCATTTCAGCTCAAGAAATTGCAAGAACGCAATTTTTGTAAGGAGGAGAGCATGTGACACCCCGAACCCAGCACTTCATTAATTGCATTCATTAAATGGTTAACTTAGATGTAACTTAGCTAATTGTTTCATTTTTTTCATATTCCATAAATTCAACTGTTTCTTTTCATGCATTTTATATTTTTATAAAATACTACATATTTTTTGTGAGACCCGAGCATTTCATTATATGTGCATTTATTTGTTTTAAACATTATTTAATAGTATTTTGTGCTAATTATGTGTTTAACAATTTTACTACAACAAATTTGAATTTAAATTGTATACGTATGAATATATATAGTCATATTTTTACTAAGACCACCGTATTTGACTTAGTCTTACTTTTATATACATATAATACATACATGAATACATATGAACCTATTAGAATAAACTTAGTATGATAACTTTGACTTTTTGACTTTTCGTATTTGACTTCATTTAACCACTAAATTATTTTATACATTATACTTATATAATACATATATGTATACATATTTGAATAGGTATAAATACATTAGATATTTTTATTACATACATGTATGCATACTAAAATACATACAAATACATAAGACATTTTGTAAAACACCAACTTTGACTTGGTCTTTAAATATCAACCTAACATCATTCTTGCAAGATAAAACATATTCACTGCATAATTTGGAAAGAGTTAGGTGGCAAATTATATATGGTTAGAAAGCTCTACAAGTCTATTTTCTAACGCTTCAAACCGTTCGCAAATCGGAGTTCTCTAGCATAAGTTATGATCGTTTTAGTAAAAGGTGTTAAAACTGATTTGTATACACGGGTTTGACCAAACAAGTGTTATTTGACTTTTCTTATTTAGTTAGTTGACCATTGGACTTAGCCTATTTATTACAACCAAGTTTCATTTTGCAGAAAAAAAAACACACACAACACCTAGATCACCTACAAAATTCTGCCATAAGAGAAAAGAGAAGAAAAAATTCATTTCAAGCTTGATTCTTCATTTCTTGGTGGATTTGAGCAAAGTTTGATCCATAGAAAAGTTGCTCCTTGCTATTTCATCTTCATTTCTTGCCTTAGTTGCTAATTTAAGGTGAGGGAGGTTATGTATTTGCATGATTTAAATTCTGAAATTAAATTTAGTTTGAAGAAATGTTGTTATCTTGATTCATAATGCTAGATATATATGTTAGGAGTAGACTTTTGGGTTTGTTGTGTTCTTGTTGTTATATCTTGTATTTATTTTGTATTTTTGAAGATAAATGCTAGAGTTTATAGATCTAGGTTGTTGTAGTATTGTGTGATCTTGTTTATGCTTGTATTTGAGGTTTATGATGTTGTAGAAGCAAGATAGGAAGTGAATTTGCCATGAAAGCTATCATCATTTATTGGACAGCTCACTGCCTCTAACTTCTTTTACGTTTTAAAAATAGTAAATGAACTCGGAATCGAACGAAATTTTTACAGTAGCTAGATTAGGCAGTTAGAAACAAACTTTGTGTTTTACAGAAAGTCATATTCCAATGTTTAGACCTTCCGATTTTTCCATTTCCGAGGTGTGGAAGAAAAACGTTGCAACTGGACAGTTGGTAGTACTTGCACTAAAATGACTATAACTCAATGAATTTAACTCGGAATTGAGTTCCGTTTGAACCTAGAACTATCTACATTCGATAAGCTTCGTTTCTAGATTTAAAACAGGGTATTTAGAGATTGTTAACATAGACATACAATTTGATTAATTTAAGCTTCCGCTGGATTAGAAATTAGAAGTGTCTTAGCTGGTTTGTTAATTGAGTGTTGTAGAGTCCTTGTCAAGCATGTTGTAAATGTTTACTATGGGTTGGGTGATCTACTTTATTATCCAAATGTGAGATATCAATTGTCGAATGTGTTATTGATAAATACAAATGTATTGTTGCATATGCTTACTTCGATCTATAGAAATCATGTATAAGTGTGTTATAAGTGCTTGTACAGATGATTATATGTTGTAGTAGTAATGTGAGAGCTTAATACATACATATGAATTTATTGGAGATGAAATAGGTGATTATGTGTTAACTTTATTAAATAGAAGTTGAGAATTTGAGTTAGATTTGGTGTTTATGATTATATATATGTGATTGGTGTATGATTCATGGCTTTAGTGAGAGTTTGGTGAATTTAGGAGTTTATTTTGATTAATTTCATAAAATTCCAGCAACAATGTAATTTTATAGATTTGTTTGTTTAGCTTGTTTAATGCTTGGTTTTGTTGTTGTAATGTGTTCATAATGCATTATAGTTAGTTGCTATATTGATTGTGTTGAAGTTATGTGTTGTAGAGATTCATAGGAAGGTTTAATCTTGTTAGAAATAGTTGATTTGTAATGATTATATTCTTTCAAGGTTTAATTGGTGTTAATGTGTAAATGTCATGTTTTTATGTACTTAGGTGATGTTAATATGTTGTAAAGATCATGTTCTTTGATAGTTGAATGTTGGTACTAATGTGTTGGATATATGTTTAATGATGTTTGGTTGAATTAAAGAATGTGTTGTCTTTAAATGTGAGTGTTTTGATGCATGTTAAATGTGGCATGATTGCTCGGATATATGGTTGGGAGTTTGTCAAATGAACATGATACGTGAATATGTTCGGGGGTTCAACCTACTTTGTTGATCTCCTTTATTGGTCATGAATATGTGTTAAATGGTTAATGCGAATGTATGAATGTCTTTGATGCTGTGTGATGCAAAGCGTTAGGTGAATAACCTTATATTGTTGGGCGTAGTCCCTTATGTGAAAGCGTTGGGTGTATTCCCTTATGCGAATGCGTTGAATGCGTTGGGTGTATTCCCTTATGCGAATGCGTTGAATGTGTTGGGTGGATACCCTTATGCGAATGTGAATGTGTTGGGTGGATACCCTTATGCGAATATGAATGCGATCGGGTGAATACCCTTATGTGATATTATGCGATCGGGTGGATACCCATATGTGATGTTATGTGGATACCCTTATGTGATATTATGCGATCGGGTGGATACCCATATGCGAAGGTCAACCTTATGTGGGGCTTGGTAGCGTCGTGTCGTGCCGGGCGGCAAAGGGCTTGCGGGTAATTGCACGACTACCATAGTCTGACACCATTCTCACGTGGTCGGAGTTGGGCCATGAGGACTGGGGTGTCTAGATAGGTACATCCGAAGCTTGGTAGCGTCGTGTCGTGCCGGGCGGCATAGGGCTTGCGGGTAATTGCACGACTACCACGGTCTGACACCATTCTCACATGGTTGGAGTAAGGCCATGAGGAGTGGGGTGTCTAGGTGGGTACATCCGGAGTACCAATATGCGGGAGTGACAAGGAAATGTGAAAAGTGAACGTGATGAGTTCGTGAATGGGCTATAAGTGACGGCATCAACAAACAATAAACAGTATCCTTATAACGTGGTTTATGGCTTTAATGCTCAAGTTATATGTTGTTTCTAACATGATTAACTGATTTACAGGTTATGGCTTTAAAAGTCCCTTTAACTGTTTCCCCTCCCCACTGAGCTTTGTTATAAATAAGCTCACCCCTCTGTGATGCATGCTACAGGTGTACATGACGATGATTATGTGCATGAGAAAACTGTTGGAGAACCGTGGAATGAAATCCGTGCTTAGCTTGTGTTTGAGTTAAAACATTGTTTAATGGTTTTAGTAGTTTGTTGTAAGAGGTTATGTTTAGTTTACATTTGGAATACTTAATAACTTGTCTATTTTGAAGTCTAGCTTCTTTTGATTGTATATGTAAGTGATCATGGTTGGATTCATGATCTCGTTTGGATTTTATGTATGCTCATTGAGAACCTGGTTTGAGTATTGTGTCTACTTGGATATAGACTTTATATAAATATGTCTAGGTATTTTCGGTTTCTTATTGGATGTTCATATTACAGCTGTTATAATGTCCGTGTGTCGTTGCGTTCTGAACTGGTTTACCTAAGACCGGATTTGGGGCGTGACATTTTTAGGGGACTATAGCCCCTGACCGTGTGTGCATTGCATATCGGGATCAATAGGAAAAATTTCGCGAAATGTCTGATGAATAGTATTAGCGGGATTTTTCCATATTTTTGGCATTTTATTTTGCTAAAATTTAAAAGTGACCCATTTACCCTTATTAAAATGCCCTAATTACTTGACCCACCCTTTGACCATCTCATGAGAACATTATAAGCCAAGAAACAAAAAAAAAGGGTAAAAAAATAGCCAAAAAAGAGTTACGGGAATAGTAACTTCTCCAAAAAAAAAATTGCTCCTTGTTTCATTCTTGCTTCAATTGTTTCCCAAATTCGTTGTGCTTCATCCTTAGGGCCTTAAGACCATTCTTTGATCTTCAAAAGAGGTGAGAGTGCATTCCATTCTTGTATTAAATTCAATTAAAGTTTGTGCTATTATTTTTGTGATCTAATATTGTAGTGATTTAATGCTTGTTCCGTTACTTCTTATATGCTCTAATGACTTAATAGAATATATTTGATGGTTTAAAATGCTTGTTTAATACTTGAAAATGAAAATGGCACTTGGGAAAGATAATGAATAGTGTCAAACTAGGATTTCCGAAAAAAGTTACAATTTAATTCGATTCGAGGCTTCTAGTAGTTTCTAATTAGGTCCATAAGCGTGGAAAAAATGTTAATTGCACTTGCTATGTTCAAAATTTGAGAAATTTGATCAAAATAGGCTACTTTAATAAGGGGTTTCGGGATTAACTCGAATCCAGGCACGTTTCGAGGTTATGGCTAGTCTTTATTAAGTGTTGAAGCCTTAGAAGTGCTTTCATTTCGTTTGTTTGGGTTGCGCAATTGGTACTTGTAGTGTAAATCCACAAAGAGGCATTTTCGGTGTTTTCATGTACTTGTGCTCTAGGTTATGATTTGGAAGTTCTAAATGAGGTATTTAGGTATCCTTAGATTGGTAGGATAGTTAGCTAGCTTAACTTGATCATTGAATTCTGGAAGGAAGCTAAATAGCCTAGTTGAACAAAGGGGAAATGAATGAATTAATTGCTTTAGTACTTGTATTGCTTTGTAGTTGCTCTTAGCATGTCAAAATGCTATTCTAAGGTATGAGTGAGCTTTTAGTTAAGTTTTGTGAAAAGTATAATATTGACCAATTTGTGTTCGCATAGTTAATTTCATGATAATTGCTTTATAATTGAGTAATTAAATGTTTATGTGCCTTTGTGTAGTGTACGTATTATAGTAGTGAAGTCTCGTAAATTAAGTTGCTTGGTTTACATGGCTTTGGTTGAGTATGAATTTAGAATGGACTAAAGGAACTAGTAATGAACCATGATAATAATTGTTGTTAGTTGATTCTTGATTGATTGGATAAATGTTATGTAACAAGTTCATCTATTTGGAGAAGTTGTGAGTTAAGCTATATCGATACTAGTTAAAGATTGAATAAACATGTTTATATTGCTTATTAATTGCATTATATGTGTAAAGATACGCTTATATAACTTATTGGTTAGATGTTATATAGTGTTGCTACTTATATGAATTATCATTGCTATGTATATGTTAGTTATTATACTATTGTCTTTGAGTAATACTTAGAACATTAAAGAATGTTGCACATGTGATCACTTGAGTTATCTGTTGTTCAAATAATGATTAGAATGCATGTTGAACAATGAAATATATTGTTAGTTATATGAATTAAAGAGAATCAAATAGAGTAAGATAAATTAATGGCTTTATGAACTAGCTTTAGTTGAGAATAAGAAATCACTTCTTATGCATATAGTTGATTATATTAGGTAGTGATAATTGAAGAGAATTGATGCTTTTGGAGAATATTGAGGGAATCTTGGCTTAATTCGCGCAGGTTTGGCTTCCTAAAAGGTGAGGGATCATTTCTATGTGCATTCTAAGTGTCTTATCTTGTTATATGCTAAATGTTCGATACTAAGTGATTTAAGTGTTTTAGTTGGATTAGTTTAGCAATTATAGACTAATGAATGTATCATATTTCACGTATGGCGTGATTGATGATGTGTATGCTCAAGGACAACCTCTTTTGTTGTCCTCCTTGTTTATATATCGACTTATTTTGTTATATTGTTATTATTATTGCTTCCTATGTTATCGAGTCAATGGTTGCGCAACCTTATCATCGGGGCGAATGCGATGGGCCTCTCTGGGCGGCAGCGGGCTTTCCAGGGTTGGTTGCTCTAATTCCGTACCCTATTCTCTTACTCGCCTAGTCCGGAGATTGCCAGGGGGTGTTGGGTCGTAGGATTGGGTACATCCGGAGTACCCTTTGGTGTTTGGGATGCCAGTATATCGTGATCGAGTCGTGGTTCGTGGATCGGGAATCGAAGACTTGGAGTGATAAGGGTTATCGATCGTATCCTTTTTAAAGTGTGATATTAGAATTGTTATCCATTGTTTATTTATTGTATTAAATGTGTTAAGTTGCTGCATTGCACGAACCCCCAGTATACTGTTCCCGTTTCCCCTTCCTCACTGAGTATACATGTTGTATACTCACCCTCGTTTCTAACACCTTTCAGGCTTAGTGCTATCGGAGGTAGAAAAGAAGGCTCGAGAGTTTTGTGATTGATTATGCTGGCTTACATAGATTGTCATTGAATACAGTTTCATAATTGTAAAGTTAAATTTAGAATGTATTAATAGTTGCGAATGACTTGTAATGTTGTAATATCTTGTAATCTTTACTTTATTGTCTAGTAGCTGTATGCTTGCATGTTTTGACTGGTTGACGAACTTAAATTATAAGAAAGAAAACTAGTTAATGTTAGAGTAGTATGATAAGTGAGATTATAATCATGAACCTTTAACAGTTAATGATTGCATGCTTGTATGTTTGATGTTTATGTTAGTCTAAGGCTCGAATGGCTTTGAGATGGGGGCATGGTTGGAGTTGGAGTTGTATGAGAATGATGTGGGTTATATTTGTGGCTTTATTTACTGTTTACAAGCATCTAGTTGTCCTATAAACAGGGGAGACTCCGTCCGTTTTTTATAATTTTTGTGACCGGATTTGGTATTGGGATGAGTATAGATTGTTTAATAGAACTTCTGGTCTCGAGAGGGGGCGGGGTGTTACAATCTCCTCATCAGGAGTTAAGATTGATTGGGGAAACTTATCTATGTATGAGTCAATGGTATCTAAATTGAAACATTCTTCTTCCTCATCTTGGTTCAACTTGTTGGCTGTATCAGTAACCCTTAACTTCATTCTCATGTTCCCAAATGTTAGTTTTATCATCCCTGTCCTACAGTAAATAACAGCATCAACTGTTGTTAGGAAAGGTCTACCTAATAAAACGAGAATTATATTTTTGTTATCAGGGCCTAAGTCCATATCGAACACAATGAAATCCACTGGGAATAGAAATTCTTCTACTCTAACTATGACATCCTCTACAATACCTCGAGGTCTCTGCTCAGATCTATCTGCCAATTGGAGGGTTACATTTGTCAGTGTTAACACTCCAAGACCTAGCATTTGGTAAACTATGTGAGGGATTAGGTTAACACTAGATCCTAAGTCTAGCAAGGCACTTTTTACCCGTTGGTCATTAATTAAACATGGAATGGTCAAAGCTCCTGGGTCACTGAACTTCTGAGGCAACCCTCTAGTGCAGATGTTATTAACCTTCTCAGTAAGTAGGACCTTCTCAGAAATGGAGTTGGTCCGTCTCTTTTCCACACACAAATCCTTCAAAAATTTGGCATAGACAGGGATTTATTGGATTACCTCGACTAAAGGCAAATTGATCTTAATATCTTTCAAATGCTCTAAAACCTTGAGCTGGTTAGGATTAACACTCGGCTTCAGATAGGACAGAGCTATTGGGAAAGGTACTTTGGATGAAGGTTCAACTAAAGGCTCTACCGTTGGGGTTTCATTCCTACGGGAATCATTGATATTGTTGCTTAAAACCTCGATCTCAAGTTCCTCTATCTCGTCAGGAATATCCCTATTCTTCTTTCTAACCTCATTGTTTATCACTTTCCCACTCTTAAGGGTAGTTACGGCCTTAGCCTGTTCGTGGACGGTCTCAGTTTGGACATTACTACATTGTCTTCGTGGATTTTCCACGGTCTGAGAAGGAAGTTTACCGTCATCTTTCCTGCTTATATTTTGGGCCAGTTGCCTAATTTTTCCTTCAAGTTTAACAATGGACTGTTGTTGAACTTGGACCAATTGCAAGAGTTTATCAAACTTGTCATCAAATGATGACTATGCAGGAGGAAGAGCGGAAAATTGTTCTGTTGTTTTCGGAATGGTTCTTTCTGAACTTGGTAAAAACCATGAGGGTTAGGGATTTGTGGCCTTTGATATAGCTGTTGAGGAAAACGAGGTTCAAAGTTTCCTTGTTGTTTTTTATATTGTTGTTGAGGAAACTGAAGCTCTTGATTCTTTTGTCGCCATAAAAATGTGGGATTGTCTCGTCAGCCAGGATTATACGTGTTAGAATAAGGATCGTAATTCCTTGTATATCCTTGAGTGGCATAGACTTGTTCTTCCATGAATTCGAAAAATTGTGAACCGATTGGATAGTCTAGAGTAGAGTGATCTACTGCAGAACATACATCACAAATTTTCGTGATTTGAGGAGCTTGTGAAGAAATAGAACCTAGAGAGATGAATTTTTCTACTTACTGGGCTAGGGCATTTACCTTATTAGTCAATTGGGTGTTGGAGTTAGAGTTCACTTCAAACAATGCCCTCTTTTGGGGATTGTGAGTGCTCTTAGTTTTTCTTTCTATAGCTGTGTTCTAAAGAGAATCTTCAGCTATATTCTTTAGTCTACTCCAAGCTTCGTCCGCTGTGAGGTTATAGAAACCTCTATTGCTCATTGCATTAACCATCATTCTTTGTTGAGGTATAAGACCTTTAAAGAAATAATGCAAGAGTTCGTGACGTGCAAACCCATGGTAAAGACATTGATTCCTATGATCATTAACTTTTCCCATGATTCATGAAAGGGCTCTAAGTTTGACTGAACAAATGACATGATGTCTATTCACAAAGTAGTGGTCTTGGCCATTGGGAAAAACCTATGGCAAAACTTTCGAATAAGTTCTCCCTAAGATGTAATAACCCCTGCGTCCAAATGATTTAGCCATTGTTTGGCTTTGTCTTTTAAGGAAAATGGAAATAGATGCAGTTGGATAATCTCACGGCTCACATTAGGGATGTAAAGCATAGAACATGCCTCCAAGAATTGAATGATGTGAGTGTGAGGGCTTTCGTTGTTTTTCCCATAAAAGGAAGGAAGATTCGAAATGATCCCTGTCTTAAGCTCAAAGTTAACATTGCCAAGAACCGGTGGGGCTATGGCAAATTTAGGTTATAATCGCCCGGAGAGAAATGTTGACGAAGAGTCATTTGTGGGTCAACGGGTCGATTAGCGGGTTGGTTAACAGATTGAGCTACCGGAAGAGATTGAAGATTTTGTACATTTCCTTCTTGTTCCGCCATCGGGACTTGGAATCTCCTTTGTGGAGTTTTCTGGGGCTCGGGATTAAACGGGGCGAGTTTGGGAATTAGGGAACGACGCCTGTGCATGCAAAATATACTATAGCTTAATGCAATAAGTAACTATAGAAAATAAACTAAGTACAAGAAGTAAAGACGGAAAATAAGCAAAGTATATTAACTAAATACAGAAAGTAAACTACGTACTTTAAATAAAGATAGAAAGTAAACTAAGTACTTAAGTAAATACGGAAAAGTAACTTAAGTATATGTACAAGCTATTTTAATAAAGCATGATATAAACAGTGTATGTGTAAGTATAATACAGACAATATACAAATTTTATAAACTATATGCAATATATACTTTACAGACAAAATTTATACAATTTAGAACAAATATAAACAATATAGGTAATAATTACAACATTTTAAAACTAGTTCACAAATAATTCAAAAACTAAACTAGACCGTGCTTTCCCGGCAACTGCACCAAAAACTTGATGCTTACAAGGTGGGCGTGTGAAAAATGTATACAATAAACCAAGTTTAAATACCCGCAAGTGAACGGATCTTCATAGTGTAGTGTGCTATGAGTGCAGAATTGTACAACAGGGAAGCTCGTTAGTTAGTTAGTGAAGCAGTGTGTGAAAGTGTTAAAGTGGTAAGTGACAGTTTAAAAAGGTGTTTGTGAGAATATAACTAAATTACAACTAAATTAAACTATCTAAGTAAAGGTGGAATACGAGGGAGAGGAATCTAGGGGGATGGATATGCAAAGAGGCAGACAATATAAGCTCGGCATTCAAGTTCTCTAATCCTATACAAGGGTTAAGCTACAAACATTAACCTAGTCAATTAACTTAGCCTATTAAAATCCCGATTACTAACTTTGATGTAGGTGTTGTTCTATCTACAAGCTTGGAGCCATAGTATGGAACTGTCCTTGCAACCTGGTATAAAATGTCTGTTTCAACTGAGTCATTAACTTCTCCTTACTGGTCTAGAACTACGGTACAACCTATAGTTCATGAAATCTAGGGTTGTCAAGCTATTTGATTCACTATTAAAGCATGGATATATGACACAAAAGTGAAGCAATCATAACGTCTACTAAAAAGCATTACGTATGAAAGACAATAAGTAAAACAATCATAACATCTATTGAAAAGCATTATATATGAAAGACAATTCTGAATTTAAAGCAAGTCACATATTGTAATCGAATTAAATCAACTGAATCCGAGACCATATATTAAAAGACCGTCATTTACAATATCCTCCCCTAGATAAATAACTCTACTCAGACATAATAATAAATACAAGTAGTACAAATAAAAGAGTCAAGAAAGGCTCCCCCGATATGACGACTTTGTATTTCTGATTTTTGAAATTTAAGCAGAGGTCCGACGTCAAATAGCTATTCGGGCAGAACTAATTTCCCCCAAATAAAAACTACTAGGGATGAATTTCTCCCGAATAAGAGTTTTTCTATTAAAACCTATTCGGGCAGAACCTCCCTCGACTAATAACTACTCAAGTCGGACTTTTCCCTAAAAGTAGCTATTTGAGCAAAATTTTTCCGAATAAGAACCACTTAGGTATGACTTTCCCCGTATCCTACTAATTTAAACTACCTAAATTAAACTAAAATTAACTCGAAATTATACCAAAAATATTAGCACTATTCCAAAATTAATTACTAAATTCGGAGGAAAGAGGTCTATTTATAGACAGAAAAATAGAGGTGCGCTCGAGCGCCCAATAGAGCGCGCCTTTTTTCGGTCTGCTAGTTGTGCGACGATTGGCAACTTTCGGATGATTCCTGAGGCGCACTCGAGCGCCTATCTACTCCATCACTGAATTTTTGTCACGTGTTTTCTTCTAGAAGATGGTGGATTTTTGCAGGGCGCTCGAGCGCCCTTTTGCTGACTTTTTAGACTTGAATTTGGCTTTGACTAAGTTTTAACCAAGCATTAACCGGGGCATTTCCAGGCTATTTTCAGCATTTCGAGTCTGATTATGTGCTAATTTTGGACAAATTCCGTCTCTATCGACTTCATTCTTCCACTGGTTCTCGTGTTTTCCCATTATTCATTTCTTGACTTGCATTTTGGATCATTTTGGGTCTGAACTTTCACTTTCTGGTATTTTCCTACATTGCATCGAAAGTATCAAAGTGTTGTAATAATCCCTAAGTTAAGATGCAAATATAGTACAAATATTAAGGTTTGAGTGCGACAAATACAGTCACATCAACCATGATCCATATTAGTTGTTGGTTTAGATAAATATTATGTTTGTTATTGAAGTGGCCACTAAATGAATCCAATAATGGGTCACAAGTGTTATGTGATCATTCGACCAAGTGGGAGAATGTAAGAAGTTTTTACTTATGGTGGCCTTCATCACCACATAAATTGTAAAATAAATGGTAATGGTTCAATGACCAAAGTTATAAACCAAATATAATCTCCTACATAATGAAATATTAAGTGGATTCATAAAAGAAATAGAGGAATATGAAGAGTCCTTGTATAGTCTTATATTGAACTTATGTTCTTGAAAGATTCATATAACTACCTAAATTATAATCTTACATAATGGTATACTTAGTGAGATTAGTGGTTGATTATAACCCTACATTATGATACACTACTTAGTGTACTCATTATATCCCTACATCATGGTATAACTTAGTGGGGTTAATAGGTTAATTATAACCAAATTATGGTATACTTATTGAGGAGTTAGTGGGTTCATGAAGGGTCATTTCTAATTAAATCCATTATGGGTGAAATTAATTGGAAGAACACTATATAAAGGACATTTGGTCTCTCTCTCCACTCAATCTAATCAATATACATTTTGTATAAGTTTGTTATCCCATCAATTGACAAATATAAAAGTATATAGAGTAAGGAGAGAGAAGATCAAGTTAGTCATAAGGTGTGAGATTTAAGTTATACACCACTAAAAGTTATCTATATTAAGTTTATATACTATTTTGTATATCTTCAAAGTGATTCAAGAATATCAAGGTATGTTTTGTTATTAATTATTTCATGATATTATAAGACATGAGCTAAAAATCCGATATTCGTCTTGCAGCAAGAACTAACACAACTTTTGAATTGAGAGAAATAAGAAGAGAATTGGAAAACCACGGATTAGATGATAAATCATTTAAAAAAGTAAAAAATCAACAAAAGAGATGATCCAAATTACCTGTTGGGATCTTTTCCTTTTCTTTCTTTTAAATCCAAACTAAAAGATTAATCCTTTCATTGGTTTTCCTTTTTATCCAAACACACGAAACATGAATTTTCTTCTACTTTCATGGATTTTTCCTATCATTTTCTTTTCTTTCATTTTCCTCCATAATTCAAAATTACTGACTATTCGTCTCCGCATTGTGGAATTTCTCTCTTTAACGCGTACCAAAAAGAGATTCAAAATCGCTAATTTGTGTCCGCTTTGTGGAATCTCTTGAGAAAAAAGACCCCGTTTCTGTCCCATTTAACAGACATTGACAAGTCATCAAAATTATTGCAAGTTCTACCCATTTCGCTTCATGTAAATTTGCCAAAGCGGTAGGAAGCTATCTCCCAGTGACTATGCTACGATTCTTTTTTTTTACTACGCTACGATCCTGAACCATGGAAATTGTTGGGAATCATGCGTGGTATTTTTAATAATTTTATAATTAAATAAAACGCAGCGGAAACAATTAATACTCATGCATCACGTTTATGGCTAATTACGTAGATTACATACATGCATAATAATCAACTATTAATTACGCATTAGAAGATTTCAGGATTACTTTTCTTGTGACGAATCTGTTGTAGAATCTGAACAATCCAAAGCTCTCCAATTGTGAAGCCTCCGAAAGTATCCACACAGAATCTGCACCCTTAATTGGATTTCACCCCCACTAGGTTTCTAGAGAAATCCTACATATTATTCTGACTATGATTTTTTGTGCTAGCTAAACCTATCAGAATAGTACAATATATAGGAGAAACATGTGACCTAGGAGCACATGTGGACTGGACTTAAACTAACCGTCTTGGACTCCATAATAATATTGTTAACCATTTGATTTGGATCTTTAAATCAAACAGTAACCCCCACTAAATTTTTTCGAATCCCACACTTCCTTAGTGGAAAACGAAAGAACAATAAGATTTTTTCTAAGTGGAATTGGGGGCCCATTCACTTTAATCCACCTCACATTTTAGATTTTTGGTTAAGTCAAAACAAATAGGTGAATAACCTCTTTATTCAATATATCTCATACAAATTCCAATTGTTCTTGCCTCCAATCCTTTCGACCTCACATTATAGAGTTTTGGTCTCCAAGATTGTTTAAGTTAAACCCATTTATCCTGGAAATTTGGATCAATGCAATACCGACACCTCACATGATAGATTTTTGGTTGCCAGTAAGAATCCAAATTTTCCACATCTTATACTTATATAAACTTAGTTCATATGTTGATACAAATAAATAACCCCTATGTGTCCATAGTCAGCTACTTACTTGCCAACACATAAACCAATCTACGATAACAGAAGGCAATGATATAATCTTCTCAAGACTACACCATTATTAACTTAATATTTAATTTGAGAAAGTTTGCTAGTCTTTAGTTTAGGTCTCACTTTTCACATGCTTTTAATTTCAATTTATCGCATAAATAAAATAGAAACATACATGCATTCATCATATATTTATTGCATAAATAAATAAATAAATGCATAAAATAAAATGGGATGATCATGGACTAGGAGCACTATTAACCCGAGCTATTGGGTTGAATACCTAAATCAAATAAAGGTCCCATAAGATAGATTCATGGGCTCCTCCTCCTCGGTTTCACAAAACTCTTTTCGCAAACTGGGTCCACCAACTCTTGATGTCTTCATCTTGATTTTTCATTATATTTATGTTCATAGATTCTTAATCTAGTGGGAATACATAAATGGAAATAGGGTTTTACATATTTAAAACGGGGATAAAAGGCATGCAAGCCCCATTTTAAAATATTACATAAAACCCAAAATGGGTAAATAAATAAAAGAATGACATTCATCCATTCATACATCTAATACTAGTCCATGATCACCCACAAGTATAGCAAATGATAAAGAAAAGTAATCCACGAATATAGCACAATTAGTCTCCTAATATAATATCATTATATTAGGTTTATCCAATTAATAAACCCCTTTATTAATTTGGATATTTAAATATCTCATATTTAAATAAATACAATCGCATTATATTTATAGTAACTAATTAATAAACAATTTATTAATTAACCACAAGTATAACAAAATTAATTTTTTAATATAAACTCTTTATATTAGATTTTCCAATTTAATAAACTATTTATTAAATTCAATCACTTTAATAAAATCTTTATTAAATTTACTCCATAAATATCTCATATTTATAAAATATAAATATAATCAAATTATATTTAATGATTAATAAACTATTTATTAACATAATGTGTCAAAAATGTATTTAGGCTTCTTTAATTATTTGTCAAACAATATAATTAAAACTTAATCCAAAACAGTAAAATAAAAGTCCAACTTTTATTTTGTTTCAGTCCAAGTCCAAGGAAAAACAACAGCCCAATTCGGACATTAAAATAGTCCACACTATTTCTGATTTAAGTCCAAATTCAACTTGGCTCATTATGGAGCACAAAAGTAGTCCAGGCTAATTTTAAAAACAATTTTAAAATAGCCTAGATCAGACAATAAAATGAGTCCAACTTATTTTATTAAAGTCTGAATCAAATTGGCCCAAGTTTACATATGCCATTAGCCTAATTCAGACCTTTAAAATTTAGTCCACACTAAAAAGTACTTTAAAGTCCGAATTTATTCAGCCCAAATGAGCCCATAAAAGATATATGCTCATTGGCCCAAAATAAGAAAAGAAAATAAAACCAAAATAAAATTAACCCAAAACCTCATTGGGTCAGGTTTGGGTTCGGACCCTAACCAGTTCGGGTCCGGATCTGGAACCGGGTTTGAACCCTAAACCAAAAAACATTTTTTTTTCTTGCTTCTTCCCTTCCAGCGCCGCCCCCTACCCTTCTTCCCTTTTGCGCGTCGCCTACAGCCATGGCTACTGCCATTCTTGCCACGACATCCACCATGGCTGTCATGGTTCTACAACCTCCATGGCCGTGAGGACAGGCTCCTCGTAGCCATGGTGGTTGCAATGCTAAGCCGCGAGAGCCTCATGGCTCTATGCTACACTGCCATAGGAGCCGCGAGGCTTCTCGCGGGTTCGCAGCCACCATGGCTGCGCCGCGAGAGCCTCGTGGCTCCATGATGGCCACAGCCGCGAGAACTGCTTCTCGCGGTTGTGGCCTGTGATAGCATTTGAGTCGCAAGGACCCTTTCTCGTGGCTCAGTCGTGGCATAGTCGTCAAGACCATCTGAGCCGCGAGGACTCCTCCTTGCGGTTCAGACTGGCCATGGCAGTGGCAGACCACGCTGGTGGCGCCGCTGCCAAGGAAGAAGAGGGTGACGGTGAAAAACTGTTTTTCCAATTTCCTTTTTCTTTTAAAATACATGTTTTAAAAACTGATTCTAAAACTTTTTCAGAACAATTTCAAAAACAACAAATTGTTTTTCAAACAATTTTGAAACTGTTTATCTCATAAAACAAAAATTAGTTTCATAGAATAATTTTACAAAACTAAATTTGGGAAGAGCTTTCAGGGCTACGATTTAATCAAATTAAATTTATGGGCATACCAAATAATAGATTCAAAATCTATTAATCCAACAATTTCACAAATTATTAAAATTGATACTATTAATTATGCTATACAATTTTGTGCTAAAATTGAATAATCACATAAAAGGCATGAACAGTGGCTCTTATACCACTGTTGGAAATCATGCATGGTATTTTAAAATTTTATAATCAGAATAAATGCAGCGGAAATTAATATTAAATACTCATGCATCCATTCATGGCTAATTACGTGATTACAACATGCATAAATAATCAACTATTAATTACGCATTAAAGATTTCATGATTACCTTTCCAGTGACGAATTTGTTACAGAATCTGAACAATTCAAAGCTCCCCAATTGTGAAGCCTCCGAAAGTATCCACACAGAATCTGCACCCTCAATTGGATTTTACCCCACTAGGTTTTCTAGAGAAATCCTACATATTATTCTGACTATGATTTTTGTGCTAGCTAAACCTGTCAGAATAGTACAATATCTAGGAGACACATGTGACCTAGGGCCACATGTGGACTGGACTTAAACTAATCAGTCTTGGGCTCTATAATAATTAGATCAATATCAAGTTACTACGAGCCCAATTAAATTAATATTTCGGACGATCCTAAATTTAATTTAATATTTTCTCTAATCCAATTAATCTGCGAATTCCATTTGTGTGTGACCTCTCGGGTTCATAATTAATTGGCAGTAAAATAATATTAATCTAATTAATATTTAATTAGAACTCTTCTAATTTAATTCTCGCAAGTCGTGAGTGATACCTAGCAGTATATCACAACTACCCAACTAATAATGAAGTGAAATTCTACAACCCCTTTAGTAATGATTATGCAATCAATTCTTTCTGTCTAAATAATCCCGATTGAGCCAGAGTCATGGATAGGGTCATCAAACTCTATTACTCAATCATATGTCCAAATCTATTTAATCAGTAACTTATGAATAATAAATTAAACGACTTCCACTATTCGACATCGGCCAAGAATTTCTAGTTAATCGATTAATAGATCGCATAGAATCCCTAATTGGCAGATTTCGTATCTACACGCACCTATTTTTATGATGGAATAGATCGTAACCACTGAGTACATTATTCAATCCTTGATGAGGACTAGCTTTATTGCATAAGCAAATCACGTTATTCCTAACACAAGATAACCGTGGTATCTCAGGTCTAAGGACTAATTGCACCATTACACTATACAACGAATTATTGACCATTCCACGTAATTCGTTGTATTAGCGGTCATGTCCAGTCACTTGCTCTCAACAAGCACTTATACATCTACCCTTATGATATGAGACTAATCGCCCAAATCAATATCCCATATTATCTGGATGATAGACTGCAATCCGATCTTTCCGGATAAATTAACGCCCAATTAATTTATCTTACGATCGGGGACTGTTTTAGAATATATTTATGAATATAGATTCTATCACTCATATCCTTATTCTTAAAGATAGAATCTATAAATATTATTCTAAGGACTCTTATTTAAATAATTAATCGCATTAATTATATTTAAATAAATTGCACGCATTAAATAAATAATATAATTATTATTTCCTAAAATTGGCATTTAGGACATATAATCCAACAGAAATCACACAGTTCCGTAAAGCAAGAAGCAATGATGCTATCAGACATTGATTCGTATTATCGTATATCATGGCCTAGTCCTGTATAGATCATAGATTCACATGCCTGCATGTAGACTCTTTATGTTGTTTCGCTTATATTTTCCCGTCGTTGAGGGCTTCACATGAGGCTGGCCTCATAGAAGGACTAGGTTTGCTCAATTGTTTCGAAGATATAAAAGACCTGATTTTGTGAATTCGAAATTTTACTTCCACTTTTACTAATTGTTTGTTAAGAATTGATGAAAGTCAATCGGCTTTAGTATGGTTTAATGGGCTACATATATAATATGAACCTAGTTTTATTTGCATCTTGTACCATTAATACTCCTCTTGAATGGGGTTTTCCCATCCACCAAAGCAATATTTATCAACTTGTTCTTATGAGATCTTAGCCAGATAATATATGAATAGGGTAAATCGCAAAATTCTCCTTTAGTTTTAAATTATAGGATACCACTGATTGAATATAAAATAGGTTGAGGTTGACTGGTAAAGCCCATTATATTATTTTTGTGATTCACTATAGTTGGGCCTAGGTCTGTCTCATTGGCATTACTTTAAATTAAGTAGTATAATATGCAAAGTGTAAGGCATGTATAAAGTAATAGAGCACCTTGATGGGAGGCCCAATAAAGTTTTCAAGCTAAGCCTTCTCTCACATCTAGAATACTGATCGTCTATATATTTTAGACTATCAGGGTTGGCTTGCCCCATTGAGAGCCACCATACAGAAGTTGGAGAGGTAGAGGGAACACCTAGTCTAGACGTGCCTACCATAACACGTCGCCAAGGTTTTCTTATAGGGTTATCGCGGAGATATTATCAATGTCTTCAAATCAAAGTACATTTTATATTTACATAATTAATTTATCGATTATACGCAGTGTTTTATTTTCTGATATTAGATCTGACAAATCCAACAAGTGGTATCAAAGCCACTAATATTAGAATTAAAACCTGCATAAAGGAATTTTCTTAATTAATTATTCTAAAGATTTAATAAGCCTTGCAGCGCAACTCCTTATTGTTCTTATGTCACGTTTCTGAATTTTTGGTGGGTTTTATTTTAAGAGTGTATCACATCGTCTGACAATGCATGTGATAGAATTAAGATAACAAAGTCTATGATGCCAATCTGTTCTTCACGGTTTCTTTTCCTTTTCTTTTGACTAAGTTTGTTCTCCACATCTGATGTGAAGTCTTGTGGTAGTAATTGTGCAAGGTAGTGTCAATAAATAAATAAATAAATAAAGGAAGGGAATTATCTTTCTATTGAAACAATAAATAATTAATAGACCCATCCGCTTTTAGAGCATGTCGTGACTTTTATTTTTTAGTTTATTAAGGACACAGGCAAGTGGAAATTTTATTCAGTGATGTTGTAGTCAAATTATGATCTTGGTTGTTTTGAAGTGAATGATTGCTTTAATATTATATATAAAATAATATATATATATATATATATATATATATATATATATATATAAAGAAGAGAGGAACAAACTAACGTCTTAGATAGAAGACTTTATCGTTGCACAAATGAGTCACATGCCGCCATTAAAAGTTCATGACCCAGATAAGTCTTCAAGTACTGCAAACTCTTTAGGAGTAATTGATAAGTTTCCCTTTCAATACTAAATTATTATCATATTCATATGAATGGTCTTTGGCTTGTCTGTATCACATTTATAATGATTTTATGCACTAGATGTCTTGAAGCCATTACATTATATTAGGGCCTCTACTGCATGTTGGAATTAAATGATCATTATGCTATAAAACATTGTTATCTGTTAGGTGCAGTAAGTGAATTGCGTTGTCAATATGCTAAAGTTAGTAAGTTTCATGCTCATAAATATTGCAGATGTATATTTTAATTTCTTCCCAGTGATCACGTAATGCTATGAATTTGTTTAAAATTAATAAAGTGAAGTCTTCTTTATTTTGAATTATAAATGTAAAGAGACTTTTGCCCCGATTGAATAAGTTTGTAATTAATGTGGATGGTTGCACTGAAGTGGGCCTCTATGTTGATCTATGAATTTGTTCAATAAAGATTTTGAAATATTTGGCTTCTCTAAATTAGTATATGCGTTTACCTGCCCAAAAGGGGTCATTTGTGTATATTAATTTAGAGAAGTGGGAGTAGTAGTGAGGGTTTTAATTTGGACTTTAATGGGTTTGTCTTCCCAAAGGGGATAAATTCCCTTAAAGTTTTCTCACTATTTCACTTGTATGAGAGTTTAATAATGTATGTTGTGATTCTACCCGAAGGGGAATATTCAGTGATAAACTGGACTCTCATGAGGGTATTGCTAGTTACAGATTTATCAATGTTATGAAGCATGTTATCTAATTATCATTTATTGATGCTTTGTCTTACAGTTAGCAATATTCATGTTAATAACCAAATTTGTTCAATTGAGACCTTGAATGGAAATAACTTTGCAAGATGGAAAAGTGATGTTGAGTTAGCACTTGGCCTGGCTGACTTGGACTTAGTCCTGCTTGTGTATGAGCCTGCGAAACCTATAGAAAATAGCCCTACTGATGAACAAGCATATTATCAAAAGTGGGAGAGAGCTAATAGACTCAGCATTGGAGTCATGAAAAAGTCTATATCTGAGACTTTCAAGAGTTGTGTGCCAAAGGAAACTATTGCCAAGAAGTTTCTTAATGCCATAGGACAGCAATTCCAGGAATCTAAGAAGGCTGAAACTAGAGAGCTAATGCAAAAATTGAGTAGCATGAGGTATGATGGGGTTAGTAGGGTTAGAGCTTTTATTCTTCAACTACAAGACATTGTCAACCGTATCTCTAGCCTAAAAGTTCCTATTACTGACAGTTTTCTAGTCCATCAAGCCCTAAACTCACTACCTCCTTCCTTTGGTAATCTAAAATCCATATATATTGCCCAAAAAGATTCATGGACTGTCAACCATCTGATTTTTGTTTGAGTCCAAGAGGAAGAAAGATTGCTCAAGGAAAAACAAGAGTGTGAATATCACTACAAGAAAAAAAGGCTGAGGCGACGGTCAAAATCCATAGGCTAGTAGTAGCCAAATTGGGACGGGCGACCGCTAGGCTACGGAATCCCATCCGTAGGAAAAATGGCCCATCACCAAATTGATATTTCGTAGCCCATCCATAGCCAATTCCAAAAATTAAATTGTATTTATTTTTTATAACTTCCGTAGCAAAATAGCCATAGCCCATCCGTAGCCAACTAAAATTTTTATTTTTTTTATTAATTAACAAATCCGTAGCCGTTTCGGTCGTAAATCGTCCGTAGCCTACAACTACGGATTAGTATCCGTAGAATATTGGTACCCTATTTTCCGTAGCTACTCTGTAGCTCATCCGTAGCCAACTAAAATTTTGATTTTGTTATTAATTATTAACGTTCGTAGCAAAGCAGTAGCCATTTCGGTCATAAATCGGTCGTCGTCCACGGCTACGGATTGTTATGGTAGCCAATCTGTAGCCAATTATCGCCTAATATCCGTAGCCTTTTGTCGGCACATTGCCGTAGCTATTTCGTCGCTAATTAATTATTTAATTTTAAAAAAATTATAAATAAATAAAAATTATATTAACAAAAAAATTAAAAATACAAAAAATAATATTAATTTACAAAAATTTTAATATTTACAATAGATTTATAATATTTACAAAAAAAAATAATGCAAAAAAAATATTAATTTACAAAAAAAAAACTAAAATGATCTACTATTGTCTTCTAATCATCTCGCTCACATGATTTTAGTGCATGCAAAGCTTTCATTTTCTCTTTCTGTACTTTCTCATACTCTTCCAAAGTCATCTCCTATTACACCACAAACAAATATGTCATAAATAACACACAAATATTGCTTGAAGATATTTAGAGTAGTTTAATTTATTAAATTCGTCATCTACATATATATTGCCAAATTTATTCTCCCATCACAATTTAACTAGTGAAATAGTATTAAAAAGACACCAAAAGCTCATGAGTTAGAAAAGAAAACAATTAATAAGAAACTTGGAATCAGTCCAAGGCTTCAAGCAAGAAATGTAATTGAATCTCCTAAGTAATGTTTTGCTTATGAAAGTGTCGTTTGTATGAAATTATCTTACTATCTACCCTTCTAATATATAATTCTTCGTATCAGCAATGCCATTTGTATAAAAGGGATACAAGTTGGATAAAATTGATGCATTCGTATAGAAAATAGAAATTCTACCACATTTTGAACCATTGTAAGCCAGATCTCCATAGTCTTAACAGGGATAATTTTATCGTCAAACATATAAGAAAAATGTTCGGTCACGTTCCCTCCACTGAGTATACATATAGAAAAGCTTGAAAACACAAGGACATAGTACTTGCAATACCACAACACTTAACTCCATATGAAGAAGGATTATCTTCTCCAGCATCAACCTTCCAATTCGATAAATACCCGAATGGATCATTCTCCACTTTTTCTTTAAATCTCAACAAAGTCAATCCTAAATCACTTAACAAAAGAATTGCATTTAACCACATGATTCCATTATTTCAATTCTAAATTAGCATAACTCTATTATTTCAATTCTAAATTAACACAACTCTATTATTTCAACTCTAAATTGGCACATGACTTCATTATTTTCACATATAACAAAAGAATAGCATCATTAATCAAATAACATTTCATATTCGCTACATCGACATTAACATATATTCATATTGAACTATAAGCGTGGTACATATTCAACTCGAAACTATTTACCTATAGATAGAGATAGGAATATGATGATGGTGCTCTTGGTGGTGGTGAGGGTGCCATTGGTAGTGTTGATGATGCCCTTGATAGTGGTGATGGGGGTGGTACTCTTGGTAATGTCTTTGGTGGTGTCCTTGATAGTGATGACGAATAAAAATTAAATAAACAAATGAAAAATCCAATAAATTACATATATATATATATATATATATATATATATATATACATACACACACAAAAATAAACTAGTATATTGCACTACATATGATGGTGTTGGGGAAGCCTTTGGTGGTGGGTGTTGGTGGTGGTGTCCTTGGTATTGATGGTGTCATGCCTCAACCGAACGCAACAATAGTCGGACACAGTCTCCCCTTAATTACGGCCATCCTAACACTTGTACAGCTATACTCAATGCCAACAACAAATACACAAGAACACCTTCTTGAAGCTTTGCTTATGCATAACATGTTAAACACAACATTTCTTCATAATAGGTCTATATAAGCCTAGCAATATTTACAAGTCCAAGTAATTTAAATTTCATGTAGTAGAAAGCTTCTAAGTCTCACAATGTTAGCTAGACCTGTCTTTACTCACAAGTTCTTAAGATGAATTACAATCCATAAAGCAAAGACTTTCTAAGTTCAAAAATAAGCTAAGTATGTTTTAATTACATTTCCAAAGTGATTCATAAACTTGCAACTAAACTCTTTGATTTCCATAAGTCAAAAGCTATGATCTAACATGTACATAATGGAACTTTGTTGCAAAACAAACTATAAAATTTGTAAAACATCATAATCCAATTGTTTAATTCAATGTAACTCATAAAGCATTCACAACCAATAATTCAATCGTTTCACAAATCTAATGATGACGAATAAAAATTAAATAAATAAATGAAAAAACCAATAAATTACAAATAATATATATATATATATATATATATATATACACACATACATACAAATATAAACTAGTATATTGCACTACCTTTGATGGTGTTGGTGATGCCCTTGGTGGTGGTTGTTGGTAGTGGTGTCCTTGGTGTTGATGGTGTCACGCCCCAACCGAATGCAACAATAATCGGACAGAGTCTCCCCTTAATTACAGACATTCTAACACTTGTACAGTTATACTCAATGCCAACAACAAATACACAAGAACACCTTCTTGAAGCTTTGCTTATGCATAACATGTTAAACACAACATTTCTTCATAATAGGTCTATATAAGCCTAGCAATATTTACAAGTCCAAGTAATTTAAATTTCATGTAGTAGAAAGCTTTTAAGTCTCACAATATTAGCTAGACCTATATTTACTCACAAGTTCTCAAGATGAATTACAATCCATAAAGCAAAGACTTTCTATGTTCAAAAATAAGCTAAGTATGCTTTAGTTACATTTCCAAAGTGATTCATAAACTTGCAACTAAACTCTTTGATTTCCATAAGTCAAAAGCTATGATCTAACATGTACATAATGGAACTTTGTTGCAAAACAAACTATAAAATTTGTAAAACATCATAATCCAATTGTTTAATTCAATGTAACTCATAAAGCATTCACAACCAATAATTCAATCGTTTCACAAATCTAATGATAGCAAAGTAGGCTACCACTTATAGCATTCACACACATTTTACCTAATTTTCGTTAGCAATTGACTTGTACAAGAGCACCATTAAGTTCACTTGGTAATTATTTTTAGCAATCTAACTAGGTAACAACATAAACAAGTCACATTTCCACTTGAAATCCAAGGAAATTTACAAGATTCCAACTTTATGCCTTATTTTGCAAGCATGTGTCATGTATATATGTTGTATGCAATGTATGTAGGCTAAAAACACACATTCAAGTATTTTATCAAATATATATTCAACATATTATATAACTACATCAAACAACAACACCCACATAAAGTCTTTAACTTTCAACAACATTCTACACATTTAGTACATAATAAACAACCTAACATGTGAATTCATAGCCCAATTTAACACGAAAGACCCAAAATATTTAAGTAGTATATTGCACTACCAAATAACAGTTCATATTGCACAATCAAATATGACTACAATACAACATTTTTAATTCACACAATATTTATGTCAAATAGCACTAAATAAAATTATAAATAAACATAAAATTAAGTACAAAAACTATAGATTGAACAAATAAAAATCTAAAATTCACACACATATACATATATATATATATATATATATATATATATATATATATATATATAAATACACATATATATACATATGCGTATAGTAGACAAAAAAGAGGAAAAATATAAACCTTAAACTATTTACTTATAGAAAAGAGAAAAGGAGATGGGGGTCATGGTGATGGTGCCTTTGGTGGTGGTAGTGGTACTCTTGGTGGTGTTGGTAGTGTTAGTGGCGCCCATGGTGGTGGTGATGGTGCCTTTGGTAGTGGTAATGGTGGCAATGGTGGTAGTAGTGGTTGATGGTAGTGCCTTAGAGAGGAGAAAAAAAAAATTCGTAGAGAGAGAAAAGAGGGAAAAAAAAAGTAGAGGGAAAACTTGAACAACATCTCGTAGTTGTAGGTGAAAAAAAAACATGCGGGCGACGGAATGGCAACAGAATTGTGTAGCCACAAAAAAAAAATTTACTTCTCCGCGGACTGAGGCAAATGTGAAGCCTCGGTCAGCGCCAGTTGGCGACACCGGCCGGACAAGATTTTTTTTATTTTTTATTTTTTTAAAAAAAAATCTCCTTTTTAAAATATCCCAAATTTATGTTTTTGCAATATTTATAGGCTTATTTAATTTAGTTGTTTTTTTTTAAAGTTTATATGCACTTTATTATATATATGATAGGTTTAGTTTAATTTAACATCAGTTTGTATTAGCCAATTGAGTTCTCTATAAAAGTACGTAAGTTAATGAAATACGGACCAAATTTATTTTTATTTGAAAAATTTGCAACTCAAATGAAGTTTACTACGCTGTAGATGCAATCAAAATTTCATAATTCAAAATTGGCTATTGCTGGGCTACGGAAGAGTTGAAGTCCGTAGCCCAGCAGTAGCCAATTGGTAACTGATGGGCTACAGAATACTTATATTATATATTCTAACTTCTTAATAGGTATGAAAAACGTATTAAAATGTGTTAATATATTCATAGTTTTCTTATTTATGAAGTTTAGACATAATGTGAGAGTTTTTGACCGACTAGATTGAACATTAATTAACGTTAACGCAATGTTAAGTGAGGACATGATAAGTTCGATTTAAACGACTATTGATTTTCTATGAGATTTCTCTATAAAAGTACACACATTAATAAAATACAGACCAAGTTTATTTTTATTTGAAAATTTTGTAACTCAAGTGAAGTTTACTACGTTGTAGGTGCAATCAAAATTCTATAATTCAAATTAAAAATGATAAATCTCAATTTTTTGTTGAAGTTCGTAGCCCAATAGTAGCCAATTGGTTATTGCGGGGCTACAAAAGAGTTGAAGTCTGTAGCCAAGAAGTAGCCAATTGGCTACTGCTCGGCTACAGAATACTTATATTATATATTCTAACTTCTTAATAGGTAGGAACAATGTATTAAAACCTGTTAATATTTTCATATTTTTCTTATTTATGAAGTTTAGACATAATGTGAAATTTTTGGACCACTAGATTGAAAGTTAATTAACGTTAACGCAATGTTAAGTGAGAACATGATAAGTTCGATTTAAACGACTATTGATTTTCTATGAGATTTTTTTATAAAAGTACACACGTTAATGAAATACGGACCAATATTATTTTTATTTGAAACATTTGCAACTCAAGTGAAGTTTACTACGTTGTAGGTCCAATCAAAATTTCATAATTCAAATTAAAAACAATAAAACTCAATTTTTTGTTGAAATCTGTAGCCCAACAATAGCCAATTGGCTACTGCTGGGCTATGGAATAGTTGAAGTCCATAGCCCAGCCGTAACCAATTGGCTACTGCTGGGCTACGGAATAATTGAATTCCGTAGCCCAGTAGTAGCCAATTGGCTACTGCTGGGCTGCGGAATACTATATTATATATTCTAACTTGTTAATAGGTAGGAACAATGTATTAAAACGTGTTAATATCTTCATATTTTTATTATTTATGAAGTTTAGACATAATGTGAGAGCTTTTGGATCACTAAATTGAACGTTAATTAACGTTAACGTAATGTTAAGTGAGGACATGATAAGTTCGATTTAAATGACTATTAATTTTCTAGGAGATTTCTCTATAAAAATACGCACATTAATGAAATACGGATCAAGTTTATTTTTATTTGAAAAAATTGCAACTCAAGTGAAGTTTACTACGTTGTAAGTCCAATCAAAATTTCATAATTCAAATTAAAAATGATAAAACTCAATTTTTTGTTGAAGTCTGTAGACCAGTAGTTGTCAATTGACTACTGCTGGGCTACAGAAAAGTTGAAGTTCGTAGCCCAGCAGTAGCCAATTAGCTGCGGAACAGTTATATTTTATATTCTAACTTTTTAATAGGTAGGAATAACGTATTAAATCGTGTTAATATCTTCATATTTTTCTTATTTATGAAGTTTAGACATCATGTGAGAGTTTTTGAACCACTAGATTGAACGTTAATTAACGTTAACACAATGTTAAGTGAGGACATGATAAGTTTGATTTAAACGACTATTGATTTTATATAAGATTTTTCTATAAAAGTACGCATGTTAATGAAATACGGGCTAAGTTTATTTTTATTTGAAAATTTTGCAACTCAAGTGAAGTTTACTATATTGTAGGTACAATCAAAATTCCATAATTCAAATTAAAAACGATAAATTTCAATTTTTTGTTAAAGTCCGTAGCCCAGCAGTATCCAATTGGCTACTGCTGGGCTACGGAATACTTATATTATATATTCTATCTTCTTAATAGATAGGAACAACGTATTAAAACGTATTAATATCTTTATATTTTTCTTATTTATGAAGTTTAGACATAAGATGAGAGTTTTTGGACCACTAGATTGAACGTTAATTAACGTTAACACAATGTTAAGTGAGGACATGATAAGTTTGATTTAAACGACTATTGATTTTATATAAGATTTTTCTATAAAAGTACGCATGTTAAGAAAATATGGACCAAGTTTATTCTTATTTGAAAAATTTGCAACTCAATTGAATTTTCTTACATTGTATGTGTAATCAAAATTTTCATAATTCAAATTCAAAATGATAAACCTCAATTTTTTATTGAAGTCCGTAGTCTAGCAATAGCCACTTGGCTGCTACTGGGCTACTAAAGAGTCGAATTCCGTAGCCTATGTCACGCCCTAGCCAGACCTAAAGAGGTTAAACTAGGGTTTGACATATTATACTATTACTATTCAATAGACCTTAATCAATTTCCTACTATTGATACTTAGTGATTTACTAAAACTCCAAAAGATTTTTCCGGAAAAACGGCAGTATGACTGCTGTAATTAAAGCATTTGGTTTTAACCTAATCTTTAAAAATCACAATTACGAAATCTCCATTGGTTTACAACTACGACCATTGTTCTATCTTGATCAATACGCTGTTCTAGTTAAATCAAACTTAAGAACTCAATATAGAATTGTGAACTTAAACATGACAACTACGTTTCATTACAAGTTGCTTATTAATTTTACCTTACTAGTACATTTTTATCCATATTGAGACTTACAAGTGAGTGATTCTATGATTATAATGTAACCCGCCTTAGTTCAACCTTAGTTTGACCTTTGGATACTACTAGCAATAGTTAAACCCGAAACAAAGAAGGAAAGCATCAAACAGTCTAAGAGAATCCGCATAGTTCCTAATTATTACAAACCAAAACAAGGCCCCGAATTACAAGTGGGTCATTTAAATAGATAGAACTAAAGTCTTCAATCAATCAAGCCCAACAACTTCAAATATATAGCCATGTTCATGCAACGCAAGCAAAACAACCAAATTACTTCAAGGAATCATCAACACGCATGTTGTCTTCAGGCACATTTTCTACTCCTGCTTCACCTGTGACAAAAAGAGGGTGAGTCCTTATGATCTCAGTGAGGGCGAAACAAGTGACAAGGTTTTTGAAATCCTTTTTCCCAGTTAACTTGTGAAAACTCCTTTAAAAACATGTTATGTAACACAAATAAGATCATTTATAGCATAAGTATAATGGAATAATAAACACAGTTACCACACCATTTTATTAACATAGGATAATCAGTAAAGATTTTCATCACATTTGATTCACGTATTAATCATAGTCGTGGCATATAGATAAACAGTCTTTCCTCTTCGAGGTCCTCTAGAAACCAAGCGAGAGTACTTAAGCACATAGTAAAAAAGATACGGTGAGCTTTCTCTCTCAAGATCAATCGGTGAGCATTTGCTCTCAAGATCATTTCCAATAACCATTGTTGTAGCCAACATCAATCATCCCCTTATCACTCCCGATGGGTGTACTCCGGATGTACACCAAATCCTACGATCCAACTCTCCGAGGGTAGAATGCCAAGCGAGAGAGGGAATTGGACCATGGTAGTCACGGGAGCACCGGCAAGCCCTATGCCGCCCGGTGTTCGCTACTATGCCACAATGAAAGGTTGTAGCCTTGTATGCAATGAACATTTATGCCATTTAACATTTCACATTAGGAGGTCAACAAAGTAGGTTGCCTCTGAGCAAGTATAAGATTACATTTTGACATATTGGCACGTAAGGTATTGTAAGAACATATAATCACTTCATATATCAATTTGAAAGCAATTAAACTTTCATGGTCAGCCAATTAATCATGTTCAAAATAAGCCATATAATATCTTTTAACAATTCAAATTAGGAGGTCAACAAAGTAGGTTGCCTCTGGATACACGTACGATGACATATCGACAAGTAAATATACGAGCCATGCTTTGACATGTAAATTCACTTTATAAAACACTTAGAAGCATATGAACATTTAACGGACAGCCAAGTGACACCATATAAAACAAGTCATATAACTCATTTTAGTTCACATATCAAGTGTTGAGATCATACGAGCATGCTACGACACTTTACTAGGACCGGGTGCACGAATAGTTAACTTATCAACATGTCATCAACAAGAATCATGCTTAGAGCTATAACGACAATCCCGGGTAGTCCATTAATACTCCTCAAACATCAATCATAGGCCCGCATGAATGGTTTGGGACTCGGGAACCTTCGTAACCATTAGGGTTTACAATAGACATATTCGGGTGTTGATTTAACTTGCTAAGAACCACAAGAATCATTTAAACCATTTCATGTATACTTAGAGATTATTGGACAGCCTATTGACTACTCAAATAAGTTCATTTAACTATAGGATAATCATTTAGCAAGCGTTCATAAGCAATAGGGCCTCAATTCATGCTTACACGTACGATTAAGCAAGAATCCGTCATAAGATGAGCCTAAGTCATGCATCAACCAATTTAAACAATCTCAACCAACCAAAACAGCCCACACAACTTCTAATTTCCACAATTCCAAGCATTCAATACCTCAAGTAAAATTACAATATGATTTAAAGCATATTACCAAACAAAAAACCCCACTGTAATAGTCTATTTTTCCTCATTCATTTAGCCAAGAAAATAATCTCCAAATTTAGTGAAACAAATTTCAAATTAAATCTTAATGAGTTCTTTAAATCTAGGAATAAACCACGCTGCATTCCGAGTTCGGACTTAGGAGTTATGACAAAAACCGTGAGACTACGCAAAACTGTCCAGTTTCATACACATTACGATTTTTGCCATTTTTGAGGGTCTTAAAATAAAAATTAGCCTTAGCCCATTTCTGCAAAATATGTTCAAAACTGAAAACTCTAGCAACCTACCAAATTTCATGTATTTTTATCATCATTTACTAGTCCAAAAACCTTTCGTTACACAAGGCCAGAAATCTGCCAGAAAACGGGACTGCATATATCAAGGTTTCTATTAAATTTTCAAGCCATGCAAGAGCGGATAGGCTCATATAAACACATATACATGAACTTCAAGAATCAATACAGACATATGAGAGCATGTATGTGAGTTTTGAAAGCATTTAAAAAGTTTTAACCCTCACCTTAGCAACTTGATGGATGAAAATGCAAGAAACGCCCTTGAATAGCATGAAAAGCCTATTTTCCTTGCTTTGGCCGAGTAGTAGCTTGTTTTTCTTTAAATCCTAGCTTAGTTAGCATATAATTAGTGTGTGCATGTGATTAGAACAAAAAGAAATGGAAGAAAACTCTTAAAACTTACCTATGGCCGAAATGTGAGGTGGTGTGAGCTTGTGTGTGAGTTTCTTGCTTGTTACTTGCTATGGCCGAAACTTGAGTTGTCTAGAGAGAAAATTTTCAGTCTTGGGAGCTCAAGGGAGCCATGGCCGAAATGGAGAGAGAGTATGAGAGAGTTTGAGAGGAGATGAATGAAGTTTGAGAGTTGTTTGTGGGCATGCTTGTGTGTGTCGGCCTTGGTAGGGTACAAGGCTGAATTGTTTTGTTATTTTGAGCATTTTTTGAATTGTACGCATGCCTTGGGTGAGTAGGCCAAGAAAGGGGAGCTTGGGTAGGGTGCATAGGAATTTTTTATGCATTGTGCTTTGTGTGTGTAAGATATAATATAATTTGTGCAAAGTTGTTCACATGGCCTAGTCATGGCCGGCCATAGCATGCAATTATGGAGCATTTTGTGTTGTTTTTAATTGTATAATGTTGTATTATAGTATTAGTGTTTATAGATTTTTGTGTGCATAGGTTTTAGTTGAGAATAAAGAATGTTTAAGGCTTAGTGCTTTTGTCTTTTAGTGGATTGACTTAGGATTAAAATATTGCTAGTGGAGTTTGTAGGATTATTTTATGGCCTAGTGTTCTGTGTAGGAATCTTTATTGATAAGCGTACAGGCACACTTTCCTAGGTCTAGGGCACGCACTACGAAACAAATGCATGGATTCCAATGTGAAATGCACACAACCCTAAGTGAATGCACGTAAACTAAAGCAAGGCACGTAATTCAATGCAAGGCACAATTCTATATCTAGGTTAGGGTACGCAGTTCAAGGTTAGGACACACGAATCGAGGTAACGCACGTAAATCGAAGTCAGGGCACACAATTCTAGATTAAGGCACGTATAACGAGGCATGCTCGAAAATCAAGACAGGGCACGTAATTCAAGGTCAGTCATATAATTCTTGGTCTAAGGCACGTAAATCGAGGTAACACACGTTATTCGGGGTCGGGCCTCACAGCCCATCCGTAGCTAGGGATTACAGATGAGCTATGGACTTTGTTATTTTTTTCCTATTTAATTAAAATATCCGTATTTAATTTATTAAAACATTTTTTTAATAAAATATATAGTCCGTAGCCAATTCGTGGCTATTGGCCACTGCATGACTACGAAATTTTTTATGAAATTTTTTTGCCGAATTAATTAAATAATCCATTGCTAGTCTGTAGTAAATTTGCCACGGATAGGTTACGAAATATTATTTTTTATTTTTTTAATTAATTAAAATTGTTTTCCGTAACCAATCCGTGGCTATTTAGTCACTACATGGCTACAGACTTTTTTATAAATTTTTTTGCTAAATTAATTAAATAATCCGTAGCTAGTCCGTAGCAAATTTGCCACGTCTAGTATACGGAATATTATTTTTTATTTTTTTATTAATTAAAATTATGGTACGTAGCCAAGTTTTGTCATTATTTCAACGGGGTCTAAGTAGGCTACGGATGGGCTACAGAATTTATTGCCCGTAGCAAATCCATAGCCTAAAAATAGCCAATTTACTACGAAAAAAATCCATCGCCCCATTCCGTCGCCCGAGCGCTATTTTCTTGTAGTGTATGGTGCATCAGCCACATCCTCATAAAGGTTATACTTGTAAGTCATCCAACCACCATAAGAAAAATGGACCCAATAAGAAGAACTTTAATAATCAAGGAAAACATGGGTCAAAGCAGAAGTTTGAAGGTCCTAAGTTTGATATCAAGAAAGATAGATGTTGGTTTTGTGGTGTTTCTGGTCATAAGAAGAAACAATGTTACAAATATCAAAATTGGCTAGGAAAGAAAGATAAGAAAGGGGTTCATAAACAAACGGAAACCAAGTGAGGACGAAATTTTGTGTGTTCGTGGGTAATGGAGTCAAGGTCAAGGTCGAATTTATTGGAACAGTTGTTGTGAATTTCAAGTCTGGATCTAGTCTTGTTTTAGAAAATACTATTTTTTTGCCGTCAATGAGACGGAATTTGGTTTCAGTTTCTAAACTTGATGAGTCTAGTTATCATTTAGTTTTTGCTAATAAAAGAGTGCAATTGTTTTCAAATTCTTCCTTAGTTGGTGAATGTTTTTTAACTAATGGTCTATATAGATTGGATTTGACTCCAAACAATGTCTCTTTGAATGTTGAAAAAGCAGGTACCAAAAGAACTTGGATTAAAGAAAAGTCTTCAATGTTGTGGCATAAAAGACTTGCTCACATTTCAAAGGAAATAATTGATAGGTTAATAAAAAAATGACATTTTACTTGTCTTGGATTTTAGTGACTATGAAACTTGCATTGGTTGCATTAGGGGTAAATTAACTAAAACAAAGAAACATGGGGCGACACGTAGCAGTGAGTTTTATAGTTAATTCATACTGATATAAGTGGCCCCTTGTCATCTACTGTGTGTGAAAACAAATTTTTTGAGACATTGATTGATGATTATTCTAGGTATGGATATGTTTATTTGATTAAAAATAAGTCAGAGGCACTTGATAAGTTCAAAATCTTTAAAACTGAAGTTGAAAGAAAGCTAGGGAAGTTAATTAAAGTTGTAAGGTCAGACCGAGGTGGTGAGTACTATGGTAGACACACTGATAGAGGCCAGTCTAAAGGATCTTTTACTGAGTACCTAGAGAGTTGTGGTATAGTTGAACAGTATACTATGCCAGGAACCCCTGAACAAAATAGTGTGGCTGAGTGCCGTAATCGCACTCTAAAAGATATGGTGAGAAGCATGATGAGTCAAATCAAGTTACCTTAGTTTTTATGGGGGGAAGCTCTTTATACAGCCATGTACATCTTGAATAAGGTACCTAGTAAATCTGTTCCCAAAACCCCTTATGAGCTTTGGACTGGAAGAAAACCTAGTTTAAATCATTTGAGAGTTTGGAGTTGTCCAGCTTAAGTCAAAATATATAAACCCCTTGAAAAGAAACTTGACTCCAAAACTACTTGCGGTTTTTCATTGGTTATCCAAAGGCCTCCAAAGGTTACAGGTTTTACTATCCTGATAATGGCACAAGGGTGGTTGAATCTATGACTGCAAAGTTTTTGGAGCATGATATTGGCATTTGTGATTTTTCTCATGAGTAGGTGGCAATTCCTAATCCTCAATCTGCAGTGATTCATATTCCTGTTGTACAAGAAAGAATTGTGCATCAGCCTACTACGAAAGTGGTTCTTGAAAGGGATCCTACTGGTGATGTGCCCTCTCCCATTCCTAAAGTAGATCTCATTGTCGATATGCCATCTCCTATTCTAGATGCTCAACCCATACAAGATATTCCTATTCGGCATTCGCAAAGAGAAAGAACATCTGCACTGTCTAATGATTACATTGTTTATCTAGGTGAATCAGATTATGATATTGGACAGATTGTTGATTCAATCACCTATAAAGAGGCGATTGACAATTGCCTATCAAAAAAATGGAGAAAATCCATGAAAGAGGAGATGCAATCGATGGCACACAATTTGTGTTTGGGAGTTGGTAGAGCTTCCAAAAGGTTTTAAGCCCATTGGATGCAAATGGGTCTTCAAAACCAAGAAAGATTCCAAAGGCAAAGTAGAAAGGTTCAAAGCTAGACTAGTTGCGAAAGGATATACACAAAGAGAAGGAATTGATTATACGGAAACATTTTCTCCAATTTCCTCTAAGGACTCTTTTAGGATCATTATGGCCTTAACCACACACTTTGATTTAGAGCTTCACCAAATGGATGTTAAAATGGCCTTTCTGAATGGGGATCTACTAGAAGAGGTGTACCTGCAGCAACCTGAAGGATTTAAGGAAGAAGGTAAAGAAGACATGGTCTACAAATTGAATAAATCAATTTATGGTTTGAAGCAGGCTTCAAGACAATGGTACATGAAATTCTATGAAGTCGTAACTTCCTTCAAATTTATAGAAAATACAGTTGACTCTTATGTGTATCTCAAGGTCAGTGGGAGCAAATTTATTTTTCTTGTCTTGTATGTTGATGATATTTTATTGGCTAGCAGCAACTTGGACCTTCTACATGATGCCAAAGAAATGTTATTCAAAAACTTTGACATGAAGGATCTTGGAGAAGCAAGCTTTGTGCTTGGTGTAGAGATTCACAGGGATAGAAGAAAGAAATTGTTGGATCTATCCCAAGTTGCTTACATTGAACGAATTCTTAAAAGGTTTGGATTACAAGATTGTAAGCCAGACCTTGCTCCCATTATAAAATGAGATAAGTTGAGTAAGGAACAATGTCCAAGGAATGAGCTCGAGAAAGAGTCTATGGAAAAATGTTCATTATAGTAATGCAGTGGGTAGTTTGATGTATGCAGAAGTGTGCACAAGGCCTGATATCGCTTATGTAGTTAGTATCCTTGAAAGGTATTTATCTAACCCCAGAAGTGATCATTGGATAGCTGCAAAGAAGGCGATGCGGTATTTAAAAGGAACTAAAGATCATATGCTTATTTATAAGCATGTTGAAAACCTAGAAATGACTGACTATGCAGATGCTGATCTTGTTGGTTGTACAGATGATAGGAAATCCACTGCATAATATGTTTTTATGCTCGCAGGTGGTACAATTTCCTGGAAAAGTTCTAAACAATCTGTTGTTGCCTCTTCCACTATGCAAGCTAAAGTTATAGCTTGCTATGAAGCTGGGGCTCATGCTAAATGGTTAAGGAATTTTATATCAGGGCTTAAAGTTGTTGATTCCATCTCGAGATCTATTAGGATCTATTGTGATAATGCTTCCGCAGTGTTCTTCACAAAGAACACAAAGAATTATGGTGGTACAAAATATATAGATTTGAAATTCTTTAAGTTGATGGAATGGGTTGACAATGGTAATATAGAATGCGAATAGATAGCCACCAGTGACATGATTGCTGATCCACTAACCAAAAGGTTTAGACCTGTTGAATTTCAAAAACATGTAAGGCATATGAGTATTATGTCATCCTTTGATGTAATGGGTTAGTGGGAGTTTGTGTTCCTATGTACAATTTGCTTCCAGTATTTTTCGTACCTTAAAGTTTCAATTCCTATTATATTCAGTTATTCTTGTGATCACTATTTTATGTGTACACATTTAAAGTTATCATTTATTGATCTATATGAGCTCATGCATACTTAAAGTTTCATATCTCGGGATATACAGTTAAAGGCTTTATTATTGAAGTGGCTTCGGTTTAGAAGCATTAAAAGGGATTCGTATACCCCAATAAAGTTTAAAGGCTTCTTATGAGGCAAAAGGGGATCTAATCTCATAAAGGGTCTTCAAGACCATAAAGTGGACCGATTGTGGGATTGGCATGCTCATCATTCTAGTTGGATCACATGTGCCAAAAACCACACTACACTTTCTCACACCATGGAATCCATGTCGATGGGGCATTAATGTTTGTGATCATAGGAGTCTTATACTGATAAATGGTGTAACGACTGTTATGGTTTGATATTGGTCTAGTTGTTGGACCGAATTCTGAATGAGACGTTTATTTTGTGGCCACTAAAGTTGTTTTCAGCCCGAGAGTCTTTTCATGAAATAAAATGTTTTCAAAATTTAAAACCAATCAGTGTTGCCCAAGTGGGAGACTGTTAGAATTTGAAAATTATGGGCTACCACTGATTGAATATTTTGTTGTCTTTGAAAAACGGGTTGAGGTTGACCGGTAAAAGCCATTAAATCATTTTTGTGATCCACTACAGTTAGGCCTAAGTTCGTCTCATGGCATTACTTTAAATTAAATGGTGTGATATGTAAAGTGTAGGGTCTGTATAAAGTAATAGGACACCTTGATGGGGGGGGCCCAATAAAGTTTTCAGGCTAGGCCCACTCTCTCATTCAGAATACTGATCGTCTATATATTTTAGACTATCAAGGTTGGCTTGCCCCATTGAGAGCCACCATACAGAAGTTGGAGAGAGGGAGAGGGAGCACCTAGTCCAGACATGCCTACCATAACACGTCACCAAGGTTTTCTTGCAGGGTTATCACGGAGATATTATCAATGGCTTCAAATCAAGGTACATTTTATATTTACAGAATTAATTTATCGATTATACGCAGTGTTTTATTTTCTAATATTAGATCTGACAAATCTAACAGTTTTCCCATCCACCAAAGCAATATTTATCAATTTGCTCTTATGAGATCTTAACCAGATAATATATGAATAGGGTAAACCGCAAAATTCTCCTTTAGTTTTGTCAAAATTCATCCTTGTGATTTATGAATAAAGAATAAATAATAAATAAATAAGGAAAACTACTCTAAGGAGACACAAATAGTTGTGTGCTACAATCAGTAGGAGTTTATTTTGCAAAATATAAAAGATTTGCACTTTACTCATTCATATGCTAGCCAGATAATGCAGTACTGATTTGCCCTCTAGTTCAATCTTTTATGATCTGACGGATAATGCATGAAAACATATCCACCACCCAAAATTATTGGAGTTGACTCCAGCAGAGACTTCATGGCTGAGCAGACTTGACTGCAGCTACAATAAGACTTACCAATTAAGATGGATCAATTCTACTCGAATTATCATTATATATTCCATTGCCACACTTCAATTTCTTTGCAGTCTGAAATAGACTTATCAAGCTAGCCATGACTGTTAACTACTTGTTTCAGCTACTAATTTGGTTTCTATGGCTAATAGAGCCATTGGCAGCAACTCCATCTCTTGCAATGTCAAATTGCAATGATACCTATGGTAACGTTACCATACCCTACCCATTTGGAATGGGTGCCGGTTGTTTCCTTCATGAATGGTACGAAGTGCTTTGTCATGATGACCGCCCGTACCTTAGCAGATACTATGGACAAGAATTCGGAGGTGAGGTGCTGGGTGGGTCTGAATTTACTATAACCATAAATGCCAATAACACAAAGATCCGTGTATGCGAGGACGACAAAGCTATCCACCTTGCCGGTGATTTATCGGGGAGCCCTTTTCATTACGATTCGGACGTTTTCATTGGGTGTGGTAATGTTGTCATGCTCTTCATCACAAAGAAAACCATTCAGGGTGGGTTCACAAGGCAATGCACATCAACTTGTGATCAGCACGGAAAAGTTAAGGGCTGCTATAACATTAACTGTTGCGGACTCAGTATCCCAGATTATTCTGTCCAGAACATCCAGTTGAATTTCTCGAATTTAGTGGCCAGAAACAATTCTTGCGGATATGTTGTTTTCGGGAGCTTTCAAGGACACTCAACCTCTTTATCCCCTGAAGATCTAATTGGGGTTTCTGCCCCCGTTGTATTGCAGTGGACGATTCCATTGTGGATCCCCATGGATATAAAAAATAATCCAAATTGCTACAAAAGTAATTTCTACTATTATTGTTCTTGCCCATCTTGCCAAGAAGGGAACCCATTTATTCCAAATGGATGCCAAGGTATGTTTCTTATTCTCAAAAAGAAAGAGAACATTTTTGTTTCTTTGTGATATTATCTAATACTTCAATTGTGATTAGCAGTTCGCTCCGATAGGCACAACTGTGTAAAAGCACCAAATGTACCAACGATCCATGTACCAACCTCTCATTCAAGAAAAAGATTAATTATGCTTGTTGGTAAGTTGATTCTTTATCACCTCTTCAATTTTTTTATTTTTTTTTTGGGTAAATGACACATTTGCCTCTTATGTTTGTCGTGCCTTATAAGTTAACTAGTTTTCACCCAAAAATAAAAATAATAAAAAAAACATCATAACTGTTAGTTTCTACGCCTAAAATTAGATATTTTTTCCCTTTTTTGACAATAATACTTCTGTAAACCGTTTGTTTGTCGTAAAATAACTTGCTGATAAAAAATATTTTCCTATAAAACATAATATTTTTTAATGTTTGGTTGTCACAGTGAAAAATATTTTTTGGTGTTTGGATCTAATAGTGAAAAATTGATTAAAACTATTAGTTAATCAAAATTTTAATAATTATTTAGTTAATTAATTATTATTAATTAATATTAAGTATAAATTTATTATTAATTTAATAATTTATTAGTCAATGTTAAAATTATTTAATTTTGATATTTAAATAATTAATTTTTTATTATTTATTTAATTAATTTTTATTATTAAATTAAGTGATTTTTCAATTTATTATTATAAATCTATAAAATTAGATAAATAATTAATTAATATTTATTAAATGAATAAAAATATTAAATTAATCAAATAATTAGTTTTTTTAGTTAATTAATTATTATTAATTAATATCAAATATAATTTAATTAGTTATTAATTTAATTAAATTATTAGTCATTAAATTAAAATTAATTATTTTTTATTATTTAATTAGTTAATTTTATTACCAAATTAATTAGTTTTTATTTAATGATAATTAATTAAAAATGTGTAGGGTGGAATGGGGGTGGGGTCGAAGGTTGGGTTGGGTTGGATGAAGGTAGGGTAGAATGAGTGAAAAAAAAAAAAATTCTCAAAAGACATGAAAATATTTTCTACTTATTTCAATTAAATATTTTCCTTTGACCCGAAAATATTTCTCACTTGACCAATTTTTCAGTATCACTAAACACCAGAAAATCATGAAAATATTTTCCGACAAACAAACGGAGCCTAAGTGACATTCGAAATTCCAAAATTGCAAAGGTATTATTGTCAAATACACGAATAAATCATCACTTTTTAGACTGGAAAAAGCTGAAAGACTAATGATGATACAATTAACATATATAAAGACCAAAAGCTAACACTTTTAAAGATAGAGAAGCAACTTGTAAAATACAAAAAACATAAGAGACTATTATCATTAGCCTATATATAAGCAACTTGTTAAATACAAAAAACATAAGAGACTATTCTCATTAGCCTATATACAGGGCCGACCTAAGCTATGGGCTGCTTGGACCTGTGCCCAAGACCCCCTTAGCTTAGGGACCCCAATTTAAAGAAATTATTATTTTTTAATATAAAGATCTATCTTAAACTAATCTCCTTTAATTGGGGCCAAGAGATAGGAACAATAAATTTTATATAGGTATATCTTTTTGTTAACTTGTATTATTATGCTATTTATAATTCTAATTTTGGTGTTTTTTTTTATTATTTGTAGTAATTATTTTAGTAGAAAATTTCGAGTTTTTTTATTGAGAAGAAACTTAATTATTAAGGCCCCTATTTAGATGATCGTTCAAGGTCCCCAAATTGTTTGAGACGGCTCTGCCTATATATATATATATAAGTGATCATATGTCTAGATTTTGCCTACATCTGCTTTGCAATATATATATATATATATATATATATAATACATCATGCAAATTGATTCTGGGGATGCACAGTAATTCTCAGGTATATATTGTATAAACTCTAGATCACACTAAACTAGTAAACGGAATATATAGTAGGACTATAAAATTTACCAAATATACTTGGAGATTGGCTTGTTATCGGGTCATTAAAAACTTGCTTGAGATAATTCCATGAAACTATCAAGCCGGGTTTAAAAACGATCATGTTAATTAATGTGAAACCCTTGATCAAAGTATAATTCTCTCACTTACTATGTCAAAAAATATACTAAAAATAACTAGGTTGTTAGAACCTCAGCTCATGTTTAGCATCACAACAAAATTAAATTAAAAAAAAAATGTAGTACATTATCTAAAAACTATGAAGGCGTATTTTTTAGAACAAAAGAAACAAACAAAAAAAACAACTTCTAGTTGATGCAAAAATAGGTTTGCAAAAGTCTTTTAAGAAAGTTTTAATTTGAAGTTTCTTATTTTTTAACTCTTTTTAGTTTTGACTTTTACCTAAAAGTTTTTTTAAAAATAGGCTAAAAAAATTAGTTTTCAACTTCTAAACTCACTGAAACCTCATTTAAATGTCTAAAAATTTGGCCAAAGAGACCCTTAAATGGGGCATGATAAATTGATAGTGTTCTTCTGAGAAGCAATTTCGGAACTATATACAAGAGAGGAGAGAGATCAGAGTCAAAATAGGGTTTTACCAAGTATTTTAATTCAGATATGCATCACATTTTGGTTATTCATGCAGTTGGCGGGACAAGCTTTAGCGTAGTATTTCTTGGGACAGTTGTTTTTTGGTTGTACAAGATAATCAGCAAAAGAAGGGGAAGAAAATTGAGGAAGAAATACTTCAAAAGAAATGGTGGTCTATTGTTAGAACAACAACTATCAGTTGACAAAAATATGGTTGACAAGGTAAGATTTTTTACTTGGAGTGAGTTGGACAAAGCAACTGACAACTTCAATCAAAATAGAGTTCTAGGCCATAGAGGACAAGGTACAATTTACAAAGGTATGTTAGTTGACGGGAAAATAGTAGCCATTAAAAAGTCAATATTAGCTAATGAAAACCAGTTGGAGCAATTTATCAATGAAGTAGTTGTTCTTTCACAGATCAATCACAGAAATGCGGTTAAACTACTAGGTTGTTGTTTAGAGATAGAAGTTCATTTGCTAGTTTATGAGTTCATACCAAATGGAACCCTGTACGACCTTATGGATAATGAGAACGATGAAGTTCTTATGTCTTGGGACATGTGTTTGAAAATTGCAATAGAGGTATCAGGAGCATTGGCCTATTTGCACTCGGTAGCTCCTGTTCCTATTTATCATAGAGATATCAAATCGAGTAATATCATTTTGGATGAAAAGCACAAAGCAAAAGTGTCAGACTTCGGAATTTCAAAGCATGTTACAGTTGAGCAAACTCATTTAACCACGATGGTGAAAGGGACTTTTGGTTATCTAGATTCAGAGTATTTTCAATCGAGCCAATTTACTAAAAAAAACAATGTTTATAGCTTCGGTGTCGTACTAGTTGAACTCTTAACTAGACGAAACCCAATATCTTCAACTCAAAGCAACGTAGAAGGTTACTTAAGCTTGGCAACAAGGTTTCTTATATCCATGGAAGAGAATCGGCTCAAGATGATTCTTGATACTCAAATTCTAGATACAGCTAACGACAAACAAGTCTCAGCGGTTGCAATACTTGCTTAACGTTGCTTGATTTTGGATGGAAAGAAAAGGCCCACCATGAAAGAAGTAGCCATGGAACTTGACAGTATCAAGATGTCTCACTTGCCTTCAACAGTTCACAAAGATATTCAGAAGAAAAGAGACAGTGAAATAGAATTGGTACTATTTCCAAATGGTATTTCCTCATCAACAACTGCAAATTATGATACAATTGCATCCTCTTCAGATGTCCGCCCCTTATTGTTTAGCACTTTTTGACATCAAAATTAGTACGATGTTCTAGTACAAGCAATTAAAAAAAATTCGTTGTTTAATTTCAGACTATCAATTTGAAAGTTTAAGGTTAAAATTTAAGTGTATTGTTCATGTACTTGTCTTACTTTACAAACAATGAAAATAAAATGTTTTTTGGTCGCGACTGATGACCAATTTGAACAATGGCAGGATAAGTTTCATTTTTTTTTTGGTCTAAAGGATTAGTTACTTCGTTAGTATCTATTTAGAGTTTTGAGACTGCTACAATTAGGATTATTCTATGTCCTAAGTATATAAAGTTGACCTTTCAGTATTAGAATACTTCTTTGATTGAGTTATTATGTCAATTCAATTGTTCTTTTTTTCAAAAAATAAATAAATAAGTAACATATACTTTCAAGTGAGAAGGTACACAAACGTTCAGCAATCTATGTCCAATATAGATTACGTAGTAACATTTTGGCTAAAAATCATTCGAGAAATGCAAAAATTCATCAATGTAGTTGAAAAAAGTATTATATATTATCTATTGTTTAAGTTTCAAGAAAGTTGAGCTTCATAAAAGTGCCAAAAGTATGATTTCCAATTCCTATAAAACCAATCTCTCCTGTGAGGTCGCGAGTTTAACATTTCTCACTGATCTCGAGTTTCTCCCTTAACTGACTTGGTGTATATGTGAGGGCGCACAGTTGAACTCGAGGGTTTACTAGTTAGTAATCGTGTTTCACTAACTAAATTCTCACTTCATTTAAAAAAACCTCTCATTGTAAAGGGAACCCTTGAAAAATATTATATCCTTTGTGAAATCCATTTACGTTTTTCAGCTATGTTTACATCCAATCTTCCAGATGATGTGTTGGAAGATTACATACAGTGGTGCCTATGAAGGCCAAAATTGAGGTGCATTCAACATGTTCAAAACTTCCTGCTGAAAATTGATATGCATTTATATATCGATTTCGATTCTTGGACAAATTGAGTGTTGATTTTCACTTTTACACGACCAATTTAAGCAACTATAGTAACGTTTTTTGGCCTCATTTCCAATTTCTTTCTTTTTCTCCTAGCCTTAAACGTTGTTGTTACTCCCACCAATCATCTTAACTATGTAAATTGAAAAAGCTATGTCAGGAAAAAAAAAGGAAAAAAAAAGGCATAGCATGGCATTCAAAGGGAGTTCTCAATTTGCCAATTCTTGTCATTCATTCCTGATGCACTTTTCTACTTCATTTATCCTGCCAATACTAACATTAACTTTTCTTTTCATCTTATTGGACCCATTTTTCATTTTATGTATCCTTTTCGATTCCAAACTACTTCTAAGCAATTCATTGACCTACTTTTACTAAACTTACATCCTATATGCTCTTTATTTGATCAACTTTGGTTTAGGCTCCGTTTGTTTGCCGTAAAATAATTTATTTGTGTAAAATATTTTTTGTAAAAAATATTTTTTCAAAAAATAAAATATTTTACAAGCCTCCATTTGTTTGCCGTAAAATAACTTGTTAAGGGAAAATATTTTTTCAGAAAATAGATTATTGAAAAATATTTTTTGGTATTTGGATGTACCGTGAGTTTCGTAAAATGTTTTCTTCTCCCAAAGTTCCGTAAAATATTTTATAAAATTTTGTACTAGCCACAATTGTTGATCGGAAAATATTTTACGGTTGACCAATTTTACAGTGTTACCAAACACCGTAAAATTAAGAAAAATAGCTGTAATTTTTGACCGAAAAATATTTTACGATTGATTAATTTTCTGATGTTACCAAATAACGTAAAATCTAAAAAATATTTTTTGAAAAAATATTTTACGACAGACAAACAAACGGAGCCTAACTTAACATTCACACCTTCTAGGGACTCAGTTACTAAAACAATTTAATCTATGGATAGCATGGACTAGGGTATTTTATGCTAGATGTAATCGAAAAATGGCGATCCAAAAGAAAACAAAATTGCAAATGCCCCTAACGTCATCCACCAAATGAAGAAAACTATTTTATTAGAATATCCGTTGGTAAAAGAACAAGTGAGACCTACATTTGTAGAGTTCAGCACATTAATTGAATAGTAAACGCAAATAAATAACCAAGTCTCCGTGAAAACATTCCTCTAATACAAAGGGAATCAAACGCTTTAATGAAAGAGCAAAACATGCTTCCATTCATCAATTAACCGAACGAACAACCAAACCCCATTTGCAAACAAAGCCTCACCATCAAATTATCCACCCATGTCTACTTGCAAATTCCCAGAAGACATTCTGAGAGGCGTACTTTCACGACTCCCTGCAGAGACCCTCAACATTTTCAAGTCCGTCTGCAAGGCTTGGCTACCCTTCTATCAGATCCGCTCTTCATTACCCTCCACCACAACCGAACTGCAGCTGACCCAAAATCCCATTCAATTATCATTAGGAATGATCATCAGATCTCATTCTATAATACCCAAAAAGCCACCAACATCGCACCCTTCCAACATCACCTTGTGGGCAATCTCGTTGGGGTCTGCAATGGGATGGTTTGCTTCCGAAGTTTCGGAGGAAAGGACATGTTCTTGTGGAATCCATCTATTAGAAAGTGCAAGAAAATCCAACTTCCTGTTAGTAATACAGTGCTTAAGGGGAGGGTTTCGTTTTCGTTTGGTTTCGGATTAGATGCAAATGAGTATGATTTTGTGTGTTTGAGGATTTTGTGTGCGAGGTTGGGGCAGGAATTTGCTGCTGAAGTTGGGATTTATTCGACATTGTTGGATTCTTGGAAGACATTAGGGGGGGATTTTCGGTTTAATGTGATTGACTATACTAATTGCGTGATTGCGAAGGGTGTCCCTTATTGGACCGCGATTGTGAAAAAAGAGGATGGCGATGAGGCTGATGATAACAATGAGGGATTTCGTAACGTTTTGTTAGCATTTGATGCCAGAAACGAGTCGTTTAAGCAGTTGGAGTTTTCTGAATTTGCTTCAGCCGGTGGGCTTCGTACTTGCTTTGTAGAATTGGATGGTTCTCTTGGTTTGCTTGTGCGTTCCTCGTATGAGGAATTGGGCCAATGTGTTGATGTTTGGGTGTTGGATGATGAAGAGTGTTCTTGGAGTAAGAAATTTACTGTTGGATCAATCTTGACGGAAATGGCAGGGCTCGTTGGGTGTTTGAGAAATAAAGACATTTTGGGAATTGATGGTGATGGAAGTTTGTTTGTGTTTGATTCTACAAGTAAAGAAATTAAGCGTGTTTACAGTGATGTTGGGAATTATTGGTATACTGACATTCGTATCTACATAGAGAGCTTGGCTTGCATTAGTGGAATGAAAGGAGTTGGGAAAGAAGATCAAAGAGATGCAGCAGAAGGTCAATAGGCAGGTACTTGCCTTTCGCTTCCATCTTATGTATTACCAGATTGTATATAAGATTGATTGGCTGTTTTTCTTGTAGAGACTGATCCTATTTTAAAGCTGTGATTATGTTAACATGGTGGACCGAAAACACTTAGCGAACACTAGCTCAGTACTAAAATATGAATGAAAATGAGGAAAAGTTTGCTTCAGCATGTCTTTGTTCGAATTATATGTGTATTTCAGTTGTTCGAAAAATAGCTGGAGTGATGCGAAATATAATCCTTATGAATGAATTTGAAATGTAATTGGTCAAGTTTATGATATATCATTAGTGTATGGTACAAATGATTGATGTTGATTTGTATTCTTAAATGTACAATTATATGTTAGTTTGATCTATAAGCGTATTATTAATCTTTTCATAATAATGAGTATTCATTTACATTCTTTTTTCCCCTTTGGAGCGGGGCTGTTTAGGATCATATGCCAATTTGTTAAATTTTTCTTTCTTTTGGAAATTAACATGCATAAGGAATAAATGGGTGGTGACTAGTGAGTGAGACACTTATTTTCGGATACCAATTGTTGTGCCAAAAGTAGGTGTCTTTACCATTACCAATTTTATGAGTATTGAGCTCTTTGAAGTTGTCCTAAGCTTGAGTAGCTTCTTCAAAGACCAGTAAGCATCACTGGGTATTTTGATGTTCCAAATACATCTACTTGGGTTTCAGCCATTAGTTATATATATAGCTCAATTTGGCCACTTCAAAATATGTCATCAGTTACACCTAAGAGTTGAGTAGAATAGTCAAGTAGTGACATGTTATACTCAAATATTCTGAACTCCAAAAAAAAAAAAAAACTTCAACCTTTATTTGTACCAAAAACAATGTTCCATCGATTTAGCTTTTAAAAGGATTGAATAAAATTTTTTTTGGCTAAGCCAAAGAAGCGAATTTCATTAAAAGAAATGAATGATAGCATAGAGGATTATTCGACCAAAAAAAAAACGAGAGAAAGTAAACCGAAATGGAAAATCAAAGCCAATATTAATTGATCAACAAGTGCAGTCAATCCATCAGCTACGCAAGATCAACAACGCACCAAAGGTAGGAAAGAAAACAACCAACAACTCATGGATGCAAAACAACAAAGGAAATTCAAAGAAACACTATTAAGTCAAATCTATTTGAACTCTATTGGCAAAGTATCTATTGATGCTTGTGTTAAAGAAATGTCTCTCGCCTTGGGCTTTTGCAAATATGTCCACATGAATTTTCTCAACGATATGCTCCTCAGTGCTAACCTTGTTCCAGAAAATGCGTCCATTCTGCTCGATCTAGATATGGTAGACAGTAGCATAGGACAAGAGTCTAAATATGTATCTTTTGAGGTCTATGTTTCCTACAAGTGAATTAGCAAATTTGAGAATTGAATCAAAGGATGAGAAAGAAATCAATGAACAATAAGTTTAAACTTCCCCTCCAAATATGTTTTGTAAAACTGCATTCAAAGAAGATATAGTCTTTTGTCTCACAACCAAGGTAGCAGAAGGTACAACTTGTTTAATTGGGTCACAATACCCAAAGAGAGAAGACGATATCTCGTGGTCAAGCAGTCGAGGTGAGCAAGCCAAGAGATGAAACTATGCTTGGAAATATTGTAAGAGAACCAAACTAAATGATGCCAGTTATTAGGAATACCTCTTTCTCTAATGAAGTCCCAGGTTTTGCTGAAAGAGAAGTTACCATTTTTTGAGAATTTCCAAATAAAACAGTCATTCTAGTCTCCATTGATGAAGATGCCGATATTGCTCAGGTTGAGACTAATAAGCAAAGGTAGGTAAATCGACCACACCCAATGACCATCAGCAACAATATCTGTGACTTTGTTGTCAAAGTAAGGGTAAAAGACCCAAATATGAAGGGTTAGATGAATGCAGGAGGGGTTCCAATTATCCTGCCAGAATAATATATCCTTACCATCTTCAATCTTGTGAGCAATTAAGCCACGAGTAAATATCCTAAGAATGAGAATCCTTTTCCAAGACCAACTAGTATCACTAGGCACTTTCATGGTACTACTCTTGATATAATTAGCCCAGATGCAAAAACTCCAAGTAGTATCCCTCGTAAAGTCTCCAAAACAGATTCATGAAGGCAACTTTAGTTACATCCACAAGCTTTCTAATACCAAGATCACCTTCCTCAACAGGTTTACATATACAATCCTATGCAATTTTTGGACTAGAATCATACCAAAGGAAAGCCATTAATTTCCTCTCAATGATGTTCAAACCCCTTTAGGGATAAACAACACATTAGCCCAAAAAATCTTTAAAGATAAAAATGGTTGAGCATAGATTTTAAGAGCTGAAGTCAAAAGTAAACCAATTGTGGGTCCAACTACTGATTCTCTTAGAGATATTATCAATAAGAATCTAACAATCATACTTCTAAAGTCGCCCAAAAATCAATGGAACTCCATTATAATGAATAGGAAAATAACATTCCTTAAAACCAAGAGTTTCCTTAATAATATCCCTAAGATGCTGATTTTTACCTCCAAAAAACACCTCAATTTTATCCGTATTGTATATCAATCTAGAGAGTCAGTGTAAAAGATTGAGGGCAGAGACAATTCCTGTAATTGAGTACATACTAGCTTCACAAAGTCTGTGAAGGATTGAATAGAATTGTACCTTCAATTTTAATGAATTATAACATTTTCTATTTTGTGGACTATGGAGTAGTACATTTTCACCTTAGTATAACAGTTCAATTTTAATGAGAATACACTCTTAAATAATGAGACCAACAATTACCAAAGCTGGGTAAAGAAAAGAATATTACACAGGCCATGTCAAATTGATTTGTTTTGTTTTTAAATATAAAGATTAAATTAGAGCAGAGAGAAATCAAAGTTTCCTTTGCCAAAGCCAATAAAATAAACAACCAATGTTTTATTAAATATTTAAATTTAGATGCTATGCATCACACTTTGGTTTTACATTGCAGTTGGCACGACAAGCTTGGGGATAGTATTTGTTGCGACAGTTGGCTTTTTCTTGTACAAGATAATCAACAAACGAAGGGAAAAAAAACTTAGAGAGAAATTCTTCAAAAGAAATGGTGGTCTATTATTACAATAACAATTGTCAGTTGATGAAAGTATGGTTGACAAGGTAAGATTTTTTACCTCTAGTGAGTTGGACAAAGCTACTGACAACTTCAATCAAAATAGAGTACTTGGTCATGGAGGACAAGGTACAGTTAACAAAGGCATGTTAGTTGATGGAAAAATAGTAGCTATTAAAAAGTCAAAATTAGCTGACAAAAATCAAGTGGAGCAGTTTATTAATGAAGTAGTTATTCTTTCTCATGTCTTGGTTGGTGTTCGTAGTGCGCAGCAGTGAGCCCCAGTAAGGGCATTCTGGCAGCAGGGGAGTTGTATGATGATTGGAGCAAATACGGCCCAAGGTGGAGATTTGTTGAATAATGGGCTGTATTAGTTAAGTATGCTTAATGGGCCTGTAGGTCTAAAACCTAGAAGGGATAGGATTACCTATAAATATATCTATTGTCCTTTGTCTTAGGTGTGGCAAATATTGAGTGCATACACGAGAGAATTCGTGAGGCATTGTAAGAGGGTTCTCTTGTACTATTTTCATCATAGTAAAATTATTCTCATGTTGCCCGTGGACGTAGGCTTAGGTCGAACCACGTAAATTCTTGTGTCCATCTTATATCTCTTGTTTCTATGCGTTATCACCCTAGATTGTCATAACATCTTCAGATCTCTATTCCTTATTTTCTGACACTTTTGATATCAAAATTAGTACAATGTTCTAGTACATGCATTTTAAGATTTTCATTGTTCCGTACTAAATTTAAAAATTTTGATAATTCTACTATTGTTAATATACTTGCAATACTTAATAAAGGATGAAATAAAATATTCTTCACTTTGTCGCAACTGATAACTAATTTGAATAATTGGTGATGAGGGTGGAAAATTGACTCCCTCCCGAGCTTAGTGGTTCGACCTCAACTACCTAACCTGCAAGATAAAGGAAGGAAACATGGGGTGGCGGCCCGTGTTTCCTCTCGGGTGCAAGAGTGAGTTAGTATGTTCGAGCTAAACGGTAGGTAATTGAGAGTAATAAATGTGGACGAATTACCTTAAAATGAAGAGTGAAGGTCCTATTTATACTGATTCGGATTCCGGGCAACAATTAATGCTTAACTCTGCCCGACACTGTTCACATTCACTTTATGTCACCTTAGAAGTGACCTGTTACAGTAGGAAAAAGGAACGGGTCGGTGCTGGGGAGGCCGCACCACTCCAGGTCGGGTAGCTTCCTTGGCTCGGGCACCCTTATCAATTGGATAATTACTTACTTAATTAGTAGTCTTGTGACTGTTGAAATAGGATAATTTTATGTCGCAAGCATATAAAGATTTACCTTTTAGTATCAAACAACTTCTTTGATTAAGTTATTATGTCAAACAAATGTTTTTTTTTCAAACAACTTCTTTGATTAAGTTATTATGTCAAACAAATGATTTTTTTTTTAAGAAAAAAAAACGTTTACTGTTCAAGTGAGAAGGTGCACAAATATTCTCAAATTACCAATTTTCTTAATCTTTTAGAGGACGACCTATAAATAAATTCAAGAACAATGTGTATGAAATCTTATACTTGTAGTGGGCTAGGCCTGTACAGACCCGAACCCCCATGGATTGCCTCAGTGGGCCGGAGTCTATCAGAGGGTCATAACCCACGATCTAACTTAATATGAGTTAGACAGGAGCAGGATTCACAAGATCCGATCCGCGACCCCAAAGCACGCACCCTAGAAAGCCTAGGCCAGTGCCCCAAATTTAGCAATAGCTAGAATGGTCAGAAAGGCAGGGACGCAGACAATGCGATCCTAGGTCTTCGAGGGCTCGCTAAATGCTAGGGAAGGAGGCGACAATCACTCTTCAGATCACGTTGCCCAGGCTTATTAAAACAAGAGCGCAAATAGCTGCAACCTACAAGACACAGGCAACTTGAACCTTAAACACTCCCTACCCTCAGAAAAATTGCCCCATATAGCAAAAACCTTTAGAAGCACTCATTTGCCAAGACGCACAAAAAAAAGGACCTCGAAGGATTTGTCACCTAAAACCCGCTGTGATCTTAATTGTGAATTCAAGGATTCACAATATTATAATCCTAGTGTATCTACGTGGTTGATTAACTACAGAAAATGATGTCGATGTGCTGTGTCGTGTACATCTTCTTTATTGTCTTCAAGTTATAAAATTATTGAAAGCAAGAATTAACATTGCTTTTTGGATTGGAAAATTTGGGCAAATTTTTCCTATTATTTTCTATCATTTTCAAATTCATCTCTATTAGTTAAAATTAGCTAATTTAGTCCCTATTGTTTCTCAAAAATTTTAAATTTGTCTCTATTGTTTAAAATTAGCCAATTTAATTCCTATTATTTTCAAACAAAAAAATAATAATTTAGTCCGCGCCTAAATTGGCTAAATTAATTTTTTTTTACTAATAATAGGGATTAAATTAAATTTTTTAGAAAATAATATTGAATAAATTAGATAATTTTAAACAATATGGATGAATTTGAATTTTTTTGAAAGTTAATATAGATTAAATTAACTAATTTTGAACAAAATAGATAAATTTAAATTTTTTGAAAAATAATTATAACTGGTTGTGCAATTTTCCTTTTTGGATTGAAGGAAATAAGGTGAGGGGACACGAAATGCATGTTTTCTGGATTTCAACTGTTTTAAGAGAAGGGAAGCCAATGGATCACTCATTAACCTCCATTATGCCCTTCCTTTCCCTAATTGTTGGTTTTGCAAATTAGAGGAAAATAGAAGATAGAGAAACTATAACTATAACATCTCCAAATAATGCTTATTCTTTTCTAGATATTACAATTAGCTGCCAATAAAACACATTTGCCCAAGTGTCCTTACCATAAAGGCTGTGTAAATTAGTTTATAACAGTGATGTTTTCCTTTTCTTTCCTTTTTTGATTTGAACTAAAAGGAAAATGTCACATTTAGTCCCTATTATTTTCTTTTAGTTTCAATTTGATTCTTATTGTTTAAAATATCTCAATTTTGTCATTATTGTTTCTAAAAAAGGCTCTATTTAGTCCCTATTATTTTCAAAAAAAATCTCAATTTCGTCCTTATTGTTTTCTTAAAGTCTTAGATTCATCCTTATTATTTAAAATTAGTCAATTTAGTCCCTATTATTTAAAAAAAAAAATCAAATTCGTCCCTATTGTTTCTCAAAAAAATTCAATTTAGTTCTTGAATTATAGGGACGAATTTGAAACTTTAAGAAAATAATAGGGACGAAATTGAAACTTGTAAGAAAATAATATAGATGAAATTGAAACTTTTTTAAAATAATAGGGACGAAATTGAAATATTTGGAAAACAATAAGGATAAAATTGAGAAATTTTAAACAATAGAGATAAAACTGAAACTTTTGAAGAAACAATAAAGACAAAATTAAGACATTTTAAATAATAGAGACCAAATTGAGACTAACAAGAAATAATAGAAACTAAATGTAGAATTTTCCCGAACTAAAATGTTAATCCTTTCATTTCCTTTGTATCCAAACAAAAGGTACTCAATTTTTTTCTTGTCATTTTCTTTTCTTTCATTTTCCTCCATAATTCAAATGTCCTGACTATTCGTCTCCGTGTTGTGGAATCTCTCTTTCACATATACCAACAAAGAGACTCAAAATCATTGACTGACTATTCAGGTCCGCGATGTGGAATCTCTCTGTTTTATGCACACTGACAAATTAAGAGGGTTGGGAGGAGAAGAAAGACCCAGTTTTTGTCCATTTAACAAACATTGACAGCCAGCGCACAAGAATTATTGCAAGTTCAACCCATTTCATTTCATGTAAGTTTCCAAGCGGTGAGAAGCTATCACCCAATGACTACGACCCTAAACCAAGGAAATCACACAGTTCCGTAAAGCAAGAAACAATGATGCTATCAGACATTTTGGCCAAGTGCTTGATAGGCTCACATGCATGCATGTTGATGTAGCCTCCAATATGTTGTTTAAGTGATGCTTTCGCATCGAGGATGGTTTGGTTTGCTTGATTGTTTCCAAAATGTAAAAGACCTAGTTGATTCCGTGAAACCGAAATTTTGCTTTTACTCTTACTGGTTGTTTGTTCAGAACTGATGGAACTTAATCGGCTTTTAGTGAATGGTTTGCTGGCTATGTTATATAAATCTAGTCTCACATGAGATATTAGCCAAATAATATATTAATTGGGTAAACCCCAAATTTGTTTTCTTATGTTTTATTGAATTACCAAAATAATATTACTGCCCTTGTGATTTATAAAAATGTAGTTAAAAACTCTTCGCGTATGCATACAAACGAAACTATGAGTCATATTCTTATAAACTCAGGGGCGGAGCCAGAAAATCAATGTTGGGAGGGTTTTGGTCAGTAAAAAAGAGTGTAGAGTATTTTTTATACGGTATTTTTTAGTTAGTACTACTTCAAGGTATTTTGTAATTTGTACAGTATTTTTTGTACAATTTTGCACTGAAGCAACATTCAGCATGATTACGCTAACTAGTCATGTAAGCAATTAAATAAACTCAGTATCATAGCAAGACTAAATAAATTTGACTTGGTCATTGTTAATTCATAATAAATATTCTTAATTAGCTATTATTGAAAAATAAATAATAAGAAATTAACTAAAAAAATAAATCAAACACAATGATATAATTACATTTAATCAAACAAACATAATAACCTACTTAAAAATATCTATTTATTACAGAAAATTGACTATTAAATATAAGTAAGAAAAAAAATACACTAAAAATTATTATGAGAAGTATTTCAGCCAAATTGCTTACCTTAGTCACTTATGGTGTCTTGCATTAAGATGTTCACCCACTCTAAAAATAAAAAATTATGCATTCATAAAATTATATAGCTAAGAAAAATTAGTAAATAAGCATAATACAAATTTTTTCATGATATATTACCTTAGCGCGTGACTATGTTGGAGTGCATTTTAATTTGCAAGAATTAAGAATTTAAAACGGTTAGAAAGATAGGATTAGGGATGGAAGATGGTGAAGAAAAAGGGAATGAGTTTCGGGAAGAACTAAGAAAAGAAAAAGAAGAAATTAGAATTTTTTAAAATAAATTAAAGTGGGTTTAATCATCAAAAGAGATAAAAAATAAAAATAAAAGTAAAGGGGGTCATTGACTAACTGTATTATTTGAAAATGTTTACATATCCTTATTTTTGAAAGATTTTCATGTTTTTTGTATGCTTTTTTTTTCTTCTATTAAAGATTGGTGGGGCCTTGAGTTAGTAGACTACTAGCAAAAAAAATATACAACAGTAGCCGTTTTTTTACTATTGGAGGTTGGTGGGGCATTGAGTTAGTAGACTACTAGCAAAAAACAAAATACAACAGCAGCCATAGGGATTCAAACTTTAGTCAACCAAATAAACATACTTGTGTCTAACCACCCAACTAATTCATATCTTGTGAACTTTGATAACTTTTATAATATTTATTGGGAAGGCCAAATCTATTTTTTTTTAAAAAAATATACGTTCACTTCAAGACTGGTTCTGAACGCCGCGTAAGATCATCTTCAACCAACCTCCACCATACGTACCTTTTGGTGCGACTACTAAAGAATTGCTTATACACTAAACAACTGCTTATATAATCTTACTAAAAGACTGACTTTCATTCAAACTTATTAGGCCAGCGTAAAACTAAGAAAAAGAGATGTGCCTAAGGCGGCATGTAAGCAAACTGTGCATGCTAAGAGAAAAGGAAAGATGTTCGAAATTACTACCACAAGAAAGCCGCCCCCTATACGGCCCGTCACTTCATTCGTACCTTCTTGGCTTAGGCTTCTAGTTGAACAAGATGGCCTTGCTGCTCCGCTGCTAACAGAAGCTAAGCTCTTGAAAAAGAGGCATTGCTTTTGTCAGCCTTTCTGTGCAACAGTCCACCAGTAGCAGAAGAGAGGGTTACTGTACATACAGGAGTCTTACAGTTCTTACAGAAGCTCTTTCTTACCAGTCAAGTAGTACAATAGCTGTATCTTATCTTATAGCCCGGTGGGTCACCTTTTGAATTCAGTAGATAGAAGTTTCTATTAAATAGATAAGGAGTAGGTGAGTAAATGAGTCCACACTGGCCTGAGTGATTTTGATCACCTAGCATGCCTTTTATTTGGTAGGTAACATCGCAAAAGTGTATCATCAGATTTGACTACGAAGGAAGGAACTCGAAGTGAAACGGCACCATCTTGTACAAAGCAACGATAGTTGGCCCTCTATCATATTCTATCTGGTAGATTTGGTAAAAGGGTCTCGACTTATTTCCAAAATTAGAGTTCGACCGCAGCTCCCCCATTTTTTTTTTTGGGATCAAGTTCCTTGCCAACTGCCAACTATCGACCCCGAACTCTTTTCATTTGTTTTGGGTATTACCAAACCTAGCCTAGCCTTCGTCAATCACACTAAAGCAGAGCACCCAACTATGAAAAAGCCTCCTTAAGGGTGGGTTAGGTTAGTCAGTCCGGCCCAATACGAGTTCGTTGACAAAACCGCCGTAGAAATTTCGACTTTTGAATAGAGCAGAGGCGAACTGATCAACGAGAAAGAGGCCCTACTCAAACCAAACAAATACACCACAAGATCAGAACTGTCCTCATGCCTCTCCCGCATCAAGTTGACTGTCTTCCCTACGTAGTGATTCTATCAATCATGTACATAGGTAGGACCCTCTATTCTGATTGGTATATCATAAAAAAGAAAAAAGAAAGCCATTTGTACCAGGCGCACTATGCTTTCCTTTGCCCAGATGTTCGTCTTTCTAAGTTAAGTAATAGTGACCTGACCCGCTGAAGACTGGAGCTTCGTAACATGTTGACGAAGACCTCCGAACTGAAGGTTCGGTTAGTAAAAGGGACGACTTTGTCTCCCTAGAAGAAGAATAGCCCCGTTCTCTAGCTGACTGCTCTCCTTGATCATATAACTGCGAGGGAATGATCAGAGGTGTCCTCTAATCACCACGATAAGGCTGATCCCTCTTTTAGTAGACTCAGCTATGAATATTTATGAAGAAATGAATACCGAGCTCTTTCTTTCACTACTAACCCCAAGAAGTTTCTTAATGTTGATACTTTCTATTTCATCGAGCCTCGAGCTTGTGGTCTTCATTTGAGTGTGGGTTCAATTGGATGAATCTGTCAAATCAATGAAAACGTACGTAGCAGCAAGGATGGTGCATCGCCTATTTATCGTTCTCGCTTGGGAGCCAAAATGAACACGCCTGCTACCTACTGTACTAGACCTTTGACCAAGCATTCGACCTTTGTCGAATCGAAACCAAAACCACTGCATTGCGCTCGAACAGTTGAGCGGCCGTCGGTCAGCAACTTTCGCGCACAAATATAGATTCATTATTCGTACTTGGTCCAGCCTCACAACTCTTCGCGGGTTGATAAAAAGTCAGTCTTGTTTAGTAAGACGGAATTGGACAAAGAAAAGAGAGTGCTCAACCAGACCAACGGCCAACAAAGACCGTAATTACATAGATAACTGCTTCTCCTATTCTCCGTCTATAAGGCTTTAAGGCCAACTGTATGGCGGCTAAAAAGCGCATTATGCCTCGCCTTGCCTCGCCTTCTCATAAATGGTGTCAGTGAGAGCCATTTTAGTATCCCCCGTTGACCTTCTTTTGTACATAGAATCTTCAATGAGTAGAAGCAAGCAATCTTACTATTAAAGTGCTTGTTGAGTAAGGCCGGCTTTCGAGCCCAAGCCCATTGTATGGGTTGCTTGGATGCTTTCGCGTATTTTTCTCATATCGGGCTTTCCTTGAGTTTTCAATAAGGGGTGCGAAATTCGTTGCGGTAACGCTGTTGTGTGATTTCTAATGCAAGTATACGTATCGCAACAAGTAATAAAATGATGAGTAAAGATTGTTCCCACGAGGACTGAGATTATTAACTACCGAAATTGTTTTAGCTCTAATTTTATTCAGACAACCGAAATTTGAGAATTTGTAGTTAAAAACTAAAGAGTTAACAAAACTAATGAAATAACAACTAAACAATTGCGAGTTTGATGAAAAAATTGATTCAATAATTGAATGGCTCTAAGGGTTCTGATTTCATAAAGATTTATCCTACTCGAATATGTTGATTAAATCTAATTGACGACTATTCCTTATGCTGCTAACAATTTCACTAAGGTAAATACTAATCTTTCTCAAGCATCAATACCCTATCCCAATAAACAAGCTACTTACATCTCTGTGATAACAGTGAACTTATGAAATGCATTAAGCCCTAAAAATTTACACATTGCACTAAATCTCATAACTATCTATATTTTATGCCAATTTAATAGTACTCCACACGTGGTCTAGTCTAGTTATCACTTTTCAGTCTCAAACAATACCACAAAAAAAGCAATTATTGGCCAGATAATCACAAGCATTAAGTATAGTGTGAAATACTCAACATAAAAATAGAATAATCAATCAATCAATCAATCAATTCAACATAATTCAAGTGATCAAAATCTAGCTACATCGTAACCCTAGAAAAATAATCTAGCAACTCATAATAAATGTAAATGAAATTCCAAGTCTATTAAAATTCATGATGAGAGAGAGAAAAAAAACTAGAAATCTCAAGAAAGTCGTGGCTAAATCTTGTCTCTGATCGTCCTTCCTCGTCAATCTTGCAGTTTCCTCGTATTTTTTCCTCTCCAAACGTTGATTGTTCTCTCTAGAACTAGCCGCCTCCCAAAAGCTCTCCCTTTCCAACGTCTGATGTCTTATTTTTATTGTAGGGTTTTTTTCTTTTTGCGCCTTTTTACAAAATTACCCTTAAATTTCCTGCGACGTTGCGCAGCTGCGCCATGACTGCGCTACTTCAATTTGTTCTTCCATCTTTTCACCAGTTGCATAAAAGCTTGCCCTTGTTTATTTTTCCTCAATCTTGGCCTCAAAATCCATGTCTTCTCATATAATTCACCTATATCGCAAAACAAACATGGAACCAATCAAATTGCTCATAAATTACTCAAGAACTAACAAAATTTAAGTGAAAATACGCTAAAATAATATATCAATATTACACCCAACAAGCACCCCCAAACTTAAGTTTTGCTTGTCCTCAGGTAAAAGACACAACTAAAGAAAGAAACAAACTCAAAACTACAGACTCGACACAAAAAAAACTCATGAAAGCAATGCTGTAGGATAGTAAATTTCAACGGTCTCAGTAGCTTTATGTCACAACTCCAAAGGTGACTTTCAATCATAAGCATGAGAAATATTAACTTCACATAATTTGCATTTTACTTCAAATCCTCCAAGTAAGTGTGTGAATAGCCTCTATCATAATCAACTGTACCCGGATGAGTTTATGCAAGTTAAGTGAATTGCCAATGTGGATCTTTTATTTTCAATCACTTAGGACTTCATAGGCTCACTTTTTATGCCGCTCTCCACTAATGTAGGTTAATCATAGCATTAAGGATCAGTAGGACTTTATATTTGGTTGTAACGTATGGCTAGGGTCAAGGTAGGATAATGGATATATCATAAGGCTAAACTACCCATAAGCACACAATTATTCGAGGATGTTCAATGGAGCACATGCTAACTCTACTTCTTACGACCCCAACTATTCGACATATCTCTTTTCTTTCTTCTTTCATTTCACTTCTTCAACATTCATCTACAACATTTATAAACACAAAAAGAATCCACACTCCCACAAACTTGTCTTTTGACATTAATTACAAGGAGTGTGCTTTTTTTTCATTCCTTTCTCTTTTTTTTCAAGAACAACACAGCATATCGCCCAGTCATAACACCTCCCATCTTTCAATACAAAACATAGCTCCATATAATCATCCTAGAACAATCATATGTTACAAGTAGGAAGGGCATAAATTGGGGAAATCAAACTTGACAAGTTAAAGAAAATATTGTAAGTTGCATAAGAAAGAAAATGTTAATTTAGGCTCAAAGGGGTAGACTAGAGATATTCAATCATTACCGGGTTGGCTTGAAAGGCTCAAACTATCCAAAGATGACCTAAATCATCTCTCTAATGCTATGCAACCTAGGATTTCGCCTCGAGTGATAATCAAGCAAGTTTTAAAGTCCTATGATCATGTTTCTATTCACTTAAACTCACATAAACCTTCTTTAAACAACAAACTGACTAGGCGAGGCTAAGTGCGCAGTAGATGGAGATTTTCCATAAAACAAAACTATGCTTCAGTCAATTATCCTCACTACTATCATGTCATTCTTATGCTACTCATAATCAGCCTAATTTCTTATCCTTTCAGCATCACTTTATTTTTCTTTTTCTTTTTTTTTAGTTTTTTATTTTTTCTTTTTTTCTCTTTTTTTTTTAATTTTTAAAGTAACTAAAACACGTAACACAACAAAAACAACACATAACACAAAACTCAGTAAGACAGGTTCATAAAACAAATAAAGAGACGTCACTCCCAAACTTGAAAGAAAGCATTGTCCTCAATATGAAAGTACAAAAGGAAAGAAATCAAAGGACTTCCCTGAATAGTCACACCAATTATCAACCAGTCACCAGAGGTACCACAATCCTGAATGCGCAAAAAGGGAACAACAGTGTTGTCTACTTTGTTGAGAGCTCGAATATACAGGTAACATCCAATCTGAATCCATAAACTGTTCCGCTCAACAAACACAACTCACCACCACAAAACATTAATGGTCTCAGCCACTGCTCGCACTACCACCAGTTCGCTGCTTCAAATTGAATGCTGACGTCAGCGCCAGATCTGGGTATCACTTTCGTTGGCGCTAGTGTGGTGCAAAGAGGAAAAGGCGGACCGTTGATGCTGCGAAGCGCTTCGTCGACGTCGTTCGTAGGGTGGGGGTTATGGCTGCACGTGGTTATGGTGTGGTGATAGAGATAGTATTGTGTGGCTATTGGTTTTGTGGTGATGAGAGATATGAAGGGTATGTTGTCTGTGTAATGAGAGACAAAGTTGTTTACTTGGGTAAGGGTTTAGAAGTTTTGGATGGGTAGGATTTTAGTTATGGGTCGGGTTTCCTATTGGGTATGGAGCTGAGTTGGGTATTGACATGGGTATGTGAGCTCTGATGGGTTAAGTGGTAGTTGGATTTATATGATGTAGGTGGCGGGTTAGATAGATAGGATCGTGGGTTTGAGTTTGTTGGTGTGGGTTTGATTACTAGCTGCTAAATAGTTGAAAGAATTTTTTTTTTTTCAAAAGTCAAAGAGAAAGACGCCAGCGCAGCAGCGCTATTTTTCAGCGCAACAGCGCTACTATTTTTTTCGAACAGCTCTTTGAAAATGTAACTCCTAATACCGCCAGCACAACTGCACTAGAATTTAGCACAACAATGCTACTGCACAACTTCCTTTCTTCTTGTTTTTTCCTTCCATGCTCTCATCCCCTTCACTCCAAATACGAATTTCTTCATATTTTTTCCCTTACATGACTTGGTAGAATATCTCCTTGCCTCGGCTCCCCTAAACTTTTTTCTTGAACCTATCATGACAATAAAAATTAACCATTAGCTATGACAACTAAATCTCAAAAATTAACTAAAAATAACTAAACTCATTAACTTAATAAAAGTAAGAAAACTCGGGTTGCCTCTCGAAAAGCGCTTGTTTTAACGTCAATGGCCCAACATAGCAATTTTTCAAGCCGAGTTGAGGTGGACAACAGACTTGTGCTTATCAAACTCATCATCCCAATAAGTCTTCAACTATTGTCCGTTAACCTTGAACGTCCATTTCTCTGAGTGGGTGACTTCAACAGCACCATAGGGAAATACCTTAGTCACAACAAAAGGACCTGACCATCTTGACTTGCGTTTTTCAGGAATCCGTGGGTTATAAAGAAGTATTTGTTGCCCAGGAGAGAAATCTTTTCCTGAAATAGGTTGTCCTGCCACTCTTTTGTCATCTCCTTGTAACTTATTGCATTCTCATATTCTTCATCACCTAATTCTTCCAACTTATTCAATTGCAAAAATTCTTTCTCATCCGCTGCTTGCACACCCATGATTTGTTGTTTAGTCGCCCAATATTCTTGTGCTCCAATCCCACCGGAACAGAAGAATCTTCTTGTAACACGCGAGCCTCCAAGGGATCCAATTGACCCCAATGGTTAGACACTATAGCTTGTATAGCGTCAATGCGAAAATAATTGTCGCTCGCTTCTGGGTACTTGTGAGCTTTGAAAACATTAAAGGTTACCTCTTCCTCTTGTACTTGCAACCGAAGCTCACCCTTTCGAACATCAATTAGTGCTTCCCCAGTTGCAAGGAAATGTCTTCCAAGAATGATATGAATTTCCTTGTCTTCCTCCATATCGAGTACTATAAAATCTGCAGGAAAGATGAATTTATCAACTTTGACTAGCACATCCTCAATAACACCTCTGGGGTGCTTTAGCGAGCGATCAGCTAACTGCAATGTAATAGTTGTAAGCCTCGCTTCACCCAATCCAAGCTTCTTAAAAATAGATAAAGGCATTGAATTAATACTAGCACCCAAATCACACAAAGCTCACTCAAAAACAACATTGCCAATTTCACAAAGAATAGTAAAACTCCCTGGATCCTTGAGTTTTTGTGGTAGCTTCTTCTGTAGGATTGCACTGCACTATTCAGTAAGTGCAACTGTCTCATAATCTCCAAGCCTCCTTTTATTTGAAAGAATATCGTTCATAAACTTCACATAACTCTGCATTTGATCAAGCGTATCCGCGAATGGAATATTGATGTGAAGCTTCTTGAAAACCTCAAGAAATTTTACAAATTGTTTGTCAAGCTTGTTCTTCTGCAATCGTTGAGGGAATAGCACCACTACAAGTAGTTCCTATGTAGACTGTGGCTGAGCTTCTACTTTTTCTTCTTCTTTCACCTCATTCTTCGCTTCACCTTTCTCAACTTTCTTGGTTCTCACTGGCTTCTCTAACTCTTTGTCGCTTCTCATGGTGACAGCTTTGCAATGCTCTTTACCCTCTCTTCTAGGATTCACCTCTAAAGTGCTAGGTAAATTCTCTTGCTGTTTTTCTGAAAATATCATAGCCATTTGGCTAAACTGTGCCTCTAGATTTCTGATTTGTGCAGACTGGTTCTGAAACTTTATCCTTATTTCACTCATGAATTGAGTTTGTGAGGTCGCCTGAGCCAATGCCTCTTCCAAGTTTACCTTTTTCTCTGGTGAGGGGTTATTCTGCTCAGGCTGCAACACATTTTGAGTATCTTTATAGGACAAATTTGGGTGATAACGTAATCCTGGATGATATCTATTGGGATATTGATTGTACTGCTACCCATTAAAATTCCCCACATATTGTGTTTGTTCTGCTGCGCCTTGTACAAATGGATTGCCAACCTAGCATTCTGAGCTATAATGTGGACCACAACAAAACTCACACACCACTGCCGCCTAGACAACATTAGTAGTGATTTGATTATTTTGCAATTGTTTCGCGAGATTGTCAATTTTCGCTGTCAAGGCCGTTATGGCATCAATCTCATGGATCTCAGCTATCTTCTTTGGTGTGACTCTCTCGCTCAACCACTGCTGATTGTTCAAGACAATATCCTCAAGCAACGCATAAGCTTCATCTGCTATCTTGTTCATTAAAGCACCTTCTGCTGATACATCAATCAAAGTTCTTGTGGTGTTAATCAACCCATTGTAAAAATTGTGAACTTGCATCCACTTGGGTACTCCATGATTAGGACACATCCTCAACAACATCTTATACCTCTCCCATGCTTCACAAAGAGTTTCCCCTTCATGCTGAACAAAGTTATTGATTTCTATGCGCATCTTCGTTGTCTTTCCAAGTGGGAAAAATCTTGACAGAAACTTGTACACCAAATCCTCCCAAGTAGTGATTGAATTCGAAGGCAGCGAGTTCAACCATTCCTTAGCTTGATCCCATAAAGAGAAAAGAAAGAAGTGAAGACGTAAAGTTTCATCAGTGACTTCATTGTACTTAACAGTTCCGCATACTTCTAGAAATTTCACGATGTGCTGATTTGGATCCTTAGAGGGCAGTCCATGGAACTGAATATTCTGAATCAACTGTAACGTCACTGTCTTCAAGTCAAAATTATTCACCTGAATCACTGGCCTTCTAATCTCAGGTTGAATTCTAGTGGGTGGCAAAGCATACTCTCGTAGTGTTCTAGGCGGATTTTTCTGATTATTTCCTTCTTGTGCTACCACGATATCAGTCATATTTCCTTGCAAATGATGGATTGTAGCTCTTTTCTCCTTTCTGTTCTTCTGACAAGTTCGTTCTATCTCAAGATCGAAAGACAATAAATTGCTACCTCCTAACTTTCGCAAGCACCTAAAGGAATATGTTCATGAAACACACATAACGAAAATAAAATCCAAAATAAAATTAAAGCTATTTGGTATCGATATTAATAATTGACACAGTCCCTAACAACAGTGCCAAAAACTTGTTGTGTGATCTCTAACGCAAGTGTACGTATCACAACAAGTAATAAAATGATGAGTAAAGATCATTCCCACGAGGATTGAGATTATTAACTACCAAAATTGTTTTAGCTCTAATTTTATTCAAACAATCAAAATTTGAGAATTTGTAATTAAAAACTAAGAGTTAACAAAACTAATAAAACTAACAACGAAACAATTGCGAGTTTGATGGAAAATTTGATTCAATAATTGAAAGGCACTAGGGGTTCTGATTTCACCAAGATTTATCCTACTCGAATCTGTTGATTAAATCTAATTGACAACTATTCCTTATGCTGCCAACAATTTTACTAAGGTAGATACTAATCTTTCTCAAGCATCAATACCCTATCCCAATAAGCAAGCTACCTACATCTCTGTGATAACTGTGAACTTATAGAATGCATTAAGCCCTAGAAATTTAAACGTTGCACTAGATCTCATAACTATCTCTAGCTTATGACAATTTAATGGTACTCCACACGTGGTCTAGTCCAGTTATCAATTTTCAGTCTCAAACAAAACCACAAAACAAGCAATTATTGGCCAGATAATCACAAGTATTAAGTATAGTGTGAAATACTCAGCATAAAAATAGAATAATCAATTCAACATAATTCGAGTAATCAAAATCTGGCTACATCGTAGCCCTAGAAAAATAATCTAGCAACTCATAATAAATGTAAATGAAATTCCAAGTCTATTAAAATTCATGATGAGAGAGAGAGAGAGAACAAACTAGATATCTCAAGAAAGTCATGGCTAAATCTTGTCTCTGATCCGTCCTTCGTCGTCAATCTTGTAGTTTCCTTGCGTTTTCTCCTTTCCAAACTTTGGTTTTTCTCTCAAGAACTAGCAGCCTCCAAAAACTCCTCCTTTTCCAATGTCTGATATCTTATTTTTATTGTAGGATTTTCTTCTTTTTGCACCTTTTTATAAAATTACCTTTAAATTTTCTGTGACATTGCGCAGCTGCGTCATGACTGCGCTGCTTCTATTTGTTCTTCAATCTCTTCACCAGTTGCATAAAAGCTTGCCCTTGTTCATTTTTCCTCAATCTTGGCCTCAACATCCATGTTTTTTCATATAATTCACCTATATCGCAAAACAAACATGGAACCAATCAAATTGCTCATAAATTACTCAAGAACTAACAAAATTTAAGTGAAAAGGCACTGAAATAATATATCAATATTACACCCAACAAATGCGCATCCGTTTTCTTGCAGGAGTGCTAACGCATGCCCTTACGTTTTCTTCGCTTGCTCTGTAGTATGAGTCTCATATTTCTCAAAAAAGTGATTCGATTAATGGGATTTAGTATGAGATTGATATTCAAATATTTCTTCTTAGAACGTATTGATTTGACCCATAAACGGGACCAAGCATGTTACCACCAAAAGCAGAATCCTATATTTCTTCTAGAGAATATCATAACTGTTCCAGAGCAACTAGAAATAGATTCTTTAACCAGAAAGAATTCGGTTCAAAGATTTGACCTTTCTGAACTCTATCTGTAACTCGCTAGAGGCCCGAGAAACAAAGAGAAGATGTATACGAATGAGATATCCAGCAACAAGAAGAAGGAAAATGATTGAATAGAGGAACTCCTGAACCTTTGGCAATCTCAAATGTGTCGATATCAATGGTGACTCATTATTTCAATGAATCATTTCTTCGAACAGAAAAAGATTATGTAAACACTTACTCGAAATCTCACTTATCAGATTCCATTGTGGAAGACACAATTTTTTTGAAAAATTCGCCATGATATACCTGATCCACGCATAATATCATGAAAAATGGATACAAATTTTTTACCGCTACTTAGTATCGGGAATAGGTCTGAAAAGTATCTAAAAATATCAAATTTAGATATTTGTACCATGTTGAAGTAAGGAACCATGGCATATACGTTTGGAATAGATTCCATTTTGAGAGAGTTGAAAAAGCACTATCTCGTTGAAAGGTTCTATACATTTGCCCTTTGTCAACGCATTACTTTAGACAAAGACTCCATTTTTTTCTCTTTTCGGAGGGTAAATATTTCTCAGAAGATTGAGTCTGATTCAAACCCATGTTTGAATTGAAATTGAGATACTGATGTAAGTTCTTCCCTTTTGAATCAGATAGATTCATATCTGAAAGAGGTTGACAATAAGTTCTTTCAAAATTGACTATTTGTCCCTCTATTAGAGGTGTTCCAAAAATGTCTGCGATCGAGTAAATAGATATATGAACGAATAGATCAGATCAACTTAGAAAATGGAAAGATTTGCACAAGTTATACGCTTTGTCACCACTTTGTGGAAAATCGTTGGGTATAAATATGTTAGATACCTGTGACTCGATTGGTGAAATAGTATCTCTTCTCCTAAAAGCATGTTTTTTTTTCTACCGACGCACAAAGAAAATATTTTGTTGCGAATGAACAAGATATTGAAAGAATTGTCTATAAGTAAAATCATAATTATTGATATGGGCCTTTTTCACAGAAAATGAGAATCTTGTGTTACAATAGAAGCACAAATAATGTGGATTATTCAAGAATCGAAGTCGATTTTCTTTATAAAAAGAAGATATCAATGAACTTCTATGAAATGGTTTCAAGGGATTCAGCCAATTGTCTTGATCGTGGATTATCATTGAGAAATAGTAATCTGTGTTATCAAAGGATTTCCTGCGATTATTTCTAGTATGGAATGAGTCAATCATCCACTTTGGTATCTTATTAAACAAAAATGGTGATATTGTTCCTTCATTGATCAAGAATTTCAATTTTTGGGAAGTATGATGATCATCCAATAAGAAGGGTTTTAATTTTTTCAAATGAACAATTTGAAGACCTATTGATTCTAACAACTTATTGGAAAGTTGATCATTCGGGCCTTTCAATTCATAGATGCAGATCTCGAACCTATGAATAGGGATATTCCAGAAACTCACACAGAAAAAAGGAAGTGAGTTAGACAAAAAGGAAAGAAACTTGGACAAAAAAAAGAAGTGACTTGGACAAAAAGAAACGAAGTGGCTTAGACAAATTTTTTTTGTTGATAACCTCAGACCAATCAATTGAATATTAATTAATACGCAATTGATCGAACACTACTTGAAAACGGCTCTTTTGCTCAAAAACAAAATGTTCCTGAAAATTCTTGCTCCTATTGGACCATTTGTATCTATATACATCAGGATCCCAATTCATGGATCTTTCAGTTCGAGAAATCAAAATAAGAGGATTGAATCATTTTTTCTGATTCTTTTTCAAATTTGAGAAATGTTGGTTTAAATATATTTTTTTTGAGGTCCCCCCTCCCTTTGCCCCTGTATAAACTGTATAGAGCTTATTAGAATGGGTCTAATGTACAGTGTTAGCAAAATACAACATAATTTTTTGCACTTTACCCATATGATCAATATATACCAGCCAGATAATGTAGTACTAATTTGCTCGATCTAGTTTCTTCCTCTTTATTTCATTTTTATTAAAACCTAAGATAGTGTCTATTTAAGATGTGAGATGTTTATTCACAGGAATCTTCTAAATGATGTGACAGAAAGCAAGAGCTTTAATATCCACCACCCAAAATCAATTTTCCAACACCATACATGAAAAATATCTCTCTCTGCTTGGTAGATGCTCAAATTCAAATTTGGATTTATCTTAGGTATTGACCAAAAAAGAAAAAAAGAAAAAAGAAAAAAGAATTGTCTTAGCTGATCAGATTTGACTACAACTACAATGAGACATACGAAGATGTATCAATTCTCCTTTAAATTAAATTTCAGTATATTTCCCAATATTGGCACACTTCCATTGTTTAACAACCAGAAATAGACTTATCAAGCCATTAGCCTGAAGTACTTGTTTCAGCTAATTTGTTTTCTATGGATGATAGAGCCATTAGCAGCAATTCCAAGTCTTACAAAGCCACGTTACAACGATACTTGTGGGCACATTACCATACCCTATTTATTTGGGATTGGTTCACTTCATTGTTTCCTTAATGAATGGTACGAAGTAGTTTGTCATGATAACCGATCGTAGCTAAACAAATATTATGGAGAAGAATTCGGAGGTGAGGTACTGAATGTGTCACTACAATATCACAATATATCAATAAATTATGATATTTCAAATATTAGTCTCTGCAAGGACAAAGGCATTAAGCTGGCCGGTAATTTGTCGGGGAGCCCTTTTTACTACGATTTTTACAGTGTCACTATTTGGGGCTGTGGTAATTCTTAGGCTTATAATTGTATGAACTCTAGGTCCCACTAATTAAACTACTGAAACGGAATATATTAGGACTATGCAATCTACCTGATGAAGTTTGAACAGATATGAAACGCAGCAATTCAAAAGAAAATTTTCCCACACTTCTTTCAATTGATTGTATCAAAATATATACAAGTATACAGACTCTGTCTTAGGAAAGAAGCTAAAATTAAGCCTAACAGTTACAACACATTTTACATGTGATTCTTCCAGCTGTTACAGAATATTTATTTGTTGTTACAAACATATTTTCAACCTATAAATCAGGTCTTGGGATCTTGAGCTTGATTTGAGGAGTCTTCCCTTATACGCCCCCGCAAGATGGAAGTGCCATCGGCTAATCCAATCTTTATTTTGAGAGAGTCTATGCATTGTCGTGATAATGGCCTTGTCTATAAGTCCGCGAGCTGATCTTGAGTGTTGACATGTTGAACATTGAGAATGCTCTTTTGAACTATATCATAAACAAAATATAGATCAATCTGAATATGCTTCATCCGAGAGTGCTGAATAGGATTGAAACTAAGATGTGTTGTACCCAAATTATCACATAACAATTTTGGTGAAGCTTTTATTGGTAGCCCGAGTTCCTTGAATAATGATAGCAGTCACACTGTTTCTGAGGCAGCATTTGCAAGAGATCTATATTCAGCCTCAGTCGTCAATCTTGCTACAACTCTTTATTTTTGAACTCCAAGAAATGGGATTTAATCAAAGGAAGCTTATATATCTTGAGGTGGATGTACGATCATCAAAATTGTCCACCCAATCAACATCGGAGTATGTGGTAAGATCAAAGCTGGATTGCTTTTTAATATGGATGTCATGGAAAATAGTGTGTTTCAAGTACCGGATGAGTCTCTTTGTAGCTACCCAATGAGTTACCTTGGGTTTATGCATAAATTGTGATAATTTATTGATTGAGAAACAAATGTCTGGGCGTGTTAAAGACAAATACTGAAGACCTCGAATGACACTTTAAAACTTGGTACTATCAAAGGATGTTCCATCAACTAGCTTCAGAGCCATGCTTGTAGACAGCGGAATGGAGACTTCCTTTGCACCCATCATATTTGTTTCTGAAAAAAGGTCTTGAATGTATTTGTGTTGGGATAGGAAGAGACCTGATCTTGTAGGAATGACTTCCATACCCAAGAAGAAGTGAAGCTGGCCTATGTCTTTCAATGAGAATTGAACTCCAAGTTTTTCAATGATATGAGATAAAAAAGTCATATCACTGTTAGTGATTACCAAATCATCCACATAGACCAATAAATAGCACAAGACATAATTATTTTGTGGTATATTTTAATGGGGAGTCTGCCTTTGAATTTGGAAATCGAGACTTATTATTGCCTTTTTCAATGCCGAGTACCAGGCTCGAGGATCCTATTTTAGGCCATAAATTGTCTTATTTAACCTGCAAACATGATTAGGTTTTGAGGCATCTTTGAATCCCGGGGGTTGGGCCATATAAACAGTTTCAGTCAACTTTCTATGCAAAAATGCATTGTTGACATCAAGTTGTCTCAAGGGCTATCCCTGCATCACAGAAACTGTTATGACAGTTTGAATAGTAGCATGCTTCACAACGGGGCTAAAGGTTTCTTTGTAATCCGACCCAGGACGTTGATTGTAGCCTTTTGCTACAAGTCGTGCTTTAAAACGATCTATAGACCCATCAGATTTTCTCTTTACCTGGAATACCCATTTGTACCCCATGGGTTTACAATTATTTGGGGGAGGACCAGTTCCTATGTGCCATGTCGCATGAGAGCAATTAGTTCCTCTGACATGGCTGTCTACCAACATTGTTCACAAAGAGCTTGTCCCACACAAGTTGATTTAATCGTGTTGGGAATGGGATGTTTAGTTGTTGAATTTAGTAGTTTAGGTTTATGGATGTTATTCATTGACCGAGTGGTCATAGAGTGGGTTTGAGTAATTTGTTGTGCAGGTGGATCACAACGAGCAGATGTGGTACCAGTGTTCAAATTAGTGTTATGTACGATTGGAATTTCACGCAAATTTGATGAGGATGCCGCAATGTCATGCGATACAGGGGAATTAGGGTTTAAGGAGACAAAGTTTAAATTTTGGGAATTAAGAGAAGAGGAGTGTGAGGCATTACCTGGAGATGATGCGAAGATGTTCACCCCTGCCGAAGTCACTGGTGGAGGCTGCAGAATGGATGGAGGCATTCCTTGGATGGGTGAAGCACTTGCCAAGGGTGCTGGATATTCAGAGTGTCCATTTCGGGTTTCATCGAACAGAACATGCTTGGAGTGATATATTTTGTTGGTTGATGGATCAATGCACTTGTAGGCATTTTGGGCCAAGGAATAGCCCACGAAGAGACAGGGAACGACTTTGGGCTGCAATTTGTCTGTGTTATACGGCCGAGTAAGTAGGAAGCATAAACAACCAATTTTTTTTAACTTTAGATAATTTGGTAGTTGTTTAAATGATACTTCAAATAGGGATTTGTTTTGAAGAAGAGGTGTTGGCTGACAGTTAATAAAGTATGTCGCAGTGGAAAATGCATGGGGCCAATATTTTAAGGATAGTGAGGCATTATGTAATAAAGTAAGACCTGTTTCCATTAAATGACAGTGACGATGGTTGGAAACACCATTTTGTTGCGCTGTATGAGGAGCAGTGGTGTAGTGACTTATTTCATGAATTGAAAAATATTTTTTTTAAGCCACAAATTCACCACCGTTATCCAAATAAATGACTTTGATTTTTGGTTAAAATCTGGTTTCAACAAGGTGTTTAAATTGAGGAAATATTGTGCTAACACTAGATTTTGTTTCCATAAGATGAAACCAAATATATATTGTGAAATGATCGACCAAAGTAAGATAATAACGTGATCCATCGATGCCAATTGAATTGGAGGGTCCCCAGACATCAGTGTAAATTAAGTCAAGTGGTGCATGACTTTGAAGACTATTTTGCTGGAATGGTTGTTTATGAGCTTTATTAATGGAACAGGAAGTACAAAGCTAAGAAACATTTTCTTTTATTATTGGAAGAGAAAAAGAGTTGACAATTTGATGGACAATTTTATGAGATAGATGTCCAAGACGTATGTGCTACCCATTAACGGAGGTCCTTTCATGCACGTTTGTAACCATTGTTGGAGAAGATTCACCATTGACTCTGGTAGGATGTAAACACCATTTTCACATGCACCTTTGAGTAGAACCACCCCAGAGGTCTGATCCTTCACAAGAAAAAAAAGGGGATGAAACTCAACAAAAACACGCTTTTGAGTTGTAAATTGATGGACAAAGATAAGATTTTTTCATATATTAGGAACACAAAGGGTATCATTCAAATCAAAGGTGTGTGTGAGTAAGTGAAGAACCAATGAACCAATGTGAGAGACATACAGACCTGAACCATCATCGATGACAACCTCGTCAGTGCCATCATATTCAGAATGGACAGATAGATTAGCCAAATTACCAATGATATTGTGAGAGGCTGCCTAGTCGATGAGCTGTGAGCAATAAAATTTTGGTGCAAGTCAAAAGAAGACAAAAAGCAACGGGAAATGAAGAAAAATTTTTGGTTGCAAAGTTAGGCACACACAATTTTGGGTTGATTTCACACTACATGTGGGAAGACTTTTTGTGCAAGATGAGCCTATAAATAGAGGCTCATTCTTCACCATTTGAGCATCACCAAAACATCCCAAGTTAGAGAGAAAACATAAGCTTTCTTTTGAGTATTTTTCTTCCTATTTTGTTGTTCTATATTTGTGAGTGAGAGTTAGTTTCTCCTATTATTTGAGAGAGTGATATTGTACTCTCCTTATATTAGAGAGAAGGATATTGTAAAATACTCCACATCATAGTGAAATCCTCCAATACTTGCCCGTGGTTGTTCCATCGATTTGTTTGAGGGTTTTCGACGTAAGTCTTGTCTCTCTTCTTTCTCTATTCTCATTCACATTTTAGCTGGGTGATACTGCTTATCCCTAACCATTCCGCTGCGCCGATACCCAACAGTGGTATCAGAGCCATTGGTTACGGGTCAGTGGTATTCATACGAGTTACTGTTCACGATTACTATTCACGCATACGGTATAATACTATTCACCTAAACGGTATCGATACTATTTTCGTATACGGTTTTGGTACTATTCACGTACACGGTACTATTCACGTAAATAGTACTATTCACAGTGAAATAGTGGGAGTCGATTCAACTTATGATGCAGATCGTTGTTAATGCTATGGCGGCAAAATTTGAAATTGAGAAGTTCAACGGGAAAAAATTTTTCCTATGGAAATTAAAGATGAAGGCAATCTTGAGAAAGGAGAATTGCTTGGCAGCAATTGGAGACAGACCAGCGGAGGTGACAGACGACAAATGGAAAGAGATGGATGACAACGCTATGGCTAATCTGCACCTAGCATTGGCAGATTCGGTATTGTCAAGCGTTGAGGAAAAGAAGTCAGCAAAAGAAATTTGGGATGCGCTGACCAAACTGTATGAGGTCAAGTCACTTCACAACAAGATTTTCTTGAAGAGGAGACTCTACACCCTTCGGATGAGTGAGTCCACATCGGTGACAGATCACATCAATACCTTAAATACGCTATTTCCTCAATTGACTGCAATTGGGCATAAAATAGCAGAGCTTGAACGTGCAGAAATTCTACTTCAAAGTATACCTGATTCGTAGTTCATCATTAGTTACACTAACAATGTTCTTTCAGATTCTGTTATTTTTGATGATGTTGCAGCCGCTGTTCTAGAAGAGGAATCTAGGCGCAAAAGTAAGGAAGACAGAATCGAAAGTTCACAACAAGCAGAGGCATTATCAATGGTGAGAGGTAGATCAACGGAACGTGGCTCTAGTGGGAGCAACAACCAAGGTAGATCAAAATCAAGGAGTAGAAAGAATATCAAATGCTACAACTGTGGCAAAAAATGGCATTTCAAGAAGGATTGTTGGAGCAACAAAAAGAATCCCGAGGTGACAAATTCTCAGGGATGTGTGGCGACTGCACCAGATGATGGAGATATTTTATACAGCGAAGCAACAACTGTATCAAAAGGCAGAAAGGAGCTCACTGATGCTTGGATAATGGATTCGGGAGCAACATGGCATATGACCTCTCGTAAAGAGTGGTTCCACACCTATGAACTTGTCTCTGGAGGATCTGTGTACATGGGTAATAATCATGCCTTGGATATTGCTGGTATCGGTACCATCAAAATTAAAATGTATGATGATACCATTCGCATTATTCAAGGGATATGACATGTGAAGGGCTTGTTGAAGAACCTATTGTCCATTGGACAATTGGATGACCTTGGCTGCAAGACCCAAATCGAGGATGGAATCATGAAGGTCGTCAAAGGAGCGCTTGTGGTGATCAAGGCAGAAAAGATCGGGGTAAATCTATACATGCTTTTGGGAGATGATGTATCAGTTGCATCAGTCGGTCAAGAAGAATCAACTATAATGTGGCATCGCAGATTGGGCCACATGACAGAACGAGGCTTGAAGATTCTCGCTGAACGTAATCTCTTACACGGGCTCAAGACGGTAAACTTAACTTTCTGTGAGCACTGTGTTACCAGTAAGCAGCATAGATTGAAATTTGGGAGATCTACTGCCAGAAGCAAACACATTTTAGACTTGATCCATTCAGACGTTTGGGAATCACCAGTTTTATCCCTAGGAGGAGCCAAATACTTTGTCTCATTTATTGATGATTACTCCAGGAGACTATGGGTGTATCCAATTAAGAACAAGTCAGATGTGTTTCCAATATTCAAAACTTTCAAAGCGCTGGTGGAACTTGAATCCGGAAAAAGGATCAAGTGTTTGAGGACGGACAACGGAGGAGAATACACTGACCGAAGCTTCTTGGTATTTTGCAAGCAAGAGGGTATTTAGAGGCAATTTACTGTTGCACATACACCTCAACAAAATGGTGTAGCAGAGCGGATGAACAGAACTCTTCTTGAAAGAATGAGAGCTATGTTGGAAACTACAGGTCTAGCCAAATCATTTTGGGCAGAAGCAGCTAGAATTGCCTGTTACGTGATAAATCGGTCACCGTCAACTGCAATTGGGTTGAAGACACCAATGGAAATGTGGACCGGAAAACCCGCAGATTATTCTACCTTGCACATATTTGGGTGTCCGGCATATGTGATATATGGTTCCCAAGAAAGAACAAAGCTGGATCCAAAATCCAGGAAATATGTATTCTTGGGAAATGCTGATGGTCTTAAGGGGTATCTCCTGTGGGATTCTACTGCCCACAAGGTTGTCATCAGTAGAGATGTGATATTTGCAGAAGATAAACTGCAAAGTGAAGACGACAGCAACGCTTCAAAGGAGATTACTACAATACAAATTGACGATAAGTCAGAACAAGGAGATACTTCTTCTGAAGCTGCACCGGAGCACGAGGAACAAGAACCAGATGATGCTGAGGTTATAGAAGTCCGACGTTCATTGCGTCAGACAACAAGACCAACTTGGCATTCAGATTTTGTCATGGTGAGCAATGCTGCATACTGTCTTCTAACGGAGGATGGAGAGCCATCTACCTTTCACGAGGCTATAAAAGGCCCCGATGTTGCCCTGTGGATGACAGCAATGCAAGAAGAAATTGAAGCTCTACATAGAAACAAGACGTGGGAGCTTGTTCCACTACCACCTGGACGGAAAGCCATTGGTAACAAATGGGTCTACAAGATCAAGAGAGATGGTAATGACCAAGTGGAGCGATATCGTGCAAGACTGGTGGTGAAAAGATATGCTCAGAAAGAAGGAATTGACTTCAACGAGATATTTTCTCCTGTGGTAAGACTTACAACTATCAGAGTAGTCTTGGCCATATGTGTTGTGTTTGACTTACATCTAGAACAATTAGATGTAAAGACGTCTTTTCTTCATGGAGAGCTTGAAGAAGAGATTTACATGCTTCAACCAGAAGGTTTTGTTGAGAAAGAAAAAGAAAACTTGGTTTGCAGGTTGACCAAATCTCTGTACGGTTTAAAGCAGGCGCCAAGGTGTTGGTACAAGAGATTTGATTCCTTCGTGATTAGCCTCGGGTACGACAGACTCAATTCATACCATTATACGTATTACAAGAGGTTTGGCGATGATGATTTTATCATTCTGCTGTTGTACGTGGACGACATGCTGGTAGCAGGTCCCAGCAAAGATCGAGTCAAAGAACTGAAGGCACAGTTGGCTGGGGAGTTTGATATGAAGGATTTGGGACCAGCAAACAAGATTTTAGGGATGCAAATTCACCGAGATAGAGAAGGCAGGAAGGTATAGATTTCCCAGAATAATTACTTGAAAAAAATCTTGCGGCGCTTCAATATGCAAGATTGTAAGGAAATCTCGACCCCGTTTCTTGTCAATTACAAATTATCCTCAAGTATATGCCCTAGCACTGAAGCAGAGATGATAGAAATGTCTCGAGTACCGTATGCATCAGCAGTGGGAAGTCTCATGTTTGCTATGATATGTATGAGACCAGATATTGCTCAAGCAGTTGGTGCGGTCAGTCGGTTCATGGCGAATCCTGGTAGAGAGCATTGGAATGTTGTTAAAAGGATCCTACAATACATCAAAGGGACCTCAGATGTTGCATTATGTTTTGAAGGATCAGAATTTACTGTCAAGGGTTTTGTTGATTCTGATTTTGCAAGTGATACTAATAAACGGAAGTCCACTATAGGCTATGTGTTTACAGTTGCAGGGGGCGTGGTAAGCTGGATATCTAAATTATAGACTATTGTGGCCCTGTCTACAACAGAGGCTGAATACATGGCAGTTACACAAGCTTATAAAGAAGCAATCTGGATTAAACGGTTAATGGAGGAGCTCGGGCACAAACAAGAGAAAATTTCCTTATTTTGTGACAGTCAGAGTGCCTTGCACATTGCAAGGAATCCAGTATTTCATTCCAGGATGAAACACATAGGCATTCAATATCACTTTGTTCGAGAAGTAGTGGAGGAAGGGAGTGTGGATATGCAGAAGATTCACACCAACGAGAACCTAGCAGATGTCATGACAAAGCCAATCAACGTTGACAAGTTTGTTTAGAATAGATCCTCCTTTGGCCTAGCAAAGACGTAAGCAACATGGAATTGGCAAGAATGGAGAGATTTGAAGTGTCACCAAAATTTTAAGTGGGAGAATGTGAGCAATAAAATTTTGGTGCAAGTCAAAAAAAGACAAAAAGCAATGGAAAATGAAGAAAAATATTTGGTTGCAAAGTTAGGCACACACAATTTTGGGTTGATTTCACACTACATGTGGAAAGATTTTTTGTGCAAGATGAGCCTATAAATAGAGGCTCATTCTTCACCATTTGAGCATCACCAAAACATCCCAAGTTAGAGAGAAAACATAAGCTTTCTCTTGAGTATTTTTCTTCCTATTTTGTTGTTCTATATTTGTGAGTGAGAGTTAGTTTCTCCTATTATTTGAGAGAGTGATATTGTTCTCTCCTTATATTAGAGAGAAGGTTATTGTAAAATACTCCACATCATAGTGAAATCCTCCATTACTTGTCCGTGGTTTTTCCCTCGATTTGTTTGAGGGTTTTCCATGTAAATCTTGTGTCTCTACTTTCTCTGTTCTCATTCATATTTTAGCTGCGTGATACTGCTTATCCATGACCATTCCGCTGCGCCGATACCCAACATGAGCCACTTTGTGTCTTGGGCTGGTGAAGTTGAGGCACAGTTTGTTGTTGCTATAGTAAATTGGACACGGGGACAATATTTAGCAGTATGGCCGAGTTGTTCACAAAGTTGACATTTTGGTGTGTAACGTCGCTGGCCATTGGGCTTATTCTTTTTATTGTCTCGCGAGCCTCTGTTGTTTCGGTACTGGACCGAGGAGTTATTGGTTGCTGAAGTTCCATTGTTGCGATCAGAATTATTCTGCTTTGAGGAGCCCTTAGAAGAGTGACTGCAAGAGAAAGAACCAGAACCAAAGCCTGATCGCTGATTAGAGTAGTTGGCAGTGGCGAGCAGTTGCTGAAAGGTGGCTTCAAGGCGGCTTAGGTACGCATCGTGACCTACAAGTAGTTCATGTAACTCCTTGAATGTGAGTGGGCATTCTCGTGTGTGAATAGGAGCTGCGATCTCGCGAAAATCGGCGCCCAAACCATTGAGTAGAGTAAATTGCTTGTCGGCCCCCTGTGTTTTCCTCGAAATACTCATTCACCCCATGTATTTTTAAAATAGGCTCATTACCCCCCTGTGATTTTCGGAATGTAGCTGACCGCCCCCCTCCATTAGAAAAACCGTCTAATTTAATGGCAATTGTAACACACGCGCTTAAAATGCGATTTTTTTATGCTTTTGGTTAACATAAATTCTTTGTTGGACAAAAATACCCTTTTAGTAAATTGTTTGCTGCCCCCTTGTGTTTTTCCTGAAATACTAATTCACCCCCTGTGTTTTTAAAATAGGCTCATTACCCCTTGTGTTTTTTCGATTTTAACTTTATGTAAGGGTATAACGATCAATTAACTAATTTGGTAACGTTTGCTAACGAAATAAGCGATTTTGGGTGCGTCAGCTTAATCGAAAAAATACAGGGAGGTAATTAGCCTATTTTAAAAACACAGGGGGTGAATGAGTATTTCAAAAAAAACACAGGGGGGCGGCAAACAATTGATGTAAAGCGTTAGGTCATTGTCAGAGATTAGATGATCGATGAGAGAGATTTCATCTGCGATGGATTTGCCAGTGTGCAGGTACTCTTGAACCATCGGATTTCCCTTCTTTATCAAAGTAAGTTCCTCTTTAAGTTGCATTGCCCTAGTCCGGGACTTGTTTGCGTACATTTTGTGTAATTTTTGCCATGCCACTTGGGAGGTTTTTGCAAAGGAGATTAATGGTGTTATGGTGGGGGTCGTGGATGCCAGAATGGCGCTAAGGATAAGTTTATCTTGTCTTTTACAGTGAGTTCTTAGAGGATCGGAAATGGAGTTATCATTGGCTTTAGGGCAGGACTTATCTCCTGTAACATAGTCAAGGAGATTATACCCTGGGCATGTCATTGAGGGAAGGTGGAGGGTGTGAGTTTTTTGTTTATCTAGGAAGTGATATTGAGAGCAATAAGAGGAATTTCTGTTGGAGAAGGTAGTGTTGTGATCGGGTTATGGGTATTTTCAGATTGGGGGATCGAATTCTCGTTGGAAGATAGCTTTCCTGATACCATGATGAAGTTTGAAAAGATATGAAACGCAGTAATTCAAAACAAAATTTTCCCGGATCCTCCCCTAGCGGGGATCATCCTGCAAAAATTCACGGGTAAGAAAATCAGTAAGAGAATTATTATTCCCTTTAATATAATCAATATCAAAATCAAAAGGTGCAAGATTAGCTTGCCATCTCACAAACATTTGTTTGGAAACATCATGTTTAAAATCTTTATTGAACATATATTTTGCTGCTTGACAATCTGTTTTTATCAAAAACTTTTGACAATATAAATAATCTAGGAATTTTAACACACATTTAACAATCGAAAGAATTTCTTTCGCAACAGTCGCATATTTTTGTTGACTATTATTCCATTTTCCTGAATGAAATCGAACAAGATATTGTTTTGTTTCTGGTTGGACTTGTTTTAAAATTCCTCCAAAACCAATCTCTGAAGCATCTGTTTCAACAATTTTATTCCATGTAGGATTAGCAAGCATTAAGCAAGGAAAATTTTTAACCTTAGATTTAATTAACTTAATTTTTTCAGTATGAACATCTGTCCATGGTCCTAGTTTCTTTTTGAGTCTATCATATAGGATAGCAGTATCAGTAGCAAGATTTTTATAATATGGTAGAATATAATTTAAGCTACCAAGAAATCTCTGCAATTGAGTTTTATCAATAATTTGATCAGGAAATTTAGAAGCAAATTCAATACTTCTATTAATAGGAATAATCTTTCCTTTTTCAATATTATGACCAAGAAATCTGACCTTAGTTTGAAATAAAAGCATTTTTGGTTTGGAAATAACAAGACCATTTTGTATAATAATTTTCTTATATATATCATGATGTTTAAAATGTTGTTGTATGTCTTTAGAAAAGACCAAGATATCATCAATATATACGATAATAAAATCGCTAAAAGGAATAAATATTTCATTCATAATATTCTGAAATTCAGAAGGAGCATTTTTTAATCCAAATGGCATAACATTCCATTCATAATGTCCAATGGGAATAGCAAAAGCAGTTTTATATCTGTCTTTTTCACTAATCTGTATCTGCCAATATCCAGATTTAAGATCAAATTTTGAAAATATTAATGCATTATGCAATCGATCCAAAAGATCTTTCTTATTAGGAATAGGATATCTAATCCATTTCAACACTTTATTAAGTGGTTTATAATTTATAACAAGTCTAGGATTACCTCTTTCTTGTTCTGCATGTTTATTGACATAAAAAGCAGTACAACTCCATGGAGAGTATGATTTTCTAATAAGATGCTTATCTATAAGATTAGCTATTTCTTTTTTACATAAATCAAGATATTCCTGATTCATCTAGCAAGGACGAGCCTTGGTAGGAATCATTTTCTCATTAAAATCAATTTCATAAGGTAAAGAAACAATATGTTTCTTTCTATCCCAAAAAGCATTTGGGTGGTCATTACAGATTTGTAAAGAAAAATCATGAGTAAGATGTTTAATCTTATCCTGTAATTTAGGATTTTTCAACATATTATCAATATTATTGATATTCATCTCATGTTTTAAGAAATTCAAATGTGATTTCTTAGCTTTCATTAAATTAGCTATTTGACCTGAGATCTTCTCTTTAGGTTCAGTAATAAAACGAAATATCATAGGTTCTTTATTATAAGTTCCTGTTATTCCATGATTGTCTATGCCTAATATTGGCATAAATTCATTTATAAAAGGAGTTCATAGAATTATAGGACACGTCATGTTTTCAATTAAAAAAAAACTAGTAGATATACAAACTTTTTCATAACATATAAATGCCTGAGGTAATTTATATTTAACCCTTAATTTTTCTCCTGATGCAGAAGAAATAGAATGAGCAGTTTTCTCAAAATACTGAGTTGGAATTAATCCTTCTTGTATGCAATTAAGATCAACACCAGAATCAATCAAAGCAATCATATCTTTAATCATATAATTTGGTTGAATAAGTAAATTAATTCTAACCAACCATTTTTGCGTAGTAATAACCTTCAATATATTAAGAAGATTTAAATCTACCATAGCATCTGGTAAAGTATTAGAGGAACTAGGTTCCTGATGAACAAACATATCAATCTGTTATTTAATTAATTGATTTTCTTGTCAAAGATCATTGATCTGACTTTGAAGTTTATTAACTTCCTGTTTTAATTCATAATGAGTGATATGAATATTTTTCCCTTTTTTAACATTTATTTGATTAATAACGTCCTTAATATTATAATCCTGTTTTGAACTAAAAATCTTTTCTATGGGTTTTTCAACAGAAATTTCTTTGGAATAATGTTCCAAAATCTTTAATTTTAAAGAATCATCTTTAATATCTTCTAATAGTTTTAAAACATCTAACCACTTATCAGCAGTAATCATATTAACTTTTAAATCATCAAATTGAGATAATATCTTATAATATTCCTCATCAATATTATTATTTTTACAAGCACATGGAAAATCCTCCTTGGAAGATATATTATTAACTTCATCAAAAGAAAATTCAATATTTGAGCTATCTGAGCTAGAACTAGACAAATTGTCTATATCAATAAGTAATTTTGTCAATTTTTCTTTAGTGTGATCATCAAGATCTAAAGCATTTATCTTCTTTCGGAATTGCCAACATTTATTAGCATAATGACCTTTTTTACCACATCTATAACACGTGGGAATAGATTTAGGCTTAGGTTTATATCCCTTTCTTTTATTTCTCTCTCTTCTTTTTCTAGCTTTCCGCTTATATTTAGGAGATGTATAATATTCCTTAGGCTTTTTAGGCCCTTTAGACTTAGTAAGTCTACGAGTAGATGGAAGTTCCATCGCAAATTGTTCACAAAATTGACCTAATGTCTGTCTATCTGTCAGACCTTGTTTCTTAGTCTGATAGTTTAATTTAATCTGATTGCAAAGATCTAATCCTTCTTTGACACATACACCTCTTAATTCACTATACATATTGTAAACAATATTATTGTTTGTATCTTTAATTAAGACTTTTCTAATTTTTTTTGCAAATGATGCAGGTAAACCATCAACAAATTGTGCCTTCCATTGACTATCACTAGCTTCTGGAAGTTCAAAAACTCTAGAAAGAAAAACATTTTTATACCATTTAAAAGATGTGAGAGTAGGACAACGTAAATTACATAATAATGTCCTAGTTCTATCATAACTAGTAGTAAATTGACTACAAAAATGTTCAAGAATAGTACCACACATTGTGTAAACAACATTAGAAACTATAACACCATTTTCTTCTCTAGTGGCTTGAGCAATTTCTTGTCTCATTTCCAATGTAACACAATTATCAAACCAGCCTTTTAATTGACCAGACAATCCAGATAATATAGCTTCACATATCACTAGTTCTTGATTACCAACTTGTTTACAAATCTGAGCATACATAAGTATGCGTTCAACAACTCTTTTAATCTGTTTATCAGTCATACCATCTATATTCCATTCATAAATAGTACGATGATCAAAACTAGCATTTTTACTAAAATTAGTAGTATCTTCCTCATATAAAATATCATGTGGAGTAGGACGAGGATAATAGTACCTATAATTTTTAGGTTTACTAGCAAATTTACTAGATTCTCATCTTTCTATTTTATTTACTTCCTCTGAAATATTCATTATTGATGATTTATTTTGAGGAATTAATTCATCTTCTGACTGAGAACTGTCAGAATTAATCTGTGTAGATCTATCAGACCCTATATCAGACAATAATCCAATATGTAAATAAACTAAATTTTTATTAATCAAGTTGTCAATTTTTGACTCAGGATCCATCTTAAATCCTTCTAATTTAGGAGCAGGTTGAAAACCTGTTTTCTTAGCTTGAGAAGAAGATGTTTCTCCTAATTTCAATTTTCCTGTATCCTGGAGTGTTACCTTTGGAGGTTTCTGTTTTAAGGAATCTAATATTTGATTGACCTTTTTTTTTTTAAATAAGTAATCGTTCTCCTACAATTTGTAGAGTACAATTAGTATAATTTCCTTGTTGAACAAGAGAGTTCAAATCCTGTATCATAACAGAAGCATTACCATTTTCAAATAATTTTAGAAAAGCTTTAGATTCAATTTGAAAATCATCTTTTCCAATAATTAATGGTTTAGTAGGGGGGAAAACAGATTTTTCCTTGTTACCTTGGACATCAGTCCATTCTCTCTCTATTGTATTAATAGCAAAAAAAATATAATGATCAATAAACCAAGGAACAAATTTATAAATTTTTTGTTTTTTTCTCATAAAATCATAATATTGATCTTTAATTTTTTGCCATTGGGTTTTGTCAAAAGTTGAAGAAATCTATTCTCGAAAAGGTTGCCAGTGAGCATTTAAAAATTCATTATTAACATAAGTATTTTCCCAATTTCCTGGGCTAAAAGCAAGTTTGGTTGTCATCATACGTGAAAACTCATTTCAGATGGAGTAATATCCTCCTTATTAATTCCATGAGGAATTTGATTATGTAAAATTCTTATCGCATCTATCTTTTCGGGTTGAACTATTTCACCCTCTTCAGATGGTGGTTTAAACCTATCTATTTCCTCATTAGGATCTTCTCTAATATAAGAAGTAGAGGCTCTTGATGACTGAGAAAATTCCACAATCGGAGATATATAAGAGTGATTCGATGAAAAATACCTAATTAATGAAGTTTCTTGTTTAAATCTAAGAAAGACATCACCTTCAGTTGTCTGAACAACTTCAGATAAATCTGATTGAATTCTAGGTTGACTAGGAGTCACCTTTTCTAATTTTCAATTTTCAGGAAAGTCTATTTCTTCCCATTTAATCATTCTTCTAGTAGTAATTTTTGATTTAGACAAATTAGTCTCTATCATAACTGTTGTACCAGCTTCATCTTGTAATTTACAGTTAGGGTTCAAAGTATGTAGAACCTTATAATAAATTCTATAACAGATACTCATAGTTTCTGAGTGAGGCATATAATTATATCCTCTAGTTTTTATATATAAAGTAACAGCTTCTCGTATATTTCTATCAGATAAAGAAAGCTGTAAATTAGGACGAACATTAAAATAGACTGGTCCATAAGCTAGACTAGATGGAGTTATTCCCATTAAAGATTGTCTCCAATCTAGGTTCCTAGCATCCCTAAGAACTGCAATAAAACTTTCATTTAATCCTCCTAATATAAGAGGCTTAAAGGCTATTTGAATTAAACCTATATGCAAATAATTATGCGTATACAGACTATGTCTTAGGAAGAAAGCTAAAATTAAGCCTAACAGTTACAACACATTTTACATGTGATTCTTCCAGCTGTTACAGAATATTTATTTGCTATTACAAACATATTTTCATCCTATAAATCAGGTCTTGTGATCTTGAGTTTGATTTGAGAAGTGTTCCCTTATACTACCAAAGCATACTTGGAGTTTGGCTCGTAATTAACTCATTACAAACTTACTTAAGATAATTCCATGAAATTATCAAGTTGAGTTTAAATACGATTTCATGATAAATAATTAATTGATGTGAAATGTTAAATTACAGTTTAACTCAATCACTTACTATGTCCAAAAATATACTAAAAAGAACTAGGTTGTTAGAGCTTAGCTCATGTTTCGGTCTCATTTAAGATCCAAACCTTTACAAAAATAAACTTAGTTTTTGAACATGAACCTAAAGCTTGGCAAAACATCAGACCAAATTTGAACATTTTGGTGCCACTTGGCTCATTTACATTGGATATATAAACAAAACTTTCAGCCATTAATCTATCTACCATTTGATTTATGTTTCTCTCTATATCCAAAATAGGGAATTAAGTACAAGTGTGAAAAGGAAATAAGGAAAATATCCAAAACTACCATTTGAAATATATTTGAGTAGTAACCATTACAGTACTAAAGGTTGTTAAAGAAATGAATTAAATATTTAAAAGGGCCATGTCAAATTGATGGTTTGCTATCTCGATGGATTGTGTAATTTCGTCTTCGGCCTCCATTAAAAAGATTAAAAAAATGAAGTTTCTTTTTGAAGTAAAATATAATGATTATATATATAGTCAATAGGAAAGATATCCAAGTTTTTTTTTCCCAAAGCGACGAGAATTGACAACCAAAATTTGACTAAATATTTTAGCTTAGATACAAATGCATCATATTTTTGTTTTTTAATGCAGTTGGAGGGACAAGCTTTGGTATATTAATTCTAGGGACGATTGATATTTCCCCTACAAGATAATCAACAAAAGAAAGGAAAGAAAACTTAGAGAGAAATTTTTCAAAAAAATGTCAGTCTATTGTTACAGCAACAATTGTCAGTTGATGAAAATATGGTTGACAAGGTAAAGTCTTTTTTACTTCAAATGAGTTGGACAAAGCTACTGACAACTTCAATCTAAATAGAGTACTAGGTCATGGAGGACAAGGTATTGTTTACAAAGGCATGTTAGTTGATGAAAAAATAATAGCTATTAAAAAGTCAAAATTAGCTGATGAAAACCAAGTGGAACAATTAATTAATGAAATAGTTGTTCTTTTACAAATCAATCATAGAAATGTGGTTAAACTACTGGGCTGTTCTTTAGAGACAGAAGTTCTTTTGCTAGTTTATGAGTTCATACCAAATGGAACCCTGCATGACCTTATTCATAAAAAGAAAGATGAAACTCTCATGTCTTGGGACATGCGTTTAAGAATTGCAACAGAGGTATCAGGAACATTGGCCTATTTGTACTTGACAACTTCCGTGCCTATCTACCACAGGGATATCAAATCGAGCAATATCCTCTTGGATGAAAAGCACAAAGCAAAAGTGTCAGACTTTGGAATCTCAAGGCATGTTACAATTAACCAGACTCATTTAACCACGATGGTGAAAGGGACTTTTGGTTATTTGGATCAAAAGTATTTTCAATCAAACCAATTTACTGAAAAAAACGATGTTTATAGCCTCAGTGTCGTACTTATTGAACTCTTAACTAGACAGAAACCAATATCTCCAACCCCTAGCACGGTAGAAAGTGGCTTAAGCTTAGCAACAAAGTTTTTGATATCCATGGAAGAAAATCATCTCAACACAATTCTTGATGCTCAAATTCTGGATACAACTCATGACAAACAAGTCAAAGCAGTTGTAATACTTGCTCATCGTTGCTTGAGCTTTGATGGAAGGAAAAGGCCCACCATGAAAGAATTAGCTTTGGAACTTAAGAGTATCAAGATGTCTCACCCACCTTCAATATTTCAAAAAAAATCTTCAAGGAAATAAGGTCACCGAAAACGAATTGGTACTCTTCTCAGATGGTATTTTCTCATTGGAAACTGCAAATGATACAATTGCATCCTCTTCAGATGTCTATCCCTTATTGTCTGACACTTTTTGATATCAAAGTTAGTACAATGTCCTAGTTCATGCATTTTAAATTTTCATTTTTCCGTAATAAATTTGAAAATGTTGGTAATTCCACTATTGTTAATGTACTTGCGTTACTTTATAAAGGATGAAATAAAATGTTTTTTATTTTGTTGAAACTGATAACTAATTTGAATAATTGCATGGTTACTTACTTAATTAATAGTTTTGTGACTGTTGAAATAGGATAATTTATGTCGCAAGCATATAAAGATTGACTTTTAGTATCAAACAACTTCTTTGATTAAGTTATTATGTTAATCAAATGATTTTTTTATAAAAAAAATACTTTTTTTTTTCAAGTGAGAAAGTGCACAAACATTCTCAAATGAGCTTAACTATCTACCTCTAATATAGATTACAAAGTGACATTTTGACTAAAATCATTTGAGAAATGCAAAATTCCATTAATGTAGTTGAAAATAGTATCCTATAATTTTTAATTATTTAAGTTTTAAGAAGAGCGGAGCTTTGTACTAGTTCCAAAAGCATTATTTTCAATTCCAATAAACCAGCCTCTCATTAGAAAATAACCAGTGAAAAAATTAGATCATTTATAAGATTCAATTACATATTTCAACTATGTGTACATCCAATCTTCCAGAAGATGTATTAGTAGATTATATTTATGACGTCTATGAAGGCCAAAGTTGAGGTGCATTCTGCGTGTTTAAACTTCCCGTTGAATTGGATATGCAATTTTCGGTTTTATTTTTGGACAAATGGAATGTTATTTTCAATTTTACATGCTTATCCCATTGCCTAGAACCCTCTTAAGAAGTGATTGATATATAAGAATGGGTTGAGAATGTAATGGTATCCAATTCTATTTCAATTCATACGCTTGGTAATAAACTTGAGAATCTCATTCTCTGGGTAATTCCAATATTCTCGCGAATATGGGAATACCCATTCTTGATAAAAACACATAATAATAACCTATTCCTATATACTTAGGATGAACTTATTATTCAAGTGGTTAAAATATCTTTTAAAAAATGTATTACACACTATACAAACAACATTATTATTAATATAGTTAATTATTTGTTAGTATTATTTATTATATTATAGTCATAGTTATTAATATATATTAATTCTATTACACAAGTTAATTAATTCCTAATTTTTATCTCACACCATGAGATAAGTATATCTTGCATCATGACATAAGTACGCAATTATTATTGTATTGACCACAAACAGTTAACTCATTACATATGCGATTAAATAGTGCGTTATAAATAGGTACAGAATGACCAAGTTTTAATAACTCGCAAGTGCACGGATCATGTAGGGTAGTGTGCTCTGAGTGTAGAGTCGAATTCCACAGGGAACCGTGTTAGCTAGTTAGTGAAGTAGTGTGCAAAAGTGTTTAATATGGAAGCGTAACATATTGTAGAAGGTGTTTGATTGAACTATACTAAAACTAAACTAAACTATCTAAGTTAAACTAAGTATTTGTAGAATATGAGGGGTAAGGATTAAAGGGGATGGATATGTAAAGAGGCAATTTCTATAGGCTCGGTATCTAGTTTATCTAATTCTATGCAAGGGTTTAAGCAACAAGCATTCACCCAGTTAGCTAAAAGCATTGACCTAGTTAATCTACCAAGTTCATTTTAACCAAGTACAACAGACAAACTAAACTAAGGAATTAACTTTTTGGGTAGAAACTATAGTACAACCTATAGTTTTATGAAATATGTGGTACAACCTATAGATTCAATATTAAAACAATTATATGACACGAAAGTAACGCAATCATAATATCAACTACAAGTATAATATTATGACACAAGAGTAAAGTAATCATAACATCTACTTAAAAACATTATGTATGAAAGACAATACTAAATTAAAGCAAGCCATATATTGCAAGTGAATTAAACAAACTGAATCCGAGACCATATATTAAAAGACCGGCATTTACAATATCCTCCCTAAATATCAGTCTACTCAGACATAAATGAATACGAATTATGTAAATAAAAGAGAGTTAAGAAAGACTCCCCCATATTGACGAACGCGTATTTTTGATTCTCAAAATTTGAGCAGAGGTTCGATATAAAATAGCTATTCGGGTGGAACTAATTTTTCCCGAATAAAAGCTATTAGGGATGAAATTATCCCGAATAAGAGCTTTTCTATTAAAAGCTATTTGGGCAGAACTTCCCCGAATAAAACTAATTTGGGTCGGATTTTCCCCTTTAAAGTAGCTATTTGGACAAAAAATTTTCGAATAAGAACTACTAAGATTTTCGCCGTAAACTACTAATACTACTAAATTAAATTAACTAACTAATTAAATTAATTCAGAAATTAATTAAAATATAATTTAAATCCAAAATAATTACAAAATTCGGTTGGGGGAGGGGGCATTTATAGGCGAAAATCCAAGGGCGCGCTTGAGGACGCCTTTGCTTCAACTATTGCCTGCTCGCCATGTGTCATTTTCAGAAGATTCTATTAGGCGCTCTTGAGCGCCAGTGAGGCACGCTCAAGAGCGCTTATGCTCTATCGTTGATTTTACACCACGTGTTTTTTCGAGAATGTTGTGGAAATTTCTGGCATAGGGAGTATAACGCCCCGAACCCAACCCCACGCTATAAGTCAAGTCCAGACTCATCACACGGACAGAGTCTCCTCTGTACTGTAGACAAACTGGTTACCTGCAATAAACACATACAAGTCCTGAGCCACTAGCAAACATCACATACAACCCAACTTCCATATTAACAATGGCCAACCAACTTTTCCAAGACTTACCAAGCCTTGGTACCACAAAATCTATATCACATACAAGCATGCAAGACAAATCTAACTTTAACCATAGATAGTAAGTCACAATGATACGCCAAGTTCAACCTTCTAACTATCAAACACACAAGCATGCAATAAGAGAAAGTGATACTAGAATCAAATATTACATGCCATCTACTTTACTACCATCCATACAAGATTTACAATTTGTTACATCCACCAAGTATATACAAGACCACATGGTCTCAAAAGAACACCAATCAACATCTTCACACAAGCTGCACATTATAGCCAACCTTAATACTCAAGAAAGTCACGGAAGTTGTTCGACTTGCACTTCTTCCTCTTCTATTACCGCTACTAGCTGGGGATTCACCTCAACTTCCCCTAAAACATGTTAAATGAGGAGTGAACAACAATGTTGCTCAGTGAGAGAGGTGATGCAGCATACCGGGGCGTGCAACATAAAATGCAACAAGATAACAATATATTCAACACCAAATAACACAACTAGTTAAACAAGTGATTAACCACATATAAAAAGGATACGGTTCTACATGTCTTCAATCACGAGCCACGAGCCCAGATCTTCAAGCAAGTGCCGACAAAACCCTTATTCCTCAAAAAATAGGGTACTCCAGATGTATCCCGATCCTACAACCCATATCTCCCGAGGTAAGTCCGTATGCCCCAACGAGGTGAACTACACCTCTGGGGTAGAGGAGTATGCCTCAGCGAGAAAGGGACTAGGAAACCATGATCAGTGCTAATTTCATATACTCATATAAGATGGCAAATATACACATAATATCATTCAATGCTTCGCTTCCCCCTAAAAGATCCTTAAAACATTCAGGAAACAAGCTAGAGTACCACAAGTAATACCATTTCATGTTTCGCGTCATGTAAACGAGTCATGTATCATTTATATAATCTCATAGACAAGTATATCCTTTTTGTGTTTACAATATCAATATGTAGTATTCAACTTAACACAATCGTTCGTGAACGAGTATAAAGTAATCTCAAGTCTTGGTATATACATATTGAGTGGGAGTGTGCACAAGTTTGAGTCATTAGAATCAAGTTCATATATTCCCTACATGTGATTAGAAGTCTAGAAACATCACTTTAAACATATATATTAGTCTCATGTAAGTATACAATCAAATACAATTGGAAACGATGCAAAACAGGGCAAAACAGGGTCATCCGAGCGAGTGTCCGGGCTAGTGTTTGGGTGACTCAGTCGCCCGGCAGTAGCCTTCGCAAATGATCCAAGCTAGTACTCGGGCTAGTACCCGGGCTAGTGTCCAGTCGATCAGACCCTTCAATAAAATGTACGAAATTTTATTTTCTTGTTTCTTTTGCTCAACCTTTTAACTCTAAACCTTAGTCATTACACCAAACTCAAACTCCACTATTCTACAACCTCAAAATCACAACTTATCATACTTTAACATCATCCAATTGCAAATTCTATCAAGAAACAAACAAAGAACAAGACGCAACATGTCTAGCATATATATGATTACCTTTCAAGATTTCTCACCTATTATGCACAGACTACTACCCACACCACAATTCATGTATGACTCCCATCCAAGCATCATTCAAACATGTATAAGCAAGATCAAGCAAAGAATAACATTACAACTCAATCTTGAAACCCTAGTTTGTACATACTAAGCTCAAATTCATCAAGCAAGCTTATATCCATCATCTTCATGCTCAATATACATATACAACACATAATTATGAACCATATGATCTTTACAAAATCTCTTGAAAACAACCCTCACCTTAGATCTTGAAAGAGGAAGCAAGAAATGGAGCTATAGATGCTTGTAGATGCAAGAAGTAGCTTGAAAGTGCCTTCCTTTTTCTTCCTTTCTTCTTCTTTCTTTTTCTCTTCTTTTCTTCCTTTCTCTCCCATTCAGATCGTGTAGTATGTGTGTGTGTGTGTGGATTGATCGTGTGTGGTATATGTAGAATGATGTATTCTGTGTGTTTTAAGTAGGTAGGATATTTTTAGTTTTTCCCCTTTTACTAACTTACCCCCTAACTAAAGTCATATTTACTAGTTTATCATTTTTAGTTAGTTTCTAACTATTTAGTTAGCTAGTGTAGTGTAGTATAGTTTATTTAATTCCTACGATATCTAAATCACACAAATGCACGTTATTCGATGCAATTGCACATAAAACGATATAAGTGCACGTAAAACGATGTAAATGCACATAAAATCACTCAAATGCACCTAAATCAATATAAATGCATTTTAAATAATATGATATGCATATAAGATTTCATGCGGGGCTTCACAAACTTTGTTTCTGAACCCCTACTGCACATTGGATAAAAATTATTAAGAAATAAAACACAAATTAAATTAAATTAAACATAGAAAAAATAACAAGATTATTATTTTTTTTACTTTTATTATATTATTAGTATTAGTATTGTTATATTATTTATTGTTGTTGTTATTATTGTTGTCAATACTATTTATTATGTTTATTTTGTTTACGGTTATATATATATTTATTCTTATTTTTAATACTATAATAAAAGGGCAATCTTGTCATATTATACAAGACATTTCAATTACTACTCTTTATTCCTAGAGCATACCAAGTATGTCATTGTAATTCCCAAGTTCATTTCATTCCCAATTTCATTCAATTCTTTAGCCCATGCCATTCATATCCAATTCATTCTAGTGTACCAATCACTACATACTGGAATAGGGTTAGGAATGAAATGACATGCCCAACTCTTTTCGATTCTCATGCTTAATATAAATAAATGAACTTGAGAATCTCATTTCGTAGGTAATCTCATTTCTACATACATGATAATAGTCATTCTAGAGCAAACACATGGAATTAGCCAATTTCCATATGTTTGGGAAAAAAATTGACTATCATACCCCGATATAACATAACTTTTATATATAGTTTGTTTTACAATTATAATAATAATTAAAAAATATAATAATAATTATTATTAAAAAAATAATAATAATAATAATAAAAATACATTAATAATAAAAATAAAAAATAATAATATTGATTAAAATAATAATAATAATAATGATAATAATAATAATAATAAATAAATAAAAATAATAATAATAATAATAAATAAATAAAAATAATAATAAAAGTAAAAAAATAATAATGAATAAAATTAAAATAAAATAATAATAACAATAAAAATAAAAAATAATAAAATTGATTATAATAATAATAATAATAATAATAATAATAATAATAATAATATAATAATAAGAATAATAAAGAAAAAAATAAAATAATAATAATACCAATATAAATAAGATAAAAATAATAAGAATAACAACAACAACAATTATTATTATTGTTATTATTATTTTTATTTTGTTATTATTATTATTATTATTAGTATTATTATTATTATTATTATTTAATTTTGTTATTATTATTATTATTATTATTATTATTTTATTATTATATTGGTATTATTAGTATTTTATTTTTGTCTTTATTATTTTATTATTATTATTATTATTATTATTATTATTGTTGTTGTTGTTGTTGTTGTTTTAATAAATATTAATATTTTTGATTTTTATTATTGTTATTATTTTCTTTTTATTTATTATTATTATTGTTATTATTTTTTTAACTTTTATTATTATATTATTATTATTATTGTTGTATTATTTATTATTTTTGTTGTTATTATTATTATCAATACTATTTATTATGTTTATGTTGTTTACAGTTATATACATGTTTATTCTTTTTTTTAATACTATAATAAAAGGCAATCTTGTCATATTATCAGTGGCGGACTTACACTTTGTTGAGGAGGTGCACATGCACCCCCTGAATTTGCAAAAGAGACATTTTTTTTCTGTTTTTCAAAAAAAAATAATTATATTGGACAATTTCTATGTATGATGGCATACTCTGACTTCTTTCACGGCACAAGTGTACTCCCTGATTCTTGATGAATGGTTCCACCGCTACATATTATACAAAGCATTCTTATTACTACTCTTAATTCCTAGATAGAGTATACCAAACATGTCATTGTCATTTTCAAGTTCATTCCATTCTCAGTTTCATTCCATTCCTTAGTCCCTTCTAATCCTGTCCAAATATATTCCATGGTACCAATCGCTATCTTAGTGTCCAATGAGGGAAAAAAGATAGAATATACAGAATATGAGAGAGATTCAAGTTTTTTTTCCCCAAGTGGAGAAAAATCAACCAACATTTCATTTACTATAGATAATTTTCCTTACATTTTGGTTTTCTCATTCAGTTGGCGGGACAATCTTGGGTGTTTTATTTCTTGTAACAGCTAGCGTTTTGTTATACAAGAGAATTCACAGAAGAAGAGAAAGAAAGCTTAAAGAGAAAATTTTCAAACGTAATGGCAATCTATTGTTACAACAACAGATGGTCGTTGATCAAAATATTATTGAAAAGATAAAGCTTTTTCCTACTGAGGAGTTGGGCAAAGCTACTGATTACTTCAATGAAAATAGAATACTAGGTCACAGAGGCCAAGGTACAGTCTACAAAGGCATCTTAGTTGATAGGAAAATAGTAGCAGTTAAAAAGTCAATGTTAACAGACGAGAACCAAGTGGAGCAGTTTATTAATGAAGTGGTTGTTTTTCACAAACCAATAATAGGAATATGGTAAACTACTAGGTTGTTGTTTACAGACATAAGTTCATTTGCTAGTTTATGAGTTCATACCTAATGGAACCCTATACAACCTTATTCATAAGGAGAATGATGAATTTCTCATGTCTTGGTATATGCGTTTAAGAATTCCAAGAGAGATCGCAAGAACATTAGCCTATTTGCACTCAACAACTTCTATTCCGGTTTGTCATAAAGATATCAAATCAATTAACATACTTTTGGATGAGAAGTACAATGCAAAACTATCTGACTTTGGAACTTCAAGACACATTACAATCGACCAAATTCATCTTACCACTTTCGTGAAAGCCATATTTGGTTATTGGGAAACTCTTCAAAAAGTTTAACTGACCGGTCAGTCAGACTTTTACTCACAAAACATGAGAGGCCAAACCCGTGTGGGGACTATTCTATATGAGTAAAAGTCTAGACTGACCAGTCAGTCAGGACTTTTTGAAGAGTTTTCCTTGGTTATTTAGATCCATATTACTTTCAGTCAAGCCAATTTATAGAAAAAAAACGATGTCTATAGCTTTGGTGTTATACTTGTTGAACTATTGACTGGACAAAAGCCAATATCTTCAACTCGTACGGATGATGGAAGTTGTCTCAGCTTAGTTACACGGTTTCTTATATCCATGGAAGAAGATCATCTCAATATGATTCTTCATACTAGTGCCAAAAGTATGATTCCCAAATCCAATTTGATTTTAAGCACATTCATTCAAACTAGTTTTCACAAGATCGATTTCCCATTTTGTAAATAGAAAATCAACTACGTCATTCTTAAAATTTGAAAGAGAAAAATCCTATAAAGTATGACTGAAAAGCAAATGCATTAAGATAATAAAGTAGTAACACTTAATAAGGTAAAAACTGAAATAATTGGACATTATTATTATTATTATTATTATTATTGATTTAAGGGAGGCTTAAAGGTCATACAACATATTTGTGTAACGCCCTGAACCCAACTCCTACTCCTGCAGGATATTCCCTGGGACTTAGGCCCAAGCGAGCATCGAGGCCATGGCGAGCAGGCCCAGAAACGCACTATGCACGTATTGTCCGCTTTGGAGCCCATACTCCTCACGGTTTTGTCGCTTCCCAGCCACTACCAAAAAAATACGCGTGCATGAATATATGAGACATCTCTATATATTCAATAGCCTAGAGACCTCCGCGTTCGATGTGGGATATTACACCCGCCCCTCCTTGGGGACCTAGCGTCCTCGCTGGCCATACGAACGCGTCAGCTCTGATACCACTTTGTAATGCCCCGAACCCAACTCCCACGCCTACAGGATATCCCTTGGAATTAAGGCCCAAGCGAGCACCGAGGACATGGCGAGCAGACCCAGAAACGCACTATACCCGTATTATCCGCTTTGGAGCCCATACTCCTCATGGTTTTGTCGCCTCCCAACCACTGCCAGGAAAATGCGCGTACACGAATATACTAGACATCTCTATATATTCAATAGCCCAGAGACCTCCGCATCCGATGTAGGATATTACATATATGTAACCAACGAGAATCAAACTTATAACTTTACCACTTGACCAAAGCCCTAGTGGCATAATCGTTCACAGTACTAGTCCTCAAACATAACTATTGAATCTCTCTCATAGCCACTGACTATTTACTCTTGTTAGGATTCAACTTTTTTTTCCCACATGTGAGACTCGAGCTCTCAACCTCTCGCATACACAACGTGTAATATTATTGTTGGACCAAAGCCCTAGTGGTAGGGAAACAGACAGTGCGATCCTGAGTCTTCGGGGGTGCATTAAAATTGCCAGGGAATGAGGCGGCATTCACTCCCGAGATCACGTAGCCCAGGCTTATCAAAAGAAAGTTAAACAACTACATGACACTCACAATTTGAACTCTAAACACTCCATGCCCTCAGTAAATTAGCCCCAGATAGTAGAAACCTTTAGACGCATTCATTTGCCATGGTCTACCAAATAGAAGGATGTCAAAGGATTTGCCACTCAAAACTCCCCGAAATCTTAATTGTGAATCTGGGGGATCACAAGACAGTAATCCTAATGTATGTATGTGGTTGATTAACTAAGGAAAATGAAGTAGTTGTATTGTGTGGTGTACATTCTCTTTATTGTCTTCTAGATATAAATTATTGGAAGCAAGAATTAACACTGCTTTGTTGCTCAAATGGTTACAAAAGAATATTAGGGGTGAAATATTTCCTAAAATGGTAGTGTGGTAAATTTAGCTTTAAGCATCCTTGCAACCAAAAAAAAAGAATTATTAACACCGCTTTTTTGGATTGGGAAACTTGCACAAATAGTCCTTATTATTTTTCAACATTTTCAAATTCGTCTATATTGTTATAAATTAGTCAATTTATTCCTTATTGTTTTTCAAAAATGTTAAATTTATTTTTATTGTTCAAAATTAGCCAATTTAGTCCCTATTATTTTAAAAAAATCAATTTAGTCCTTGTCTAAATTGACTAAACTAATTTTTTTTGAGAAACAATAGATACTATATTAAAGTAATTTTTTTAGGAAGTAATATGGATCAAAATGACTAATTTTGAACAATAGGAACACAACCAACCAGACATCAGGATTTACATGTGCATGTGCCCGATAGGAAGTAATCATTATGAGGAAATTCTCCCATCAAATCAGTTCAAATAAATAATAGTAGGTAGTTCTAATAAATGATGGATAGATAAAAATAAGGTTTTACATATTAGGAATTGAATAATAAAATAAAAAAAGCAATAACTTACCCTGAAAATAACAGGTATGAAAGTAGATTTTAAAAATAATAAAGACTAAATTAATTAATTTTGAACAAAACAGACGAATTTAAAATTTTAAAAAAATAATAAAGGTTGTTTGTGCAATTTTCTCTTTTGGATCGAAGGAAATAAGGTGAGCAGAAGCGAAACAAAGGTGGCCTCTTTTCTGGATGTAAACTGTTTTAAGAGGGAAGCCAATGGATACTCATTAACCTCCATTGTACCTTCCTTTCCCTAATTGTTGGTTTTGCAAATCGGAGGAAAATAGAAGGAAGAGAAACTAAAACTACAATGTTTCCAAATAATGCTTATTCTTTTCTAGAAATTACAATTAGCTGCCCATAAAACACATTTGCCCAATTGTCCTTACCCTAAACGCTGTGTAAATTAGTTTATAACAGTGATCTTTTCCTTTTCTTTCCCCTTTTAATTTGAACTAAAACATTAATCCTTTCATTTCCATCGTATCCCAACAAAAGGTGCTGATTTTTTTCTATTCTTATGATTTTTTCCTGTCATTTTCTCTTCTTTCATTTTCCTCCATAATTCAAACGTCCTGACTATTCATCTCCGCGTTGTGGAATCTTTCACGTGTACCAACAAAGAGATTAAAAAAAATTGACTAGTCACGTCCGCGTTGTGGAATCTCTGTTTTTCCACTCTGACAAATTAAGAGGGTTGGGACAAGAAGAAAGACCCAGTTTTTTAACAGACATTGATAGCTGGCCCACAAGAATTATCACCCATTTTGTTTCATGTAAAGTTTCCAAGCGGTGAGAAGCTATCACCCAATGACTATGGGAACCAAGGATATCACACAGTTCGGTAAAGCAAGAATTATTGCACACGTACGGTTGTACGTAAGAAAGAAAAGACATTACGGTGAGCAAACTTGGAATCTGGACTTAGCGGATTTCTTACGCTGCGCAAACTTGACTGCAGATACTATAAAACATAACCATTTCTCCTCAAAGGTGTAGTGTATATATATATCCCATTGCCACACTTCAATTTCTTTACAGCAAGAAATATATAGCCTTATCAAGCAATGACCCTCAAGCACTTTTTTCATCTAATCTGTTTTCTATGGCTGATAGAGCCATTAGCAGCAAATCCAAGTCTTGCAAAGCCAGGTTGCAACGATACTTGTGGGAACGTTACCATACCCTATCCATTTGGGATTGGTTCACCTGATTGTTTCCTGCATGAATGGTATGAAGTAGTTTGCCTGGATGACCGACCGTATCTGAGAAAATATTACGAACAAGAATTCGGAGGTGAGGTGCTGTATGTGTCACTAGGATATCCTAACACTATATCAATAAATCCCAAAAATTCAAAGATGACTGTATGGGAGAATAATAAAGGGATCTGGCTTGGCGGTAATTTGTCGGGGAGGCGGTTTACAAATTATGATGGCAACGGCATCTTGTTTGTTGGCTGTGGTAATATCAGGCTTCTCGGGAATCAAAATACTATTCTGGGTGGATGCACATCACTTTGTGATCAGTATAGAAAATTTGATGCCTGCTATGGCATCAATTGTTGCCGACTGCCTATCATACCTGGTATTCTCCAGAATATCCATTTGAATGTCACTACTAAATTAAGGAACATAAACACTTCTTGCGGAGATGTTTTTTTCGGGAGCCTCCTGGGAAGAAACTCAACCTATTTTTCAGATCCCTCTGAGGTTTTAGCCCCAGTTGTATTGCGGTGGGCGATTCCAGAGTGGATGCGCCCAGATGTGAAAGATGATCCAAATTGCTACATCACTAGTAACTATACAGGAGAGTATAGTTGTTCTTGCTCATCATCTTGCGAAGAAGGGAACGCATATATTCCAAGTGGATGCAAAGGTATGCTTCTAATTTCTCAAAAAGAGAGTGTGTGGTTTTGCTTGTGATTTTATCTAATACTCTAATTGTAATTAGCAGTTCGATATGATGAACCCAGCTGCGTGCCAACCTCAGATTCAAGAAAAAAATTAATTATGCTTGTGGGTAAGTTGACTCATTTCCTCCTCTTCGTTATTGTTTTCGCGATTATACACTTGCGTAAAATTTGTACATCAATGCAATCGATTCTTTGCATGCATAGTAATTATCAGGTTTACTAATGTATAATTCTAAAGCCTACTAAACAAGTAGTAAACGGAGTTTTGCCTGTGATCTGCGATCATTACAAACTTGTTTGTGGCAATTCCATGGAATTATCAAGCTGAGTTTAAATATGATTTCTTGTTATCGAATGTGAAACACTATAATTCTGTTAAGAGTAAAACTCAATCACTTACTAAGTCAAAAATTATATATTAAAAATAACTAAGCTGTTACAGCTAGGCTCATGCTTCGATCTCAGTTGAGATTGTAAACTTAGTTTTTGCACATGAACATAAAGCTTGTCAAAACATCAGACCAAATTTGAACAATTTGGTGCGACTTGGCTGATTTACATTGGGTAAACAAAATTTTCAGCCATTAATCTATCTATGAAGCTCTAGTTCGGCCACTTACAAAATTTGTCATCAATTTAGCTGTTAATAGGATTAGAAATACTTGCACATTCTAGTTTATTGACGACTAAAATTTTTTATTTTTAGCTTCGATACAATGGATCATATTTTGGTTTTTCAATGCAGTTGGCGGCACAAGCTTTGGTATATTATTTCTCGCGACAGTTGGTTTTTCCTTGTTCAAGATAATCAGCAAAAGAACGGAAAAAAAACTTAGAGAGAAATTCTTCAAAAGAAATGGTGGTCTATTGTTACAACAACAACTATCAGTTGACGAAAATATGGTTGACAAGGTAAGATTTTTTACTTCAAGTGAGTTGGACAAAGCAACTGACACCTTCAATCAAAATAGAGTACTAGGGCATGGAGGACAAGGTACAGTTTACAAAGGCATGTTAGTTGATGGGAAAATAGTAGCTATTAAAAAGTCAAAATTAGCAGACAAAAATCAAGTTGAGCAGTTTATTAATGAAGTAGTTGTTCTTTCACAAATCAATCATAGGAATGTGGTTAAACTGCTAGGCTGTTGTTTAGAGACAGAAGTTCCTTTGCTGGCTTATGAGTTCATACCAAATGGAACCCTGTGTGACCTTATGCATAACAAGAACAATGAAGTTCTCATATCTTGGGACATGCGTTTAAGAATTGCGATAGAGGTATCTGGAGCATTGGCCTATTTGCACTCGGCAACTTCTGTTCCTGTGTATCACAGAGATATCAAATCAAGCAATATCCTTTTGGATGAAAACCACAAAGCAAAAGTGTCAGACTTTGGAATTTCAAGGCATGTTGCAATTGAGCAGACTCATTTAACCACGATGGTAAAAGGGACTTTTGGTTATTTGGATCCAGAGTATTTTCAATCAAACCAATTTACTAAAAAAAGCGATGTATATAGTTTCGGTGTCGTACTCGTTGAACTCTTAACTAGACAGAAGCCAATATCTTCAAGTCGTAGCACAGTAGAAAGTGGCTTAAGCTTAGCAACAAGGTTTCTTATGTCCATGGAAGAAAATTGTCTCAACATGATTCTTGATACTCAAATTCTGGATACAACTAATGACAAACAAGTCACAACAGTTGCAATACTTGCTCATCGTTGCTTGAGCTTGGACGGAAGGAAAAGGCCCACCATGAAGGAAGTAGCCTTGGAACTTGAGAGTATCAAGATGTCACACCCGCCTTCAACAATTCACAAAAATCTTCAAGGAAATAGAGACATCGAAAAAGAATTGGAACTCTTTTCATATGGTATTTTCCCATTGACAATTTCAAATGATACAATTGCATCCTCTTCAGATGTCTATCCCTCATTGTCTGACACTTTTTGATATCAAAATTAGTACAATGTTCTGGTACATGCATTTTAATATTCTCTTTGTTCCATACTAAATTTGAAAATTTTGATAATCTCACTATTGTTAATGTACTTGCGTTACTCTATAAAGGATGAAATATAATGTTCTATATTTTGTTGCAACTGATAACTAATTTGAATAATTGCATGATTACTTACTTAATTAGTAATTCTGTGACTGTTGAAATAGGATAATTTATGTCACAAGCATATAAAGATTGACCATTAGTATCAAACAACAACTTTGATTAAGTTATTATGTCAATCAAATGATTTTTCAAAAAAAAAAAAATTCAAGTGAGAAGGTGAACAAATATTCTCAAATGAGCTCAATAATCTACCTCTAATATAGATATTACATATTAACATTTTGACTAAAAATCATTTGAGAAATGCAAAATTCCATCAATGTGGTTGAAAATAGTATCACATAATTTTAAATTGTTTAACTTTTAAGAAAGCGGAGCTTCATACTAGTTCCAAAAGTGTGACTTCCGGTTCCAACAAACCAACCTCTCATTAGTAAATCACTCGTGAAAGAATCAGATCCTTTATAAGATTCAGTGACATATTTCAGTTATGTGTACATCCAATATTCCAGAAGATGTGTGTTAGTAGATTATATTTATGATGCCTATGAAGGCCAAAGTTGTGGAAGGAAGATCGGTGAGTCCACTCCCACTTGCCTTTCCTCCTACCAGATGAAAAGTGTGTGCGCACTCTACTGTAAAATAGAAAGAATTGTACAATTATATAGTACTGGACTACTGTTATTAATTATGTTGTCGATCTATGAGTTGGATTCTTTCTGCCTAACCCACTTTTGAGTCCATTTCATCATTGTGCTGTTTCCTTTTCGTTTCCTTGCTCGATACAGAATAAAAGCTACTACAGAACTAAACATTTCATCTAAAAGTTTAAACGGTTAGAAATGAGTTTATTATATTATTTTAAAAAGTAGTCATAGAACTTAATACTTTAGAGAGGAGTTTATTATATTGTTTTATTATCTTATGCAGACAGAGTTCTTAGTTTTTTTTAGTCTACATTTGGACAATTTTAATATTTTTAAATGGATAATAGTGAGTTTAAACTTAGGACTTTTTGGTATCAAAACTCTAATGTTATGTTAGAGATGAATTTATTATATTATGTTGTTATCTTCAACACTTGTAACATAGATCTTTAATCTAATTTGGCTCACCTTTAATTTGGGACTACTCGTCAATAAACTAATATCTCTATATGGACTGAAACTTCCAAGAAAATGTTAGCTATTTACTTTTCTTTTGGTTTATAAGTAGAAAAATTTTATTTTGCCAGGTGAAACACGCATGTGCACTGCATCCTAACCAGAATAACGTACTTGAAAATTCTTGAAAAATAAAATGATCACTTAATGTGTGTCATGCGTGTGGGTCATATGCGTCTATGAGGCCGCACGCACACATAGTGCTAGAGAGGACTAACCTGAACCGTAGGTAGTGTATAACTTTTACAATCAATTAATAAATTATCTATAGCAGAAAACATTAGCCACTTTTGTACCAACTAATGCGACAAATGTTCAATTTTAAATTGATTTTATCTTAATTTTAATGAGATTGCAAATTAAAGAGAAGAATTGGTCATTGATCACAATCAATGGAGTTTGGAATTGTCTTAGCAAGCACATATCCTTTTGATGTTCAGACTTTGACTAAAAACACTACAAGACACACCTTCCTGTTTTTTTCTCCTGTTAAGAGTCGGGTATCAATTCTTCTATTAAGTGTCGATGCTGTTAGTACATATCCCATTGCCACACAAATTGCTTTACAACTAGAAATAGACTTATCAAGCCATGACCCTGAACAACTTTTTTCAGCTAATCTGGTTTTTATGGCTGATTAAGCCATTAACAGCAACTTCAACTCTTGCAAAGCAAGGTTGCAAGCATACTTGTGGGAACGTTACCATACCTTACCCATTTGGGATTGATGCCAGTTGTTTCCTCTATGAGCCATATGAAATAGATTGCCATGATGACCGACCATATCTAAAGCAACACGGTGGTGAGGTGTTGACCGTGTCACTAGATAATTCGACTATAACGATAAATGCCAATGGTTCAAAGATTCGTCTATGTGAGAACTATGCTACTTTACTTGCCTTTAAACTCTCAGCAAGCCCATTTTTTCCTGATTTCTACAATAAATTCATTGTTGTTGGCTGTGGTGATGTAATGGCATTTGGGGATAATGAGATTCTTGGTGGATGTGTCATGCCCCCAAAAATTCACGAAGTTAAATTGAGGGACGTGATACCGCGGGTCTAAAAAGATTTCTCCTTCTAAACCCACAAGGCGCTAATACCACAAGACAAAAAACTAAAATCCATGAAATCATTTATCAGAGCGTCTAAAACCCTTAATTAAAATAAAATATTACTCCTGATTATCTATTACAGGAAGGCGGTACTTTACAAATAATATTATTTCCAAAATATTACTGATCTCATAGGGTAGCCTCTAAACCCATGCAGTTTGGACAACTCAATAACCCCTATCTCTGCATAACTATAATAAAATAATATAATGAGCGAAACAATGCTCAGTAAGAAGGACACCCGAAGTCAGGCTCTGAAGGTTGTCCGAATAAAATGATACAATATAAAAATCAAAATTAAATCAAAGGTGCGATACATGAGGTATCTATAAGAGAGACAAAGAAATAGCTAATTCACACCAGACCAGAACTGAACTATTATCTGATCAATACAAAACATACACACAAAGCTAATAACTGAAGTATCGTATAGGCTGACTGTATTTTCAAAATATAAATATCTCACTTTTCAAATCATAAATATCAAATTAGCATCTACCACATAAATATCACCTAGAGCCGTGATAGTCATAGCTAAATCATAGAGTGGCCTCCTGCGGCCCAATGCCTCCGTAAGGTAAGGCATCCCCCACCTACGGAACTAAGTATATGCGATAGTTTCACCCGCCGAATGGGTGTCACAACTCTAGAGATAACACGTAACAATTAATACAATCAATAACTCATGAACTAATAACACAGTCAATACATAAACACCACATTTCTTCACTACAAATGAAGTAGAAGATTTTGAATGATAAGCGGATCAGAACGGAATCAACGAATATCAAAATATGATACATTAAACTGCAATAGTGGAGAAAGAACCAAAGGGGATCTAAGTGTAAGAAGGTTGTCCAACTTACCTCAACTCCGCCTTTAAACCAAGTCAATCCTCATCCTAAGCTTATGATTAAGTTAACATTTTGCTGCAAATATAATAAATCAAACTAAGATCTCAAGATTTTAATACCAAGAATAGAAATAAACCAAGGTAGTTCTAAAATATTTAGAGAACAAAATTGGAGTTCATCAACCTTTTATTCAGTTTAAAACTCATAAATCTCTTATAAAACTAAATCGTTTTGCTCACCAAGTAACCAATTCTCATCCAAGTTCTTTAGTCCTCTTTTATTTCTCTACTGTGTCATTTTTCTTTCCTTTTTCCACTTCCGTTTCTATCTCTTATTCTTGTCATTTCCTTACACTGTGACTTATCATGTAACTTCTTTTAGTAAGTTTGACTTGCTTTTCCTTCCTCACCTTTCTCATTTTAATGTTTCTTTCTTTTATTATTTTGTTTATTTACTTCTTGCTATTCGTTACTGCACTAAGCCAATCAATCATAGCACCACCACGACCAATCTTCGCCACCAAGGCGGCACACACGGACATCATGTACAACGTACACATGCATACATACACCTAGAACATACATATACATGCAAACACAGTAGTATTTTTGGACCTAAGGATACTTTATAGCTCAAGTTAAATTCTTTTAGTTCTTCAATCTTTTAGCTATGTGATAACCCGGACGTGTTTCAAGATAGAATCATCTAATTTTAATATTTCAAAGTACAAAACTTGTTCAGTCCAAGCTAATCCATAGATTAATTAATTTCAAACTAGTATGAAAATAAATAGTTCAAGCTCCCTTACCTTCATTCAAGTTCAATTCTCTGCAAAAAGTTATGAAAGATATCATTTGTTTGCTCTCTCTTCCTATGGTAACGAGTTTAGCAGGAGTATTTTGCTACATGTTCTTTAAGGCTAAGTTTCAACAAAATGACTAAGCATGCATGTACACGTACTGAGTTTGTATCTTAACTTTGGTTCTCTATTCTCTCTTCTTTCTAGGATATTCGTCCTCATCATCCTTTTGAGGTCCCAGTTGATGACATGTAGTAGCTTTGGGAGAAATGTTTTGCTACAAATCTTTATCCATTCTATTCCTAGACGGTGCCGTTAAAATGGAAGTGTTTAGCCAACTTATCTTATTTTCTTTTAGTTTCCTTTTATGACTAAGATTAAGCAAGAGCAGGAGGTGGCTAATGAATACAATGACATACTTAATATATTGCATGAGGTGGCCTTCTGAATTTAAAAGATGTTGCACGAATAAAATACGAACCAACAAAACAAATGACTTCAGAATTTGGTTTTGTTCCCTATTTGACACTTCAGCACATTTCACTAAAATAATCGTTACTTCTTTTACAAAACTCCAATCAATGCACTGTTTGGGATATTAAAAACTAGACTCGTAGATCTTTTCAACCATATATAAATTATCATGTTATTCCTTCCCAATTGCTACAGTTCCAAATTTGAAATTGGTCCAAAACTGATTTATAACTTTAAAATCTTGCAAACTTCTTTAAATAAATTTTGGAGTTTAACTTACTTGCTTAAGCATACATATCTAAATGGTCCGACATTACTTTTTATCTTACTAAATTACATATTATTTCATATGTGTTGACAAACTATATAACAATTATCGTTAACTGATATTTCTTTAACGATTTAATAATTTATTATTAACTCACATTTTCTAGGGGTATTATAGGATGCACATCGACTTGTGATTAGCACAGAAATATTAGCGGCTACTATGGCATCAATTGTTGCGAAATCATTATCCCACCTGATATCCAGCATATCTATTTTAATTTCTCGAGTTTAGAGACGAAAACAAATTCTTGCGCATCTGTTCTCTTGGTTGAGCAATCATGGTACCGGCTGGGGGTTGGGGGGGGGGGGGGGACTAGCATATATATCTAATGTATTTTTTATTTGAAAAATAGATTTGACCCTCCCAATAAATACTATAAAGTTGTTAAAGTTCACAATATATGCTTTAGTTTGGTGGTTGGTCATGAGCATTTTTATTAGGCAAGTGTAAGTTCGACTCACTACAGCAACATGCGCTTTATTTTTTACTATGTCTATTTGTGTAAGTTGGTGAAAGAAAAAAAAATGCTAGGGAAACCTCAATCTAACTGTATTCCACTTTTTTATTATTATTATTATTTTTATTTTTTATTTTTTTATTTTTAACCACGTGGTACTTCCTATGCGGCTATGCCAATTGCCTTGAGCTTAAAAGCTCTATCTAACTGTGTTCCACTTTTCTTTTCTTTTTTTTAAACAAAACTATCATCAATCATCATCTTCATCTTCTTCTCAAATTCTTCTTGCAAATCTCAACTTTATTACATAACATCTTCTTGCAAATCTCAAGTAAAAAGGTATATATGCTATGTTCAAAAAAAAAAAAGGTATATATGTTGATTGTTGTACATTTTTTTAAACAAAATTATCATCTTCCTTTTTATATTCTATCATGTCATATATATATGTATGTAGTATGCAGGCTTGGGAAAAAAAAAGCCTATGACTGCTTCTAAAGAACTCTAAACGTTTTTTAGAAGAATTTCTACGCTTCTATAGCTTGTGTTTAGTGTTGCATCAATCACTTTTGATTTCTTATATTTATGTCTACTGGATGTTAGTTGAGACTTGAGACTTGAGAATTAATTTTAACTTTTTGGGCTTTTATGAATTAAATTTAGCTTTTTAAGGGTTGTTATGTTGACAAAAAAAAGAACTAAAATTAATTTTAACTTTTTGTTTCAATAACGAAAGAACTATTTTAAGTAGGATAATATTAAATTCATTCCAAGATTGTATGTCTATTGATACTACCGTATGCATCAAATACATGAGTTTTGGTGTATAAACCAACACCTTTTGCGCTTTTTTCTTACACTTTTGGTTGCAATACGTATTCAATAGATTAGACAATTATTGGGTTTATACCAATAAAGAAAAAAGTACCAATGAGCGGTTGATATTTTAAACAAGTAAATCTAATGACTAATAATACACCTTATCTGGTAGGCAAGAAAATAATTAGAGAAGATCCAAGTTCATTTTTTACTTGGGTAGGGATTATAGAGTTTATTTTTTAGGGGTTTGAATATATCGAATATAAATATATCATTGTGTTTGATTAAATTTTTTAGTTAATTTCTTATTATTTAATTTTCAATAATAACTAATTAAGAATATTTGTTATGAATTAACAATGACCAAGTCAAATTTATCTAGTCTTGCTATGATATTGAGTTTATTTAGTTGTTTACATAACTAGCTAGCGTAATCGTGCTGAATGTTGCTTTAGCACAAAACTGTACAAAAAATATTGTGCAAACTACAAAATACCTTGAAATAGTACTAACTAAAAAATATAGTACAAAAAATATTGTACACTCTTTTATACTAACAAAATTCTCTACAAAAAGAACAATAAAAAAAAATCGGCCTCCCCAACATTGATTTTCTATCTCCGCGCCTGCATGGTACCCGAGAAACTTAATCTCTACTTCAGATCCCTTTGAAAATCTAATTGGGGTTACCATCCATTTTGTATTGCGGTGGACACTTCTAAAGCTGATGCACCCAGAATTGCAAAAAGGATCAAGGTGTTATTTTAAATCTTCTCAGCTTGGATGGAACTTTTAGAATTATAAATTCCCGGAGTGCACAGAAGGGAACCCATATATTCTGAATGGATGCCAAGGTATGCTTCTAATTTCTCAGATAGCGAGCGAGCGTGTGACTGTGTTACTATGATTTTATCTAACACAGTAATTGCGATTAGCAGATCTCTCCAATAAGATCACTTGCGCGTCAGTATATAATTCAAGAAGAAGATTAATCATGGTTTCCGGTAAGTTAATTCTTCCTCCCCGTTTCAATTTCCTTCAATAACATTTTTTCATCAACAACTTTTGAAGTTGAGGCCCTTAAATTCATATTGGACTAACTTTAGGCTTCTTTTTTTTTTTTTTTGTTGTGACCAAGTTTAGACCTTAAAATTACCCTTTTCCAAAAAAACAAAAGAATGTTTCATTTTTCATCTTATGAAACAAGACATGTTCAGCAGATCAATTCTAGAAACATTGTCATCCCCTAACTGCAATATGAGATATTCTATCCCTACTTAGTAAATGTGATTCTTATTTATTTAAGGGAGGCTTGTAAGCCAATATTACATCATTTAGGCAGTGATTGGTATGTGAGAATGAACTGGGAATGGAATGAGATTCTCAATTCTATTTTAATTCCCATGTTTGATATGAGGGAATGAACTTGGGAATCTCATTCTCACATATAGGGGAATAGTCATTCATGTCCCATGTGTTTGGGAATAGACTTGACTACTATATCCCTATTATATAACATAATTGTTATAAATAATTTGTTTTATAATAATAATAATAATAATAATAATAACAAAAAAATATAATAATAATAATTATAAAAATTATTATTATTATTATGAAAATAAAAATAATAATAAAATAGTAAAATAATAATAAAAACAAAAAAATAGGGATTAAATAATAATAATAATAATTAAAAAATTATAATAATAATAATATTATTAAAATAATAATAATAATCAAAATGATAATAATAATAATAATAAATAAATAAATAAAATAAAAAATAATAATATTGATTAAAATAATAATAAATACTAATAATAATAATAAAGTAAAATAATAATGACAAAAATAAAAACAATAATATTAATAATAATAATAATAATAATAATAATAATAATAATAATAATAATAATAATACCAATAAATAATGATAATAATAATAATAATTTTTTTTATTATTATTATTTATTGTTGTTGTTGTTGTTACTATTATTATTTATTTATTTATTTATTTATTTATTATTATTATTATTATTATTATTATTATTATTTATTGTTGTTATTATTATTATTATTTATGTTTATATTATTTACGGTTATGTTTATATTTATTCTTATTTTTAATACTATAATAATAAAAGGGAAATTCTGTCATATTATACAAGTCATTCACATTACTACTTTTAATTCTTTGAGCATACCAAATATGTCATTCTCATTCCCAAGTTCATTCCATTCCCAGTTTCATTCCATTCCTTGCCTCATTCAATTCCTACCTAAATTCATTCTAATGTACCAATCGCTACCTTAGGATGTTAACTTCAAGAATCAATCCCCACACTTCTCGCACTTAAAACAGAAATCATACTACTTGGCCAAATGCCTAAATGTGATTCTTCATTTCTATATCCTGGCATTTCTCCATAAAGAGGAACTATATACTAGAATGAAAAGAAAGGAGTATACTAGGCCGCCTCTGGTCTAGTTGTATATTCCTCACTTTAAATGCGAGAGATCGCGAGTTCAATTTTTATTGGTGACATTCTTTGATGGTCTACTGTACGGCTTAGTCCTCTCTTGAATCAAAAAAATAAAAAAATAAAAAAAAAGAAAGAAAGAAAGAAAAAGGAGTATATATAATTTTCCAGAACTATCAGTACGAGCACATTATTTCAACGTATTTTTATCATCAAATTGATAAAAATAAATCTTGATGGTCTACCACCTAGCAGCAACTGTCTCCTTCCGCTTCAACCTCTATGAGCACATCATTTTAACGCATTTTTATCACCACGTACATTTAAATCTTGATTGCAAAATAGAAAGATAATATATTGGGTCGGGGAGGAGTGGGACCAAACTTTCTTTGTGTTGAATATAATAAATAATACAATAAACTTCTCTTTAACAACTTAAATTTTTAGATGAGGTGGTCACTTAATATATTATTAGAGGTTAGGCACCAAAAGATTCTAGGTTCAAAACTCACGTCACCCACGTCACTCATTTAAAAATATTAAAACTATCCAAGTGTAAGACTAAAAAACTAACTCTTCCTACACTTACGGGAGCATGTTGATTATAATAAATAATACAATAAACCCCTCTTTAACGGCTTAAATTTTAGATGAGGTGGTAATTTAACACTTTGCAACAGAAACTTAAAATAAAAACAAAAGTTCAATAAGAAAATATCAACATTACCTTTGGTTTTCTGATGCAGGAGATCTTATTTCTTGTAACATTTAGATTTTTGTTGTACACGACAATCAGCAAAAGAAGGAAAAGGAAGCTTAAAGAAAAATTCTTCAAACGAAATGGTGGTCTATTATTACAACAACAAATGTCACTTGATGAAAATATCATTGACAAGGTAAGACATTTTACTGCTACTGAGTTGGAAAAAGCTACTGACTCTTTCAATGAAAATAGAGAACTAGGTCATGGGGGTCAAGGTACGGTTTACAAAGATATGTTAAGTGATGGAAAAATAGTAGCAGTTAAGAAGTCAAAATTGGCTGGTGAAAAGAATGTGGTGGAGTTTATTAATGAAATGGTTGTTCTTTCACAAGTTAACCATAGGAATGTGGTTAAGCTACTCGATTGTTGTTTGGAGACAAATGTTCCTTTGCTGGTCTATGAGTTTATATCAAATGGAACCCTGTATAACCTTATTCATAACGAGAGCGATGAATTTCTCATGTCTTGGGACATGCGTTTAAGAATTGCAACAGAGGTAGCAGGAGCCTTGGCATATTTGCACTTAGCAACTTCGGTTCCTATCTATCATAAATATATTAAATCGAGGAATATACTTTTGGATGATAAGTATAGAGCAAAAGTATCGGACTTTGGAACTTCAAGGCACATTACAATTGATCAGACTCATCTAACCACAATAGTGAAAGGGACATTTGGTTATTTGGATCCAGAGTATTTCCAATCAAGCCGATTTACTTAAAAAAAGTGATGTTTATAGTTTTGGTGTTGTACTTACTAAACTATTAACTAGACAAAAGCCAATACCTTCAAGCCCAACACTAGAAGAAAGCCACTTAAGCTTAGCAACACGGTTTCCTATATCAATGGAAGAAGATCGTTAATTTGAACATGACTCTCGATAAACAAGTCCTAGAGACAGCAAGCTATGAACGAGTTGCAAGAGTTGCTAAACTTGCACAATGCTACCTGAGCTTGGATGGAAAGAAAAGGCCCACTATGAGAGAAGTAGGCATGGAACTCGAGAGCATCAGAATGCCTATCATGGTGCCTTCAACAGTTCAAACATATTTTCAAGAAGAAGTTTGCGCTAGAGTAGAACCAGTTATCTTTTTAGAGGGTAATTCTTCAAGAACAATTGTGAATGATTCTATTACATCCACATCATTTTCCTACCCTTTATTGTCTAACACTTTTTGACATCGAATTTATTCATATGTTGTATTAGATGCAATCTTGTACTTTCATTATTACTTTCTAGGTTGTAATTTAATGGTTATGATTTGAAAATGTTGATACATAACATTGTTCCTTAACTTGTGTTACTTTTAACTTAGATGAAAATAGAATAGTTGTATTGCTTCCCATGACTAATTAGATAAATAGCAATAAGAATTGCCCAAATATAAAAAAACAATCAAACCCCATCTGAAAATAAAGCCTGATCACGGAATTATCTATGCCTACTTGCAAATTCCCACAGGACATTCCTATATACTCTCGCGCCTCCCTGCAAGATCCTTATCAGTTTCAATATACCCCACTGCAATTGAACGGTTACAAAACCATTCTATTATTGTTGGGTACAGAATCTGCTGAGCCGACCTAAATGTTTGCACAGAACTCCTCCGAGCTGAGGACCTGCACAAAGAAAGAAAAAAAACAACGAGGGTTATTTCTCGCGTTTCTTCTCGAGCGTGAGAATTAGTAATTTGGCTCGAGAATTCATCCAACAGACAATGAATTTAGAAATTGAAAGGAATTAGTTACCTCATATTCATTTTCCTTGTGCTATTTATAGTAATGTTGGATGTATTTTATGGTGGTCCCCATTTGTCCTTGTACGCTATTTACGTAACAAATATCTTACAATGATTGTTTCTTTTATCATTATGAGATTTGGGCTAGTTTAATACTGGAGCTATTTTTATATCCATATCAATTATCATTAGGAAAAATCATCAAATCTCATTCTACATCATCCAAAATCTGTCCAACATAGCCCTCTTCAAGATCACCAGGTGGGCAAGCTCGTTGGGGTTTATAAAGCATAGAATGTCGTTAAAGTTAAAGACCATAAAAGATCTGAACCATATAGGGATGTGTCACCATTGTACCTCATGTTTAAACGATTGTACCTTTCTCTAGCGATGTAAAACTGCTTTGGCTTTACCATAATAGTTATTCATCACGCATTGTCTCAACATTTGTTTTTAAGATCACCTCTGTTCTTCCTTGTCATGTGCTTCTCAAAAATATTTGAGGTAAGAACTAACACTACATTTGGATTGAGCTGAGGGAAATATGGGGGTGAATAGGAATGGAAACTACACAGATAAAGTTTCACTCTTCTTGTTAGGATTCAACTCTTTTTATTTTTAAATTCGGGAGAGATCTAAGGCCGTATAACTTAACCAGTGAGATTTGAGCTTGCATCCTCTTATATATATAATGAGTAACATTACCATTGGACAACAACCCTAATAGCTTATTCAACTCTTTTTTAAGAAGAGAGAAGCCAACAGATGCTTATTATCCTCCCGTTCCTTCATTCTATTTTCCCAAATTGGAGGAAATGGAGGGATGAAGAACTAAAACTATATAACATGTTCAAAATATTCTATTCTTTTCAAAAAAATATAATTTGCTACCAAATAAGACACATTTTGCCTAGTTGTCCTTACCCCAAAAACAAGGTGCATGTAAATGTTCACGAAATTGATCTTTTCCTTTTCTTTCTTTCTATATCCAAACTAAACCACTATTTTTTTTCCTTCTAAAAACTAAGCCACTATTTCATTCATTTCTTCTCATTCTCATCCAAAGAAAAGAGACGTGACTTTTTCCTATCATTTCTTTCATTTTACTCAAATACAAAAATAGTGACTATTCACGTCCGCGTTGTGGAAACCCTCATGTTGAGGTCGTGAATGGATTGGCTATGTTTTTACAAAACCTCATGGTCTTATTTTACCATATATGTGTTAGTTACTATTTTGTGTTATAGGAAACATATTATGGCAACTTACCATGCTAGGCGCAACCAACATATTATGGCAACTTACCATGCTAGGTGCAGAAACCATATTATGGCATCTTACCATATTAAGATTGCGCTGCTTATGGCATAACATTAATTGCATATTGATTAGGAATGTCTTGAAGCCTAACGCAGTGTGCAATGCAACAACAACAGTATATATCTAGAGCACAGGAGCCGAAGCATTAGTGAAAGAGAGAGGATATAGAGGAGTAGCAACAGAATACAACAGAGTTCAATATTTGGCGTCATGTTACAACACGATGTGTTATTGTTGTCATAAGTGCTGCAACTCTGTTATGTAACAGTGAGATATAAGTAACTTGGTTATGTTCTAAATAATTAGATCATTGTCACTTTAAATCATTCTTCAAGAGAAGAAGGTGTTGTTCTCGGGAAAGAACGTTGTAAGTCGAGGGGAGCTCACCGAACCAAAGTTTGTTAGGGAGTTCTTCACCAAGGCGTCATAGGTCAAGATGGAGTCTTTACTTGAGTAAGTCCATTGGTGTTTGTAACTAACTTTATTTCTTAATAAACAGGTTTGATGGACCAGGGGAGATCCCATGGACGTAGACCAGATTGTTGAACCACGTTAAATCTTGGTGTTTTGTTTCTTTGTGCATGTTATTTATTTCCGCTGCTATTTACTGCTATTTACTGTTACTGAGTGTGTTGAAACATTAAGTAGATCTTTTATTTAACTGACTAAGCAATGAGAGAAGCTGATTAGTAACAGACTATGAAAGAGTTATGGTTTCAGTTAATGTTGTAACACCATCTGTAACAGAATCTGTTTTATATCAAGTAATTGCTGCAGTGTTTTATAATTCATACACTGAACTCCTTTGATTAAATAAAGTGTCATATTGTTTTAAAATATTTCATACTTTTCCTGCATAACTTCTAACAAGTGGCATCAAGAGCAGGTTACGAACTAATTCGGTTAGATTCTTGGGAGTTTTTAAGTTTTTTGTTTTGCAGGAATTGGTATGGACACCCTGCGTTAAGGAGGTTCTATCTCTAAACCACCGTTGTTGGATGGGGTGAATTACTCGTACTGGAAGGCTCGAATGAGGGCGTTCATCAAATCTATTGATGAAAAGGCTTGGAAAGTCATCCTGACTGGCTGGACATCTCCTACCAAAACAGATGCTCAGGGCAATGTTGCAACTAAACTTGAAACATAATGGACTAAGGATGAAGATCTTTCGGCGAGTTAGAACTATAAGGCGCTGAATGCAATATTCAATGTTGTCGACTTGAATCAATTCAAGTTAATCTCGACATGTGACTCTGCAAAGGAAGCTTGGGAAATATTACAAACTGCATATGAAGGTACAACGTCAGTCAGGAGATCAAAGTTGCATATGCTTACTACCAGACTTGAGGAATTAAGGATGCTGGAGGATTAAATCATTGCGGATTTTAACGCCAAATTGTGCGATATTACGAATGAATCTTTTGCTTTGGGACAAAAATATTCTGATGCTAAGCTTGTGAGAAAAACATTGCGCTCTCTCCCAAACAGATTTGGAATCAAGGTGGCTGCCATAGAAAAATCAAAAAATATGGATAAAATAAAAATTGATGAACTAATGGGGTCCCTTCAAACTTTTGAAATGAAGTTTAAGCAAAAGAAAAAGGAAAAAGGAATTGCTCTAAAGACTAATGTTGAAAGGAATGAAACGCATAGCTCTTCTGATGATGAGGAATCTAAAATCTCTGAATCCTTAGCTTTGCTCACCAAAAAATTCAATAGAGTTCTGAAAAAATGGGATAAGCAAAGCAAGGGGTTTAGACAATCAAATTATGATAAGAAACCTCACGTTGCAACAATAGTTGATGTCTTTAAGAAGCAAAACTTGAAATCAGTTGATGAGAAGAAAAAGAGTAAAGGCATTCAATGTCGCGAATGCGAGGTTTTTGGTCACATTCAAGCTGAGTGTGCAAACAATTTGAAAAAGAAGAAAAGGGCTATGAAGGCTACCTGGAGTGATGTAGAATCAGAAGACTCTTCAGAAAGTGAAGGAGAGCATACTGGGAACTTTGTAGAATTCACAGTTGCAACAGCCCCAAGCAAGATCAGTGTGGATGAGGGAGCAGGTACTGCTGTTACAACAACAGAGGATCAATATGAGGAGTTAAGTGAATCTGACTGTGGTGAATCAGACAGTGATAGTGATTTGGATGATGAAGAAGTCATGAAAATATACAAAAACATGTACGAAAAATGGGTGTTCGTGTGCAAGAAAAATCAAGGACTAGAACTAAAGATTGGTGAATTGGAAAAACAAAAAGCAGAACTAGAAAAATTGGCTGAAGAAAGACTGCTGGAAGTACAGATGCTGCTACATGATTTAAAGCAGATGAGCGAAATATAAAAATGCTAAATTCTGGAACTAAAAAATTGGATCACATGTTATCCATTCAAAAATCAAGTAGAGATCATAGTGGACTTGGTTTTTATGAAAGAGAATCTTCTGGTACAACTATTTTTTTCAAAAGTTCAAATCATCCAGAATCTAAGTATGGAGATCCAACTGCTCAAAATAGCAGTAAAAGTGTCGTGGTATCTGATGTTCCGACAGCACCAACAACATTGCAGACGCAATATCAGAAAAAGAAAAATAGGTTCATTCTTACATGTCACTACTGTTTTGCACTTGGACACATCAGACCTCATTGTTTCAGACTTCAAAGAATGCAAGAGAAAGGTAAGTCTCATAGTAAGCAGAAAAGATCCTCACACATGTTTCTGAATTATAAGGTAAGACAATTATGGGTAAAGAAAACAGAGTTAGCCTGTTGTGTTGCTTATACTTCTATGCAATCTTGTATTGCTAACTCTTGGTATTTTGATAGTGGTTGTTCTAGACATATGACAGGTATGTAAGAAGCCTTGAACAACCACAAGGAGCAAAATGAAGGATAAGTTATGTTTGGTGATGGTGTTAAAGGAAAAATACTTGGGAGAGGTACTTTGGATATTAAAGGTTTTCCAAAACCCAAGAAAGTACTGCACGTGGATGGCTTAAAAGCTAATCTTATTAATATTAGTCAATTGTGCGATCAAGGTTTACATGTGAAATTTACTAAAGATGGTTGTCATGTGTTAGACATTTCTAACAATTGTGTGTTTTCAAGTAAAAGGTCGTTTGACAACTGTTATATGTTTACACCATCACAGGAACTACCAGTGACATGTTACAATAGCACCTATGACAATGCTGAGATTTGGCACCAAAGACTGGGACATTTAAATTATGACTTATTGACCAAACATGTGAATATAGGTGCAGTCCGAGAAGTGCCAAAGTTGAAAAATAGGCAGTTAGGTGTGCGTGGTTCTTGTCAGATTGGTAAACAGGTAAGAGCATCTCACAAGGTGTTACAACATGTGTCAACCAAGAATATCTTGGAGCTATTGCACATGGATCTTATGGGTCCAATGCAAACCGAAAGCATCAGAGGTAAGCGATATATGTTTGTATGTGTGGATGATTTTTCGAAATATACATTTGTAGACTTTCTTAGAGAAAAATCTCACACTTTTGATGTGTTTAAGAAATATTGTTTAAAATTGAAAAATTAGAAAGGGTGTAACATTCAGAAAATCATTAAAATAAAAAGTGACCATGGTCGAGAATTTGAGAACCATTCATTTACTGAATTTTGCAACGCACATGGAATAACACATGAATTCTATGCTCCAAAGACCCCACAACAGAATGGTGTGGTTGAATGAAAGAATATAACCATTCAAGAAATGGCTCGAGTAATGTTGAATGATAAAAATCTCTCTCACAGGTTTTGGGCGAAAGCAGTTGTTACACTATAAATCAAGTTTGTTTGCGACCAGGTACTTCTAAAACTCCCTATGAAATTTGGAAAGGTAAGAAACCCTCACTTGGTTATTTTCATGTGTTTGGAAGCATATGTTATATTTTGAATGATAGAGAACAAAGAGGGAAATTTGATGCTAAAAGTGACAAATGTATTTTTCTTGGTTATGCTACAAACAGCCGGGCTTTTCGAGTTTTTAATTTGACTACCAGAACTATAATGGAAATTGTTAATGTGGTAGTTGATAAAGTGCAAAAATTTGCAGGAAAACTAACGGAAGAAATCAGTAGCAGCAAAACAAAGACCAATGAGTCAGATAATGTTGTAACATTGAAGGAAGAAGGAATGACAAGACCTAGTATGACTGAGACAGGTATAACATCAGGCAGAATAGCTGAGCTGTCGGATAATATCTCACCAGACGTTATAACATGCGACAAAACTACAGAGGATGTTAGTGAAAGAACTCAAGTAGAACTGCCACATGTCCACATAAATCATGCCTCAACCAATGTTATAGGCTCAATACATGATGGAATCCAAACCAAAGGTAAACCTAAGAGGAACTGCAGAGATATGGTAAGATTTGTGTGTTTCACAACAACTCTTGAACCCAAAAATGTTACTGAAGCTTTAAAGGATGAAGTTTGGATAAATGTCATGCAAGATGAGTTGAGTCAGTTTGTGAAGAATGATGTTTGGATTTTAGTTCCTAGGCCAAAAAATGTCAATGTCATTGGAACTAAGTGGATCTTTAAAAATAAGAAGGATGAAAGGGGTAATATCACTAGAAACAAGGCAAGACTAGTAGCTCAAGGATATACACATGTAGAAGGTGTGGACTTTGATGAGACTTTTGCTCCAGTTGCTAGGCTTGAATCTATTAGACTATTAATATCCATTGCATGTGTGTTAAAGGTTAAACTAATTCAAATGGATGTAAAAAGTGCATTCTTGAATGGCATTCTAAATAAAGAAGCATATGTTGAGCAACCAAAAGATTTTGAGGACCCTCGCTATCCCACTTATGTGTATAAATTGAAAAATGTCTTGTATGGGTTGAAACAAGTTCCACGAGCTTGGTATGACAGATTGACGAAGTTCTTGCTAGATAAAGGCTACCAAAGAGGGGGAGTAGACAAAACCTTGTTCATCAAAAAGTCTGGTTCAGGTATTCTCATTGCTCAAATTTATATTGATGACATTGTATTTGGTGCAACATCTGAAAATAAGGTTGATGAATTTGTTAGGCATAAGAAACATGAGTTTGAAATGAGCATGGTTGGAGAGTTAACATACTTCTTAGGATTACAGGTTAAGCAATATAAAGAAGGGATCTTTATTTCTTAAGAGAAGTATGTCAGGAATCTAGTTAAAAGATTTGGTTTAGAATCTGCTAAGTCTTTAAGGACTCCTATGAGTGTGACCATTAGGCTGACTAGAAGTGAGGATGAGAAATATGTTGATCCTAGTTTATATAGGAGCATGATAGGAAGTTTGATGTATCTTACGGCAAGTAGACCTGATATATGTTTCAGTGTAGGAGTATGTGCATGATATCAGGCCAATCCAAAAGAGTCTCACCTTCCTGCAGTAAAAAGAACAATCAAATATGTGAGTGGTACAGTAAGTCTTGGAATTTGGTTTACTAAGGACACTAACACTAATCTTGTTGGTTTTAGTGATGTTGATTGGGCAGGAAATGCAGATGATAGAAAAAGTACAACAGGTGGATGTTTCTACATCGGAAACAACATGGTGTCATGGTACAATAAGAAGCAAAGCTCAATTTCCTTATCAACAGCAGAAGCAGAATACATAGCTGCAGGAAGTTGATGTGCACAACTTCTTTGGATAAAACAAATGCTGGATGATTATGAAATTAAAAATCAGGTTTTTATTGTTTATTGCGATAACATGAGTGCCATTAACATATCCAAGAATCCTATTTAGCACTCTCGCACTAAACATATTGACATAAGACATCACTTCATACGTGAACTTGTGGAAACAAAAGTCATTGTCTTGGAATATGTTGCAATAGAAAAACAATTGATAGGTATTTTTACCAAAGCTTTAGATCCTCTAAGATTTGAGACACTAAGAAAAACTATAGGAATTTGTAGTATATAAAGTTGCAACATGCTGTACATCAAAAACTTGAAATAAGCTTGAAAAAACTGAAAGTTTGATATTTAATTCAACTAGTGATTTAATTCATGAACTATTTATTCTCGTGCACTTTGAAGTTTAGGTTGAGGAAGCTAATCTGGATAGTCTGATGGTGCAAGAGCTTGATCTATCTGATGACTAGGGATATAGGGAGAAGTTTCTCTGAATCCATTCCTGTATTTTATTCATCATTGAAAAAAAAATGTGAGTTTCATGCACTGAAAAGAGCTACCTAATTCAAAATAAAAGAGATTGGCGTGAAAGCTATCAGTTGCAGCATTGGCCAAAAAATATATATATATAAAAATTATGTGTAGTCACAACATGGGCTGGAACAAAAGAGGAAAATAGTTGTTTTTGCAAGATGACTAAGATGATCAGGTATGTTTGAGCTGATAAGGAGAGTACTTGCACCTTGCAGATTTGAAAGAAATGGCTATCTAAAAACTCTACTTCTCTCACACACACACATAGTTCATTAATTAAATCCTTGTCTGAAATAAGTATTGATGAGGAAATTTTCTTGAGTGATTTCATGCTGACTGGTTTTATTTTATATTCTTTTATTTAAAAAAAAAAGGAGGAGGGGGAGAAAATCTTGGCGGATCTGAGAATTGTGAAATATATTGCTAGTTTGTTTTAGGTTGTAACAAGTATTCCCTAAATCAATCATCATGATAATGTTGTGCTAACGTATGTCAAAATGTTGCAACTTTCGTATACCACATGGAGGAGTGTTTTGAGCGGAAAACTTGGATATCCTTGATTGACAATTAATTTACTTTTGCAGTTTTAATTTTTTTGAACTTCCCAGGATCATGGGATTGGCTAAACTAATGGGCAGTTACCCATGATTAAGGCACAGTTTAATTGAGGAATTTTCGCCCCTCTATATCGCCATTGCTCTGCTATTGTTGTTCATATAACTTGTCTCGTTTTCCTGTTTCTCTCTCTCATTTTCTCTGTGGCTCTTCGAGTTCTTTGCTGTCTACCCTCTTGCAGAATAACCATGGTGAAGACGAGATTAGGTGGTAGACGTTGGGGAACCCCCAAATCCGGAGGACCTGGTGGGGCTTCATCACAACCTATCACCATTGATGAACCATCTCCTCCACTAGTGACTGAAGGTAGTGATGCAACATCATCCTGTGACACGGGAAATAGTGGGTCACTTCGAACTCAAACAACCAAAGCTAGGGCTAAATGACCCTCTGTAGACTCTAACAGGCATGGATGTGGTTGTTCACACCGAAACACCTCATAACTACAATGGGGAAACACAATTATCAGACTCTAAGGCTATGCCCAAGATCGCAACTGCTGTCCCTGGTGCAACATCACCTCCCATCATGGAACTGGCTGAGAAAAGTGGACCAAGTCAAGATACTATAGAGTCGCTTAGTGCACAGACAAAGGATACTCCTGTCATTGTTTCAGATAATGTTGCAGCGTCGCGTGCACTATCCGAAACTGAAGTCACACCCGCAGAAGATGGTTGCCAGTCCAAGACCAAAAAGAAGAAACATATTGGCAGTTTCAAACGCAAAAGGGATAAACTTGCAGAGTCCTCACGCTCCAAGCTACCCAAGGCGGCAAAGCGATCTTGTCCGAGGTATGATCCTTCCATTACTTATTCTTCACCGTTTTCTTTTCTGAGTCAAAAGAGAAGTTTAAGATCGTGTCTCAGCGAAAGTTTATTGTAGAGAAACCACTGAATGAGAAATCATATCAGGGAACAGGGGTACTTGCCTTACTGAGGAAAAGGAATCTGTTAGGCTCATTTGCATTGTTAAAATCATTTTCTAGCAATCTGGTATATGAGTTTTATTCAAATTTACACATCAATGTCAGTGTTGCAACATCAAAATATTATCATGAGATTTTTGTGCGCGGTCATGTGTTTGAGTTTTCACCTACTGCTCTAAATAAATTCTTAGGATGTGTGCCAGTTACAAAGATTATTCCGGATGTTTCTCTGTCTACTATTGCTATAGAACTGATAGGTGAGCCATTTGAATGTAAATCCGAGTCCAAACTATCGTGGAATAGACTCACTACTAAGTATGCTACTCTGCATAAGATGGCTATGGCAAATTGGTATCCTACTAAGCACTCTACTACCCTCAGTTGTGAGATGAGCTGTTTGTTTTACTCTATTGGCACTGGGGTAAATTTTGATATGGGTCGGGTTATTTTTGAACACATAATTGAGGAAGCGGCTAAAAACTTTTCTAGTCAGTACTTGCCATATCCCTCTCTCATATGCGCATTTCTCTTGTTACAATACAAGGTTCTTGATCCTGACGAAGTGTTGCACAAACCAGGTTCTTCACTGTTCTTTTCCAGAAAAGTTTTGCAAGGGGGTCACAAAGATGATACTAAGGGGGAGCATGCTGGTGGTACACTAGCCCCTAGCACTGACGATGCCAGTTTATCTGCTGATCAGTCTGCTATGTTGCAGCAATTTCAGAAGCTTCGTGAGGCCATTGAAGAACTCAGAGAAGAGCAAGGGAATATTCAGGCTAATCAGGATCAGCTTAATCAGACTTTGGTTCAACTGCTCAAAGGTCAAAATGCTTTGATGGCGCACTTGATGGGCTCTTCTTCTAGTTAATATTGTTCGTTTCATATCTTGCCTCTATTTCTGTTTTTGTACTCTCATGTTCTAGTGGTTTTTCTTATATGCCTTTGCCTTTGGTTTGGCAAACAGGGGGAGATAGTCTTGCTTGCTACTTCTTCACTTTGCTTAGCTATTTCTACCTATGCGTTATTGCTATAACTGGTTGTTATTATTGTTATTACTATTATTATCTTGTGTTTATGCGTGTTGCCACACGGTTTCCTCTATCTATTATGTGCTATACTAGTTTTTTAATTGTGTTTAACTTAATCACGGTTTTGCCAAAACAAAGCCAAAGGGGGTGATTGTTGAGGTCATGAATGGATTGGCTATGTTTTTACAAAACCTCATGGTCGTATTTTACCATATATGTACTAGTTACTATTTTGTGTTGCATGAAACATATTATGGCAACTTACCATGCTAGGCGCAACCAACATATTATGGCAACTTGCCATGCTAGGTGCAGGAACCATATTATGGCATCTTACCATATTAAGATTGCGCTGCTTATGGCATAACATTAATTGCATATTGATTAGGAATATCTTGACGCCTAAGGCGGTGTGCAATGCAAAAACAATAGTATATATCTATAGCACAGGTGCCGAAGCATTGGTGAAAGAGAGATGATATAGAGGAGTAGCAACATAATATAGCAGAGTTCAATATTTGGTGTCATGTTGCAACACGATGTGTTATTGTTGTCATAAGTGCTGCAACTCTGTTATGTAACAGTGAGATATGAGTAACTTGGTTATGTTATGAATAATTTGATCATTGTCTCTTTAAATCATTCTTCGGGAGAAGAATGTGTTGTTCTCGGGAGAGAACAGTATAAGTCGAGGGGAGCTTGCCGAACCAAAGTTTGTTAGGGAGTTCTTCACCAAGGCGTCATAGGTTAAGAGGGAGTCTTTACTTAAGTAAGTCCATTGGTGTTTGTAATTAACTTTATTTCTTAATAAACAGGTTTGATGGACCAGGAGAGGTCCCGTGAACGTAGACCAGATGGTTGAACCACGTTAAATCTTGGTATTTTGTTTCTTTGTGCATGTTATTTATTTCCGCTGCTATTTACTGTTACTGAGTGTGTTGAAACATTAAGTAGATCTTTTCTTTAACTGACTAAGCAACGAGAGAAGCTGATTAGTAACAGACTGTGAAAGAATTGTGATTTCAATTAATGTTGTAACACCATCTGTAATATAATCTGTTTTATATCAAGTAATTGCTGCAGTGTTTTATAATTCATACACTGAACTCCTTTGATTAAATAAAGTGTCATATTGTTTTAAAATATTTCATACTTTTCCTGCATAACTTCTAACACCTCCAATTTCACACACTGACAAAGAGTGTAGGTATGGACTTAGAGGAGAACAAGGGCCCAGTTTGAAAACTTGCGGAAGCTAGATGACACGGAATGACTCCGACCGGCCTAAACCAAGGGATTATCACATAGTTTCTTACGTAAAGCGAGAAGCCATGATGCTATCGGACATTTTTTTTTTTTTTTCAAAGATGCTATCGGACATTGATTCGTATATCTTGGTCAAGTCCTTCACATGCTCTTGCATGTAGCCTACATGATGATGTTGTTCGCAAGCAATATCTAAATATATATATATGGTAATGTATAATCTAGACGAGTGTGTCGCATTTAATTTTATGATATGGGTCTAATGTATAATTTTAGCAAAATGCAAAAGATTTCTTTGCACTTTACACGTATGAATATAGGATTAGGATCTTTTTCTAATTAGTGTTTTATCCTAACATTCAAACGTTGCATCACCATCATCCATTTCATCAAAATATCTAAATTTCACTATTTCTCTTGTTTTTTGCAATTTAAAATTAAAATAAATGGTTGAGATGCATGATTAGAATCTTTATAAGTTTAATTATGAAAATCATTTTCTTTTCATTAAAGCCTAATTAGCTAGTATCATTTTTAGAGCAGAGAAAAATTTATTCAAGTTAATCTTTAAATGATTTGACGGAATGCATGAGTTGTATTAATTTCCACTACCCAAAATTAGATTTCCTACACCATGCAGAAAAAAAAAAAAAAAAACGAATCTCTGCATGATAGAGATTCTCACAATCAATTATATATTGGAATAGTCTTAGCAGCCGTCGAGACCTTATCGCTGAGCAGACTTGACTTCAACTACAATAAGACATACCAAGACGTATCAATTCTCCACTAAATTTCAGCATATATCCCATTGCCACATTTCCAAATCTACCAAGCCATGGCCCTCAAACACTTTCTTCAGCTAATTTGTTTTCTATGGCTGATAGAGCCATTAGCAGCAACTCCAAGTCTTGCCAGATTGCGAGGATTCTTGTGGGAACGTTACCATACCCTATCCATTTGGGATTGGTGCCGGTTGTTTCATTGACGAATGGTTCGAAGTAATTTGTCATGGAAACCGGTCTTACCTAAACAAATATTATGGACATGAATTCCAAGTTGAGGTGCTGGATGTGTCACTAGGAGGAGATCTGAGTATAACAATAAATTCCAATAACTCACATATCAGTGTATGCGAGGACAAAAGCATCCGGCTGGCCGGTAATTTGTCGGGGAGCCCATTCTTTTACGATTTGAACAAAGTTATTCTTGTTGGCTGAAGTACTATTACGCTCCTCGAGGATGCACGTATTCTGGGTGCATGCACATCCATTTGTGGTCAGCCGTCGATCCCATATGGCTGCGATGGCAACAATTGTTGTGAGATTTCTATCCCATCTACTGTCCAGGATTTCTATTTAAATTTCTCATATTCAGTTAGCGGCCGAACCAATTCATGCGCGTCTATCATCTTCGGGAACGGTTTGGGATACTCGGCCTCTTATTCTTCATATCTCTCTGAAATAGTCCGGGATTCATTCCTCGTTCAATTGCGATGGTCGATTCCAGATCTGATGGTCCCGGATTTGCAAAATAATTCAAATTGCTATAAAAGTGAATATTACGGAGAGTATCGCTGTTCTTGCGGAGGTTGCAGCTCAGGGAACCCATATCTTCCGAATGGATGCCAAGGTATGCTTGTAATTTCTCAAAGACAGAAAGGGAGTGTGTATGTGCATGATTTTATCTAACACTGTCATTGGGATTACCAGGTGACTCCGATATTTCCTACTGCATGACCTCTAATTCAAAAAGATTAATTCTACTTGCCAGTAAGTTGATTCTATCCTTTTTTTTTATTTTTATTTTTACTTTTTTAATTTTTTTCCTAATCCAGCAAGTGTATGTAATTGATATCAAGAAAGAAAATTGAAAAGAGTAGAAATTCTTGCCCAGACAGGAAACAAAACCCGCTCGGGTAGAAAAAAAAAAAAGACAGAAAGCTAAAGCTGAAACGTTTCGCCCAAGGCGGATAAAAAACCAGCTTAGGCGCAAAAAAAAGAAAGAAAGCTAAAGCTGAAAATTATCGTGATGAGGACGGATAAGAAACCCACCCGAGTACCAAAAAAACAGATTGATAAAATAGAAAATTACCAGCCGAAGACAAAAGCCGCCCGGCCGCCAAAAAGTTGATTCTATCCTTGCTTCATCTTTTTAGTAATTACTTTAAACTACCTACATGTTATGCATCAACTAGGTCAGAAAGCCTAGTTAACTAGCGAGGGAAATATAGTAATATTTTGTCAAATTTTTAAAAGTGTTATGTTGTTATATTTGGTTTATACTCAATATTTTTAAAAATAACGAGTAATTTTTCAAAAATACCTGTAGTTTAAATAAACAAATGTATTATAAGAAAAATACAAGTGACGATATACTTTATATATTTTGCCAAATACACGTGTAATAGATGTTTAACTTATTCGTACAAGTAATACGAACTTAATCTTTTTATTTTTGAAAATATTAATCCTAAATTTAATATTAACAATTTAAAAATTAAAACAATTGAATTTAATTTATACAAAAAAAAATGTTTATGAATTTTTATTATTATTATTTTTTTAATTTGAATAACTGGCCTACGTACAAATCATCATTAACTTTCACTCTTAACTTAAGAAATTTGACTGTTATGTCTTTCCGTCTCAATAATTCTTTGAAACAAAAAATTTAACAGAAGAACGAAAAGAAAAAAACAAAAATGATCCAAAGGTACTACCTTTTGAAATTGAATACTAACAATTACCAACTAGTAGCACAAGCATTTTCTTGCTCCAGTGTATTTACCTATTGATTGAGAAATCAATATCTAAACAAGTCACGTCAAATTAGTCGAATCCCAAGGCAATCCTCAAGTATTTTCCTTATTCTTGACTAAGAAATCAATGCTTAAACAAGTCACATCAAATTGTTAGTGTCCAATGAGGGAAAAAAGACAGAATATACTAACTATGAGAGAGATTCCAGATTTTTGTTTTGTTTTCTTTTTTTTTTACCAATTGGAAAAAAAGTAACCAACATTTCATTTACTGTAGATAATTTTCCTTACATTTTGGATTTCTCATGCAGTTGGCGGGACAATCTTGGGTGTTTTATTTCTTATAACAGCTAGCGTTTTGTTAAACAAGAGAATCCGTAGAAGAAGAGAAAGAAAGCTTAAAGAGAATTTTTTCAAACGTAATGGCGGTTTATTGTTACAACAACAAATGTTCGTTGATCAAAATATTGTTGAAAAGGTAAAGCTTTTTACTAGTGTTGAGTTGGGCAAAGCTACTGATTACTTCAATGAAAATAGAATACTAGGTCACGGAGGCCAAGGTACAGTCTACAAAGGCATGTTAGTTGATGGAAAAATTGTTGCAGTTAAAAAGTCAATGTTAACTGATGAGAACCAAGTGGAGCAGTTTATTAATGAAGTAGTTGTTCTTTCACAAATCAATCATAGGAATGTAGTTAAACTACTAGGTTTTTGTTTAGAGACAGAAGTTCCTTTGCTAGTTTATGAGTTCATACCTAATGGAACCCTATACAACCTTATTCATAACGAGAATGATGAATTTCTCATGTCTTGGGATATGCGTTTAAGAATTGCAAGAGAGATCGCAGGAGCATTAGCCTATTTGCACTCATCAACTTCTATTCCGATCTATCATAGAGATATCAAATCAAGCAACATACTTCTGGATGAGAAGTACATTGCAAAATTATCTGACTTTGGAACTTCAAGACACATTACAATTGATCAAACTCATCTTACCACTTTAGTGAAAGGGACATTTGGTTATTTAGATCCGGAGTACTTCCAGTCAAGCCAATTTACGGAAAAAAGCGATGTCTATAGCTTTGGTATTGTACTTGTTGAACTATTGACTAGACAAAAGCCAATATCTTCAACTCGTACGGATGATGGAAGTTGCCTAAGCTTAGCAACACGATTTCTTACATCCATGGAAGAAGATCGTCTTAATATGATTCTTGATACTCAAGTTCTAGAGACGGCTAGCTATGAACAAGTCGTAGCGGTTGCTAAGCTTTCACGACGTTGCTTGAGCTTGGATGGAAAGAAACGACCAACTATGAAAGAAGTAGCCATGGAACTAGAGAGCATTAAAATGTCTCACAATCCTTCAACAGTAGAAACAAATTTTGAAGGAGAAAGTAGCAGTGGAATAGAATTGGTAGTCATTTCAGATGGTACTTCCTCAAGGACAACAACGAATGATACCATTACTTCCTCATTAGATGCCTACCCTTTATTGCCCAATAATTTTTGACATCAAATTACTCCTATGTTATATAGTTATATATTTTCACTTTTTTTTTTGGAAATTGAAGATTATGGGTGTGCCGAACCCACCTAGTAGGACAAGATTTAGTTTGGTTTGAAAGTTTATGGTTGTGATTTGAAAATGTTGATTTGAAATTTACTTAAAAAAACAATGTTTATAGCTTCGGTACTGTTGTACTTATTTAACTCTTAACTGGACAAAAGCCAATATCCTCAGCCCCTGTTGAAGAAGAAAGTTTTTTAGGATTAGCATTACGGTTTTTTATACACATGGAAGAAGATCATCTCGACATGATTCTTGATTCTCAAATCTCAAGTTCTAGATACAGCTAGCACCGAACAAGTCACAACAGCTGCGAGACTTGCACAACGTTGAAAACACTATGAAAGAGGTAGCCATGGGGCTCGAGAGTATCAGAATGTCTCACAAGCCTTCCCCCTCTCCAGCACCATTTCATGAAGAAAGTAACACTGAAGTAGAATAGTTAGTTATAAACTCAGATGGTATTTTCTCATGGACATCTGCGAATGATGTAGTTACACCCTCATCAGGTGCCTACCCTATATTGCCTGTAACCTTTTGACATCAAAAATAGTCCCATGGTTTATCACCTAATTACCTCTGTTTCTCCCTTGTTTCTTTTTCTATTTGGAAGTTTATGTGCATATGATTTGAAAGTATTGCTACTCCTAATATTGTTCTTGGATTTGTTTTACTCTACGCTGGCATGAAAATCAAATAGCTGCCACTAGGCTTTGGTCCAATAGTAATGTTACTTGCTATTATGCGAGATGTTGTGAATTCGAGTCTCGCTAGTTATATTATACGGTCTTTGGCCTCTTTTGAATTAAAAAAATAAATAAAATAGCTTTTATTACTTCTGATAACTGATTAAAAAAAGTTGAACGATTACTTAATTAGTAGTTAGTTAGAGCACTCCTGTATAAGAATGACATCGATTTGATTAACCATAATTTTTGACAAAACCAAAATCGAAACTGTTTAGTATAATCGAAACCCAAAATCGAAACCGACAAGTTTAAAAAAACTGCGGATAACCGAAACTGAAATCGATAATTTATAAAAAAATTAATTTAAATAAAAAAAGAGTCAAAAAATATGAAAAAAATATTAATTTAAATATAAAAAAATTCTAAAAATACAATAAATCTAAATCCACACATCATAAGAAGAATATATAAATATAATATTTTATTTTTGGTTAAAATTTAAATGTTAAAGAATTTTTTTTTTGCCAAAATTAAAGAGAACAAGTCAATGTAGTACAATTCTATTGTTAATTTTTTAAACTTTAAACATTTTTTAAAATTAACAAAAAAAAAAAAAAACAATAGAGCCTGTTCGGATAAAACTTTAGATCTCTGAACAAACAAGGGCTCAAGCATTGCCTAATTCAAATCTTACAAAAAAAAAATAGAGCCAATAATTACATCTTTGAACAAACAAAGCTCACTAATTGCCCTTGAAAAGTGTATCAAAATACCTCTAAGCTTAGCTAATATTCTGCCTAACAACAAGCCAAACTTTGGCATAGGCTAATTCACAGAACTCACATTTCTATCAATAGCAATTTATAGATTTTCTTATGCACATGAACTGGCTAAAAAGAAATTTGAAATACCAACAGTACCAATATCATTTATTGAGAATGAGCAAAATGTAATATACATAATTCAAAATCAACAAAAAATAAAAATAAAAAAATCACTGCACTTCACTCCACATAAAACTAAACTCCAATTTTAAATGTGCGACGAAACATGAGATTAACATGTTTTTGTGTATGAACTGATTTAAAGACTAGTATAAAGAATGATTGCAAAGCAGTGAGAATGCAGCTTCGATGGGAAGGGACGACTTGTGCAAGAAGAAAGAAACGAAAGAGTGCTCTATTTTTTAGTGTTAATTCCTTTAACCCTAGTCTTTTAATTGTTATTTTTTAAAATCATAAATGGTAGTATTGGGCTTAGTCCAAATCTTTTAAAATATGTAGTCCACTTCTATTAATATAATTTTAGTACTAGTATATAGGGCAACAGTCTAAAAACTATTTTTATATTTTATTACATTATATTATATATATAAATATATACATATATATTATATAATAAATTAATAATTGAGTTTCGGATTTCGATTTTGTTCAACGTCAAAAACCAAAACCTATTGGTTTATTCATCGGTTTTCTTTTATAAAACCCAAACTCTAACGGATTCTCCATAGATTTTTGTTATCAAATTTTTATTGGGTGGTTAACCATCAATTTTAGATAGAATGAATACTCGTTGTCATCCCTACTCCTATTACACATGTAAGTAAGATAAATCTCTGCGGCAAGTATGTAAAACTTTGAGTTTGTTAATCAAATCAGTTCTTTACGATATAGTTGTTATGCCAATCATTTTTTTTTCTTTTATAATTCCACTTTGCAAGTTCTTTGTGACAGTTACATATACAATAGAAAGATTAGTAAAACAATAAGAAACACTGTCTAAAATACTATGTGTTTCTTTCTTCTCTTTACCCCCATCCCGACTTGCACCCGCTCTCATTAAATTCAAACGTTGGTCTCACAACCATGACCAGATGAGGTGAGCATTTAATGATGGCCTGATAATCTGTTTGTGGATGTAAAGAAATCAGCAAATTAGTAATGCATTATCTAGCTACGTGTATATATTCATATTGGTGAAATACAAAAAGTACCCTCTATTTTTTGAAGTATACGTTAAATATTTGGAGTATCTGACTTTGTCACCTATCATATTTTTTGTCTATTACAAATAACTTCAACCATTGCATATGGTACTTTTGCATATAGTTCCATTGCAAATTCTCTATTGCAATGATTTTACATAAATAATAAGCAACATTAGAATAGCGTTACCAAAAAGTAATTTCATAAGTAATTAAATTTTTTTTTAACTATTGCAAAAATGTTTTAGCTTATACAACCAGTGAAATACCATTGCGGTAAGACACATATTGTAACGTTTTTATTTATTTATTTTCACAACAATTTATTAGCTTCCATCCCGAACTATCTGTGGATGCTTCACACAAAGGAAAAAGTCGATGTGGGTTGACAGGGTGTATGCTAATCACTTGAGGGATAGCAACCTAGCTATGGGATGTCAATATTCATAGTGACGCTGCTTGGTTTTGGAAAAAGTTGTTGAATGTCAGCAATTTCTTCAATATTCAATTGTTCACAAAATTGGTGATGGGAATATTACTCTCTTTTGGAAGGATTTTTTTTTTACCCCCATGGGATTCTTGAAGTCTTTGGTGCCTCTGCCATTCATCATTACAAGTGCAATGCAAAGGTGCAAGATTTCAACTTAGCAATTTCCACAGAACTTCAATCTTGGAAAATATTATGGTTTGATAAACCACGTGGTAACGACATACTCAGCAATTTTTAGTGTCAAGTATTGGAATCACCAATGACTAAGAGTCTGTTTGGCCTAACTTTTGACACTCAAAAGTATTCCTATAACTTTAGAAGCTGATCTTACCTGTTTGGCTCATTTCTAAAATGCTTTTAGGTAAAAGCTGAAGATGAAAAAAGCTGAAAAATAAGAAGCTCCAAATTGGAGCTTTTCAAAATAGGCTTTTGCGAAACTGTTTTTACATAATGCGGGAAGCTGTATTCTTTTTTTCTCAAATATACCCCTTCATATTTTTTAAAATTCAATATTGCCCTCAAATTTTCTAAAAGCTCAACATTACCCAATATACACCAAACAGTCATTGACTTTAGTTCAACAGCATTTTTAACTAAAGCTCTACAGCTCAAAAGCTAAAATTTGACAGCTATGCCAAACAGAGCCTAACAAGTTCTTTCTTTGACCTTCGTAAGAGCTTTCATTTCATTCTTTAACAGGCACGCGATCAAAATTTTTTGCCTGTTGACATTTTAGTCTTCTTTTCTTTTCTTTTCAGGACCTATCCGATACACTTTGCAGATAATATGAGATGCGGGTGAGAAGTACCAACGAAATTAAAGAACAAGTAAAATTTGTTTATCCACACAAGTCATCCTTTGTGATAAGTCTTCGTTTTCGGTAGAGTATTGGTATATACCACTCTATTTTTATTATCTAAATATTATCTCTTACATGGATACTTAGTTAGCATACTATAATAATAAATTTTTTAATTTATCTTCCTTCTTTTAGTATGATAACTAAATATACACATAAAAAATAGTATTTAAATGATAAAAATAAAATGTTATTTAACATTTTTCTTTTCATATTTATAGCTATGTCCTGTTGTACTGTTTGCAGGCACGCCTGCTTAGCTATAAAGTCTCCGCTAATTCAATTCCAAGAATTAAATGGGAACACCTACCATGCAGAGATATATTTTTACATCATGTTGTATGAAAACTAATTTGAGGCAATGGATTTTTTAATACGGCGCTTGAATTCGGTCATGCATATCTCTCTTCATGGTAGATGTACACATTCAATTATTATTATCATTTTTAATTTAAGGAAAATATAAGTCGTATAAAATATATTAAATGATATCATCAACGAGAATTTAATCTCATAATTTTTTTGCACTCATGGTTAGGGGTAGTGCTGGCATATTGGACAGCCCGGCAAGATCCGGCATGACCCGACTGAATTATGGATTAAAAAAATTGAATCCGACTCGACACAAATGTTTAGCGGGTTGAGTTGGACTGGACTCATTTTTCAGATATAGGATCCAATTCAGCCCACGAGCATGCTACTACTAGTCACGAGCTGGGTTGAGTTGGGATAGACCAACTTTTTTTTGTTGTGATTAATGTATTCTGAATATATAATATATATATACTAATATACAAACACCAATATATATATATGTTACTTGGATAGTTGGATTAACAATTAAAAATAATAATATGAAAAGACTTAAAGTTGGAAGTTGCAAACTTGCAATATCATAAAAAAAGATTTGATAACAAGTCATTTAATATCAACTTAAGAAATAAATTTGTTACTTGTTATTATTATTTTGTTAAAAAAAAGTTACTACAACTTGCTAGTTTGTTTTAAAAAAAAAAATTAGTTACTATAATTTACATTGCATGCATAAAGTATAATATTTCAATTTCTTTTAATAAGTGAACTCAAATTGTGATTAATTTGTGTTGGGTCTGAGTTCAGCTCAAGCTAGGCCTGTCCTGGGCTAGACTGGACTGATGGACTAAGTTGGATTGTGTCAAAAATTATATAATCCAACTTGACCCACCTATATGTGATAGGTTAGGCCGAATTGAACCCGCTTTCAACTGAATTGGGTTGAACCTGAATTTATGTATGATGGGCTGTGCTGGACCTGTGTCGGTCTAGTCCAAATACCACCTCTAGCTAGGAACATACTACTAGACTAAAGACTAGGGGTGTTCACATTCAATTATCGGAATGGTTGTTACGCAGATCAATTTAAATGCACATGGTTGTACGTAAGAAAGAAAAGACATTATGGTGAGCAACTTGGAATCTGGACTTAGCAGATTCCTTACGCTGTGCAAACTTGACTACAGATACTATAAAATATGACCATATCTATGTATCATTTCTCCTCAAAGGTGTAGTATATATCCCATTGCCACAGTACTTCAATTTCTTTACATCAATAAATAGCCTTATCAAGTAATGACCCTCAAGCACTTTTTTCTTCTAATCTGTTTTCTATGGCTTGTAGAGTCATTAGCGGCAACTTCAACTCTTGCAAAGCCAGGTTGCAAGGATATTTGTGGAATTGTTACCATACCGTACCTATTTGGGATTGGTCCTGGTTGTTTCCTCAACGAATGGTACGAAGTACTTTGTCATGATGATCGACCTTACCTACACAAATATAATGGACATCATTTTCGAGGTGAGGTGCTTGATGTGTCGCTAGATAATTCGACTATAACCATAAACGGCTACAATTCAACGATTCATGTATGCAAGGATGAAGGTATCTGGCTCGGAGGTAATATGTCTGGGAGCCCTTTATTCTACCGCAATAACAACAAAGTCATTGTTGTTGGCTGTGGTAATGTGATGCTCTTCGCGGATCAAGCTACTATTGGTGGATGCACAACCACTTGTGACCAGTACAGAAAAATTGATGGCTGCAATGGCATCAATTGTTGCGAAATCTTTCTCCTATTTACTAACCAGAATTACTATCTTAATATTTCGAATTCAGTGACCAGAAGCAATTCTTGCGCATCTGTTATCTTGGCGGAGCAATCATGGTACCCAACAAACTCAACATCTTTTTCAGATCCTTTTGAAATTCTAGTTGGGGTTTCAATCCCGGTTGTATTGGAGTGGATGATACCAAAAATGGCACTCCTGCAGTTGCAAAGTAACACAAATTGTTACCCTAGAGAAAAATATGTTTTCTTTTGTAAATGCCTAGAATGCACAGAAGGGAATCCATATATTCCTAATGGATGTCAAGGTATGCTTCTAATTTCTAAGTGACTGATTGAGTGTGTGTGTAACGACTCATATCGAACTATGGTTGATCAAATTAACTAGCTTAAAATATTTAAACACGTGTTGACCATAATAATAAACTCAAGTCATTATTCACCGAACACAAATATCATACAGAAGTATGGAAACAATGTAGATAGGGATATCATAGAGTGTGTGTGTGTGATTTTATCTAACCCTCTAATTGAAATTTGCAGGTCGCTCCAAAAAGCCCGAATGCGTATCGACTTCTTATTCAAGAAAAAAGATTAATACTACTTGTCTGTAAGTTGATTCTTTTTGACCCTCACATTAGTTTAAACTATCTATGCAGTTGATTGTGGAAAATGCTTTAGAAAGCGATCATGTCTTGCACGTGGGCCTCACACACCTGTGAATCCCGCGCGTATGTTTGAGTCGCTTGATCAAGCTGGAATGCTTTCCAAATTGACTATTGATTCTAGAGATTACCTACTATCAAGATTGAATAGCAACCATTACCAACTAGTAGCAACAGGGTCGGCCCAAGCTATAGGCGGCTTGGGCCTGAGCCCAAGGCTCCCTTAGTTCAGGGGTCCCAATTTAAAGAAATTTTTTTTTTATAGGTCTATCTTTTTGTTAACTTATAATATTATACTATTTTTTAATTCTAATTTTGATTTTTTTTATTTGTAATGATTATTTTAGTAGAAAATTTAGATTTTTTTTAATTGAGAAAAAGCCTAATTATTAAGACCTCCATTTAAATGATCGCCTTAGGTTCTCAAATTGTTTAAAATGCCTTTAAGTAGCAACCGTCTCTCCCTACACTTTAGGGCTTTCTCTCATATATAATTAAAGCTTGTTAAAGAAATCAATATTTAAACAGACGACGTCTAATTGATTGTTTTCTAAATGAGTCATAAAGGGTATAACGAACATGCCTGTCGTCTCCTTGCGAGGAAAATAGAAGAATTATATAATAGAGGGGGGATATAAAAGTTTTCTTTGCCCAAAACAAAGTTAATCATCATGTTTTATTAAATATTTTACGGTACATAACGGCCACTGGTGAAACTAAGTAGGCTCCAAGGGGTGCGTGTGAAATTTGGGGAAAAAAATCTATTTATTTTATTTTTCATGCTTTTCTCTCTTCATTTTTCACTTCTATTCTCTTATTCTTAAATAAGTTTTCAATTTATTTTTTATATTTTGGAGACTTGTGTTTATCATTGTGTATGAATTTCGATTCGTTTATTTTTGTAATATTTTTAACATTTAAGTTAAAATTTTCTAATTTAATTGTACATTTATTTTTATTTTTATTTTTTGAATAATTTTTAGATTATTTTTATTCTAATTGATTATTTTGTGTCTTTAATTAATAATTCAAATTTAAATACCAGTGAATTTTCTATTTTTGAATATTGTAATCTTTTATCATTAAAATCATAATTATAAGTATATAGACAATAGTTTTTTTTATATATAAATTTATATAAAACAAATTTTGCATAAATGAGTGTCCCTAACCCTGGTTACTGACTCTGTCACGTAGTGCACCTCCTAATCCCTGATGTCTGGCTTCGCCACTGTGACATAACCTACATCATATTTTTGGTTTTCTAATTGCAGTTTGCGGAACAAGCTTCGGGATTTTATTTCTTGTGACAATTGGCATTTTGTTGTACAAGTCAATCAATAAAAGAAGGGAGAAAAAACTTAAAGAGAAATACTTCAAACAAAATGGTGGTTTACTGTTACAGCAACAACTATCAGTTGACAAAAATATTTTTGACAAGGTAAGGTTTTTTACTTCAAGAGAGTTGGACAAAGCTACAGACTACTTCAATGAAAATAGAGTAATAGGTCATGGAGGCCAAGGTACAGTCTACAAAGGCATGTTGGTTGATAGGAAAATAGTAGCAGTTAAAAAGTCAAAATTAGCTGACAAAAACCAAGTGAAGCAGTTTATTAATGAAGTAGTGGTTATTTCACAAATCAATCATAGGAATGTGGTTAAGTTGTTAGACTGTTGTTTAGAAACAAACGTTCATTTGCTAGTTTATGAGTTAATACTGTTGGGTATCGGCATAGCGGAATGGGGACAAGCAGTATCACGTAGCTAAAATATGAATGAGAACAGAGAAAGTAGAGATACAAGATTTACATGGAAAACCCTCAAACAAATCGAGAGAAAAACCACGGGCAAGTAATGGAGGATGTTATTATGATGTGGAGTATTTTACAATAACCTTCTGTCTAATATAAGGAGAGAACAATATCACTCTCGCAAATAATAGGAGAAACTAACTCTCACTCACAAATATAGAACAACAAAAGAGGAAGAAAAAATGAGAAAGCTTATTTTTCTCTCTGATTTGGAATGTTTTGTTGATACCAAAATGGTGAGAAATGAGTCTCTATTTATAAGCTCATTCCATACCCGAATTAAAGCAACGCAGCAAAAGTCATTTCTTGCACAGTGTGAAGCCAACTTTCAATTGCATGTGCCTAACTTTGCTGCACAAACTTTTCTTTCTTTTTCCATTGCTTTTGTCATTTCTTTGTCTACCACTTTTGTTTCTTTTCTTTGTTTATTGTTGTTCCTTTTTGACCAAAGGCTCAAAGTGAGCTTTAACTAGCTCACATTCTCCCACTTAAAGCCCACTTTGAATGCTCTTCAACTCTCTCCATACTTATCAATTTCATGTTGCTTACGTCTTTGCTAGCCCAAAAGAGGATCTACTCCAAACAAACTTGTCAACGTTGATTGGCTTTGTCATGACATCTGCTAGGTTCTCGTTGGTGTGAATCTTCTGCATATCCACACTCTCCTCCTCCACTACTTCTCAAACAAAGTGATATTGAACACTTATGTGTTTCGTCCTCGAATGAAATGCTGGATTCCTTGCAATGTGCAAGGCACTCTGATTGTCACAAAACAATGGAATTTTCTCTTGTTTGTGCCCGAGCTCCTCCATTAACTGTTTAATCCATATTGCTTCTTTACAGGCTTGTGTAGCTGCCATGTATTCTGCCTCTATTGTAGATAGGGCCACAATAGTCTGTAATTTAGATATCCAGCTTACCACGCCACTTGCAACTGTAAACACATAGCCTATAGTAGACTTCCATTTATCGGCATCACCTGCAAAATCCGAATCAACAAAACCCTTAACAGTAAATTCTGATCCTTCAAAACATAATGCAACATCCGAGGTCCCTTTGATGTATCTTAGGATCCTCTTAACAGTATTCCAATGCTCTCTACCAGGATTCACCATGAACCGACTGACTGCACTAATTTCTTGAGCAATATCTGGTCTCATGCATATCATAGCGAACATAAGACTTCCTACTACTGATGCATACGGTACTCGAGACATTTTTATCCTCTCCGCTTCAGTGCTAGGGCACATACTTGAGGATAATTTGTAATTGACAGGAAGCGGGGTTGAGATTTCTTTCAATCTTGCATATTGAAGCACCGCAAGATTTTCTTCAAGTAAGTCTTCTAGGAAATCCATATTTTTCTGCCTTCTCTGACTCGGTGAATTGGCATCCTTAAAATCTTGTTTGCTGGTCCCAAATACTTCATATCAAACTCCCCAGCCAACTGTGCCTTCAATTCTTGGACCCGATCTTTGGTGGGACCTGCTACTAGCATGTCATCCACGTACAACAGAAGAATGATAAAATCATCATCACCAAACCTCTTGTACGTACAATGGTCTGAATTGAGTCTGTTGTACCCGAGGCTAATCACAAATGAATCAAATTTCTTGTACTAACACCTTGGCGCCTGCTTTAAACCGTACAGAGATTTGGTCAACCTGTACACCAAGTTTTCTTTTCCTTTCTCAACAAACCCTTCTAGTTGAAGCATGTAAATCTCTTCTTCAAGCTCACCATGAAGAAAAGGCGTCTTTACATCTAACTGTTCTAGATGTAAGTTTAACACAGCACACATGGCCAAGACTACTCCGATAATTGTAAGTCTTACCACCAGAGAAAATATCACGTTGAAGTCAATTCATTCTTTATGAGCATATCCTTTCACCACCAGTCTTGCACGATATCGCTCCACTTGGTCATTACCATCTCGCTTGATCTTGTAGACCCATTTATTACTAATGGCTTTCCGTCCAGGTGGTAGTGGAACAAGCTCCCACGTCTTGTTTCTATGTAAAGCTTCAATTTCTTCCTGCATTGTTGTCATCCACAAGGAAACATCGGGGCTTTTTATAGCCTCGTGAAAGGTAGATGGCTCTCTAACCTCCGTTAAAAGACAGTATGCAGCATTGCTCGCCATGACAAAATCTGAATGCCATGTTGGTCTTATTGTCTGACACAATGAACGTCAGACTTCTGTAACCTCAGCATCATCTGGTTCTTGTTCCTCGTGTTCTGGTGCAGCTTCAGAAGAAGTATCTCCTTGTTCTGACTTATCTTCAATTTGTATTGTAGTAGTCTCCTTTGAAGTGTTGCTGTCGTCTTCACTTTGCAGTTTATCATCTGCAAATATCACATCTCTGCTGATGACAACCTTATGGGCAGTGGAATCCTACAGGCGATACCCCTTAACACCATCAGCATTTCCCAAGAATACACATTTCCTGAATTTTGGATCCAGCTTTATCCTTTCTTGGGAATCATACATCACATACGCCGGACATCCAAATACGTGCAAGGTAGAATAATCTGCGGGTTTTCTGGTCCACATTTCTATTGGTGTCTTCAACCCAATTGCAATTGACGGTGACCGGTTTATCACGGAACAGGCAGTTCTAGCTGTTTCTGCCTAAAATGATTTGGCTAAACCTGCAGTTTCCAACATAGCTCTCATTCTTTCAAGAAGAGTTCTGTTCATCCGCTCTGTTACACCATTTTGCTGAGGTGTATGTGCAACAGTAAATTGCCTCTGAATACCCTCTTGCTAGCAAAATGCCAAGAAGCTCCCGTCAGTGTATTCTCCTCCATTGTCCGTCCTCAAACACTTGATCCTTTTCCCGGATTCAAATTCCATCAGTGCTTTGAAAGTTTTGAATATTGGAAACACATCTGACTTGTTCTTGATTGGATACACCAACAGTCTCCTAGAGTAATCATCAATAAATGATACAAAGTATTTGGCTCCTCCTAGGGACAAAACCAGTGATTCCCAAACGTCTGAATAGATCAAGTCTAGAATGTATTTGTTTCTGGCAGTAGATCTCCCAAATTTTAATCTATGCTGCTTACCGGTAACACAGTGCTCACAGAAAGGTAAGTTTACCATCTTGAGCCCGGGTAAGAGATTACGTTCAGTGAGAATCTTCAAGCCTCGTTCTGTCATGTGGCCTAATCTGCGATGCCATATTATAGTTGATTCTTCTTGACTGGCTGATGCAACTGATACATCTGCCTCCTGCAACGTATCTCCCAAAAGCATGTATAGATTTACCCCGATCTTTTCTGCCGTGATCACCACAAGCACTCCTTTGAGGACCTTTATAATCCCATCCTTGATATGGGTCTTGTAGCCAAGGTCATCCAATTATCCAATGGACAATAGGTTCTTCTTCAAGCCCTTCATGTGTCGTACCCCTTGAATGGTGTGAATGATACCATCATACATTTTAATTATGATGGTACCGATGCTAGCGATCTCCAAGGCATGATCATTACCCATGTACACAGATCCTCCAATGGCAGGTTCATAGGTGTAGAACCATTCTCTATGAGAGGTCATATGTCATGTTGCTCCCGAATCCATTATCCAAGCATCAGTGAGCTCCTTTCTGTCTTTTGATACAGTTGTTGCTTCGCTGTATAAAATATCTCCATCATCTGGTGCAGTTGCCACACATCCCTGAGAATTTGTCACCTCGGGATTCTTTTTGTTGCTCCGACAATCCTTCTTGAAGTGCCCTTTCTTGGTACAGTTGTAGCATTTGATATTCTTTCTATTCCTTGACTTTGATCTACCATGGTTATTGCTCCCACTCAAGCCATGTTCCATTGATCTACCTCTTACCATTGATAACGCCTCTGCTTGTTGTTAACTTTCGATCCTGTCTTCCTTACTTTTGCGCCTAGATTCTTCTTCCAGAACAGCGGCTACAACATCATCAAAGACAACGAAGTCCAATAGAACATTATTGGTGTAATTAATGATGAGTTGATCATACGAATCATGTATACTTTGAAGTAGAATTTCCGCACGTTCAAGCTGTGCTATTTTATGCTCAATTGCAGTCAATTGAGAGAATAACGTATTTAAGGTATTGATATGATCTGTTACCGATGTGGACTCACTTATCCAAAGGGTGTAGAGTCTCATCTTCAAGAAAATTTTGTTGTGAAGTGACTTGACCTCATATAGTTTGGTCAGCGAATCCCAAATTTCTTTTGCTGACTTTTTTTCCTCAACGCTTGACAATACTGAATCTGCTAATGCCAGGTGCAGATTAGCCATAGCGTTGTCATCTATCTCTTTCTACTTATCGTCCATCACCTCCACTAGTCTGTCTCCAATTGCTACCAAGCAATTCTCATTTATCAAGATTGCCTTCATCTTCAATTTCCATAGAGAAAATTTTTTCCCGTTGAACTTTTCGATTTCAAATTTTACCGCCATAGTATTAATGATGATCTGCTTCGTAACTTGAACCGGCTCCCACTATTTTCTTGTGAATAGTACTATTTATGTAAATAGTACCGTATACATGAATAGTACCAAAATCGTATATGAAAATAGTATCGATACCTTATAGGTGAATAGTACTATACAGTATACGTGAATAGTAATCGTGAACAGTAGCCCCGTATGTATACCAGTGACCCGTAACTAGAGGCTCTAATACTATTGTTGGGTATCGGTGTAGCGGAATGGTCGGGGACAAGCAGTATCACGCAGCTAAAATATGAATGAGAACAGAGAAAGTAGAGACACAAGATTTACATGAAAAACCCTCAAACAAATCGAGAGAAAAACCACGGGTAAGTAATGGATGATGTTACTATGATGTGGAGTATTTTACAATAACCTTCTTTCTAATATAAGGAGAGAACAATATCACTCTCTCAAATAATAGGAGAAACTCTCACTCACAAATATAGAACAACAAAAGAAGAAGAAAAAATACTCAAGAGAAAACTTATTTTTCTCTCTGATTTGGAATGTTTTGTTGATACCAAAATGGTGAGAAATGAGCCTCTATTTATAGGCTAATTCCATACCCAAATAAAAGCAACGCAGCAAAAGTCATTTCTTGCGCAATGTGAAGCCAACTTTCAATTGCATACGCCTAACTTTGCAGCCAAACTTTGCTGCATAAACTTTTCTTTCTTTTTCCATTGCTTTTGTCATTTCCTTGTCTGCCACTTTTGTTTCTTTTATTTGTTTATTGTTATTCATTTTTTACCAAAGGCTCAAAGTGAGATTTAACCAGCTTACACATACCAAATGGAAACTTGTTCGACCTCATTCATAACGAGAAGGATGAATTTCTCATGTCTTGGGACACGCGTGTAAGAATTGCAATAGAGGTAGCAGGAGCACTGGCCTATATGCACTCAGCAACTTCAATTCCTATCTATCATAGAGATATCAAATCAAAAAATATACTTTTGGATGAAAAGTATGTAGCAAAAGTGTCGGATTTTAGAATTTCAAGACATACTATAGTTAACCAGACTCATCTAACCACCTTGGTGAAAAGGACATTTGGTTATTTAGACCCAGAGTATTTTCGATCAAATAAATTTACTGAAAAAAGTGATGTTTATAGCTTTGGTGTTGTGCTTGCTGAACTCTTGACAAGACAAAAACCACTATCTTCAATCCATACTGTAGAAGAAAATTTCTTAAGCTTAGCAGCACGGTTTCTTATATTAATGGAAGAAGATCATCTAGACATGTTTCTTGATACACAAATATTGGAGACAGCCAGCAATGAACAAGTCACAGCAGTTGCTATACTTGCACAACGTTGCTTGAACTTGGATGGAAAGAAAACGGCCACTATGAAAGAAGTAGTTATGGAACTTGAGAGTATCAAAATGTCTCACTTGCCAGCTTCACCAGCTCAGACAAATTTTGAAGGAGAAAGTAGTAGTGGAGTAAGACGGGTAAGCTTTTCAGGCTGTAGTTTATCCTCGACAACTGCAAGTGATTTAGCTCGATAATTTATATATTAGATAAAAAATTATATTCGAAACAACTAAGTTGTCTAAGCTCAGCTCGAGTTCCATTTATGGCTCATTTGTGATTGATACATTAAGTGAAAGGTTAATGCCAATTTGTATCTCTAAAATTTGATGGGGGTGACACTTGCAAATTTCAATTTAGATACTTATTATCCTTTGACAGACTTCAATAGAGTTAAACTTCTTTAAAATATAATTGCAATGACTTAAATATTATTCCTTTTATTTATCTTTTTCTATTGTTCTTTCCTCTTTGTTTTCCTTTACTTTAATTTTTATTTTTTCTCCCCCATTCCTTCCCCAACACACACACACACACATACACACCCCTTCTTCTCTTCCGCCATCCACTATCTTCCCCCTCTCTCCCATTCTTTTTTTCTCCATTGTCTAAAACCTCATTTGAATGTCCTTCGGCCCTATGTTTGACTGTGAATATAAATACGTAGCACATAAACATACACCTAGATAAGTATAGAGTGAAGCAGTTGTATAGAGTTACAAGTTTGATATTATTCAAAACTCAAAGGACTAAGCAACAAAGATAAATAAGATGACAACGATCACTGTTTAAATCCGAATCGATAGGTATCTCATCCAATCAGAAACCCGAATACTAATCTGATGGATTAATTTAATAGGAGGTTACTGATGGAACAAGGTTTGGTTATAGATTTTGAGAAAACCCAGTTACCCAAAATCCAAAAATTTGTGTATTAATTTATTAAAAATGAATATATTTATATATACATGCTTCCTACATCATTCTCTCTTTCTCTTTCTTTTTATCTTCTTTTCCTCATTTACTTTTCAGTTTTTCCTACCTTTGGTTTCTACTCTTTTTTTTTTCACTCTCTTGTCCTCCCCACCTTTTCACTTTTACATTTCTTTTTCTCTATTCTCTCTATCGGGTTGAAAGCAATCACTCAACGGATGCAACTGAATCAGCTCAAAGTGGAAAGCAAAGTCGAGATAATTGTAATAGTTAGTCAATGTACAACTTAGTTAGAGGACACATGCGACATGTGCTACTGCACTAGATCTCTTGAGCTATTGTAAATGTTAGAATATATACTTATCTTCTACCATGCCAACAGTTGCATCAGGATTACTAAACTTCTGCCTATTGCGGCTGTATGGCATTTGTGCCTAGGTCACCCTCCAAAACAAATTTTTCAGTCTTTACTTTCCTCTATGAATGTAGTAGCTTCAGCTAAACAAATAGTGTGTGAACCTTGCTCTATTGCAAAGGCTCACAAACTACCTTTTTCTATGTCACAAACAATTTATGCACAACCATTCGATTTAGTTCATATAGATGTATGGGCCCTGCCAATGTTTCATCCTTTATGAATTACAAATATTATATAATGTTCATTGATGATCATTCCAGATTTTCGTGGATTTATCCTCGTAAAACTACAATGATTGAAACACAGTTTGCAGCCAAAATTAAAGTTTTTTCCTCAGATAATGGTACTGAATTTCTGAATCATAGATTTGGTTCCTACTTGCAACAGTTAGGTACTATCCATCAAACTTCTTGTCCACATACCCCGGAGCAGAATGGTCAAGTAGAGCGAAAACACATACACCTAATAGAGACAGTGTTAGCTTTACTCCACGAAGCCAATCTGCCAACTAAATTTTAGTTAGAAGCCCTCACTACTGCTAATTTTCTCATTAATCGACTTCCTAAAGCAGTGCTTAACAATCAGCCTCCTTATGAGTGCCTATACTCTAAAAAGCCAGATTATACTTTTTTAAGAGTGTTTGGCTGCTTGTGTTTCCCTTGGCTTAGGCCTTACAACAAGCACAAATCTCAGTCTAGGTCCACTCCTTGCCTTTTTCTAGGATATTGTAACAGATCTAAAGGTTACAGATGCCTTGACTTAGCTAGTAATAGATTGTATACATCTAGACATGTTCAATTTTTTTACCATATCTTTCCTCTTGCTCCCTCTACATCTGTAGTGTCTTCCAATGATAATCCAGCTCCAAGTCCTCCCATAGTGCCCATATTCTCTTCCAACAGTCCCACTGATACTACAAATCCTAGTTCTTCTCCTCCTATTGTTCCTGCAGATTCATCCTCTGATCAATCTCCTATCTATTCTCATGCCTTTACTCCTAGCTCTTCCTCTATTGAGCCTTCAGCCCCCTTCCTTGATCCCCTGCCACTTAATTGTCCTCCTCAGTCTAGCTTCCAACCTGTGGTGACTTCTACTCACCTTATGGTGACAAGATCTAAAACAGGATCTTTAAGACCCAAACTTTTTCTCACTACCACACTTATCAGTACTCCTCCCACCACTGAACCATCCACTTACAAGGAAGTTGCTAAGTACTCTCACTGGCACCAAGCTATGAACGATGAGTATCAAGCTCTCGTGAAGCAAAAGACTTGGACTTTAGTTCCTTTGCCATCATCTAGAACTGCCGTTGGATCAAAATGGGTGTTTGGAATTAAGCAAAATGCAAACGGTTCTGTGGCCCGATACAAAGCCAGGTTAGTTGCCAAGGGGTTCTACCAAGAATATGGTTTGGACTATACTGAAACTTTTAGTCCAGTCGTGAAGCCTTAAACTGTGAGGATTTGCTTTGCTTAGCTCGACATTATCACTGGTCAGTTAAACAAATAGATGTATCAAATGCCTTTTTGCATGGTGTACTCTCAGAAGAAGTATATATGTTACAGCCTCAAGGATTTGTGCATCTAGATTTCCCCAACCATGTATGTCATCTACACAAGTCTTTGTATCGACTGAAATTCCAAGGGCTTGGTATCAGTTACTCTCATCTTTTTTCATTGCTCAAGGGTTCAAATGCAGCTTAGATCAATCCCTGTTTATACATAAATCAGCTACACATTTGGTGATCATAGTCATTTATGTCGATGATATTCTCATAACTAGCGGTGATACTACATTTATCAGCTCCTTAGTACACTACATGAGTAGTCATTTTGCAATGAAGGACTTGGGCCAGCTACTTACTTTCTGGGAATTGAAGTGCAGTCATCTGCTCATGGACTACTCCTTCACCAAACCAAGTATGCGACGCTGCTAAAAAAGGTTGGGATGTTAGAGTGTAAAACATCTCCCACACCTTCAGTCACTAAGTATGCTACCTCTGTTGTTGCTGACAGTCTTCCATACCCCTCACCTACCTATTTTCACAACTTAGTTGGGGCACTGCAGTACCTAACAACTACTCCACCAAACTTGCAGTTTGTTATTAACTCTATTTGTCAGCATATGCATTCCCTAACTAATTATCATTTCACTACACTCAATCGGATTCTGAGATATATAAAAGGCACCTTCCACCTTGGCTTACTTTTGTAACCTGGTTCTCTCGATCTTAATGCCTTCTCTGACTCTAATTGGGCGAGTAACCCAACTGATCGGAAGTCCACCACAGGTGTTTGTGTATATCTTGGACCAAATTTGATCTCCTGGAGTTCCAGAAATCAGCCCATGGTTGCACAATCATCAACTAAAGCTGAATATCATGCCATGGCACACACGGTTGCTGAGCTTAAGTGGCTTACTTATCTTCTTCATGATCTAGCAGTCATTCCCATTGTCCCGACATTATGGTGTGACAACAATTCTTCCTTGGCATTTTCTGTTAATCCGGTATTTCATGCTCGCACCAAGCACGTTTAAATCGACTATCATTTCGTTCGTGAGCAAGTTCTCTGCAAAGTACTTAGAGTGTCTCATATTGCTTCCTCAGCTCAGGTCACTGACCTCTTTACCAAGTCTCTTTCAGTTGCACAATTCCATCTCCTTCGCAACAAGCTTCACCTAGCTCCTGCATTGCTCAACTTGAGGGGGATGATAGTTATCATTCAACAGATGCAACCCGAATCAACTCAAAGTGGAAAGAAAAGTCAAGATTATTGTAATAGTTAGTCAATGTACAACTCAGCACAAGTCAGTTAGAGGACACATATGTGTTACGTGCTACTGCACTAGATATCTTGAGCTATTGTATATATATACATGAGACTGTACTGATCATTTAATAAGGCAGAATGCAAACACAAATTCACTTTCTCTCTCTAAAGTTCTCTAGTTTCATTATGGGTTTTTATTTACTTAATTATTTATCTAAACTTCTTCAAATCTCACTTTGATACTCTTGGGTATCGGCGCAGCGGAATGGTCGGGGAGAAACAGTATCACGCAGCTAAAATATGAATGAGAACAGAGAAAGTAGAGACACAAGATTTACGTGGAAAACCCTCAAACAAATCGAGGGAAAAACCACGGGCAAGTAATGGAGGATTTCACTATGATATGGAGTATTTTACAATAACCTTCTCTCTAATATAAGGAGAGAACAATATCACTCTCTCAAATAATAGGAGAAACTAACTCTCACTCACAAATATAGAACAACAAAAGAGGAAGAAAAATACTCAAGAGAAAGCTTATGTTTTCTCTCTAATTTGGAATGTTTTGGTGATGATCAAATGGTGAAGAATGAGCCTCTATTTATAGGCTCATTTTGCACCAAAAGTCTTCCCACATGTAGTGTGAAATCAACCCAAAATTGTGTGTGCCTAACTTTGCAACCAAAGATTTTCTTCATTTCCCATTGCTTTTTGTCTTCTTTTGACTTGTACCAAAATTTTATTGCTCACATTCTCCCACTTAAAATTTTGGTGACACTTCAAATCTCTCCATACTTTCCAATTCCATGTTGCTTACGTCTTTGCTAGGCCAAAGGAGGATCTACTCCAAACAAACTTGTCAATTCCATGTTGATTGGCTTTGTCATGACATCTGCTAGGTTCTCGTTGGTGTAAATCTTCTGCATATCCACACTCCCTTCCTCCACTACTTCTCGAACAAAGTGATAGTGAACACCTATGTGTTTCGTCCTGGAATGAAATGCTGGATTCCTTGATGTGCAAGGCACTTTGACTGTCACAAAACAAGGGAATTTTATCTTGTTTATGCCCGAGCTCCTCGATTAACCGTTTAATCCAGATTGCCTCTTTACAGGCTTGTGTAGCTGCCATGTATTCAGCCTCTGTTGTAGATAGGGCCACAACAGTCTGTAATTTAGAAATCCAGCTTACCACGTCCCCTGCAACTATAAACACATAGTCTGTAGTGGACTTCCGTTTATCGGTATCACCTGCAAAATCAGTATCAACAAAACCCTTGACAGTAAATTCTGATCCTTCAAAACATAATGCAACATCCGAGGTCCCTTTGATGTATCTTAGGATCCTCTTAACAACATTCAAATGCTCTCTACCAGGATTCGCCATGAACCAACTGACCCCACCAACTGCTTGAGCAATATCTGGTCTTGTACATATCATAGTGAACATGAGACTTCCTACTGCTATGCATACGGTACTCGAGACATTTTGATCCTCTCCGCTTCAGTGCTAGGGCACATACTTGAGGATAATTTGTAATTGACAGGAAGCGGGGTCGAGATTTCTTTACAATCTTGCATATTGAAGCGCCGCAAGATTTTCTTCAAATAATTCTTCTGGGAAATCCATACCTTCTTGCCTTCTCTATCTTAGTGAATTTGCATCCCTAAAATCTTGTTTGTTGGTCCTAAATCCTTCATATCAAACTCCCCAGCCAACTGTGCCTTCAGTTCTTGGACCCGATTTTTACTGGGACCTGCTATCAGCATGTCGTCCACGTATAACAGCAGAATGATAAAATCATCATCGCCAAACCTCTTGTAATACGTACAATGGTCTGAATTGAGTCTGTTGTACCCGAGGCTAATCACGAAGGAATCAAATCTCTTGTACCAACACCTTGGCGCCTGCTTTAAACCGTACAGAGATTTGGTCAACTTGCAAACTAAGTTTTCTTTTTCTTTCTCAACAAAACCTTCTGGTTGAAGCATGTAAATCTCTTCTTCAAGCTCACCATGAAGAAAAGTCGTCTTTACATCTAACTGTTCTAGATGTATGTCTAACACAACACACATGACCAAGACTACTCTGATAGTTGTAAGTCTTACCACATGAGAAAATATCTCGTTGAAGTCAATTCCTTCTTTTTGAGTATATCCTTTCACCACCAGTCTTGCACGATATCGCTCCACTTGATCATTACTATCTCGCTTGATCTTGTAGACCTATTTGTTACCAATGGCTTTTCGTTCAGGTGGTAGTGGAACAAGCTCCAATGTCTTGTTTTTATGTAGAGCTTCAATTTCTTCCTGCATTACTGTCATCCACAGGGCAACATCGGGGCTTTTTATAGCCTCGTGAAAGGTAGATGGCTCTCCATCCTCTGTTAGAAGACAGTATACAGCATTGCTCGCCATGACAAAATCTGAATGCCATGTTGGTCTTGTTGTCTGACGCAATGAACGTCGGACTTCTATAACCTCAGCATCATCTATTTCTTGTTCCTCGTGCTCCGGTGCAGCTTCAGAAGAAACATCTACTTGTTCTGACTTATCTTTAATTTGTATTGTAGTAGTCTCCTTTGAAGTGTTGCTGTCATCTTCACTTTGCAGTTTATCTTCTGCAAGTATCGCATCTCTACTGATGACAACCTTGTGGGCAGTAGAATCCTACAGGCGATACCCCTTAACACCATCAACATTTCCCAAGAATACACATTTCCTGGATTTTGGATCCAGCTTTGTTGCTTCTTGGGAACCATACATCACATATGCCGAATACCCAAATACGTGCAAGGTATAATAATCTGCGGGTTTTTCGGTCCACATTTCTATTGGTGTCTTCAACCCAGTTGCAGTTGATGGTGACCGGTTTATCACGTAACAGGCAGTTCTAGCTGCTTTTGCCCAAAATGATTTGGCTAGACCTGTAGTTTCCAACATAGCTCTCATTCTTTCAAGAAGAGTTCTGTTCATCCGCTCTGCTACACCATTTTGCTGAGGTGTATGTGCAACAGTAAATTGCCTCTGAATACCTTCTTTCTTGTAAAATGCCAAGAAGCTCCCGTCAGTGTATTCTCCTCCGTTGTCCGTCCTCAGACAGTTGATCCTTTTCCCGGATTCAAGTTCCACCAGTGCTTTGAATGTTTTAAATATTAGAAACACATCTGACTTGTTCTTGATTGGATACACGACAGTCTCCTGGAGTAATCATCAATAAATGATACAAAGTATTTGGCTCATCCTAGGGACAAAACCGGTGATTCCCAAAGGTTTGAATGGATCAAGTCTAGAATGTGTTTGCTTCTGGCAGTAGATCTACAAAATTTCAATCTATGTTGCTTACTGGTAACGCAGTGGTCACAAAAAGATAAGTTTACCGTCTTGAGCCCGAGTAGGAGATTACGTTCAGCGAGAATCTTCAAGCCTCGTTCTGTTATGTGGCCCAATCTGCGATGCCATATTATAGTTGATTCTTCTTGACCAGCTGATGCAACTGATACATCTGCCTCCTACAACGTATCTCCTAAAAGCATGTATATATTTACCCCGATCTTTTCTGCCTTGATCACCACAAGCGCTCTTTTGACAACTTTCATGATCCCATCCTCGATATGGGTCTTGCAGCCAAGGTCATCCAATTGTCTAATGGACAATAGCTTATTCTTCAAGCCCTTCACGTGTCGTACCCCTTGAATGGTGCGAATGGTACCATCATACATTTTAATTTTGACGGTACCAATGCCAGCAATCTCCAAGGCATGATCATTACCCATGTACACAGATCCTCCAGAGACAGGTTCATAGGTGTGGAACCATTCTCTACGAGAGGTCATATGCCATGTTGCTCCCGAATCCATTATCCAAGCATCAGTGAGCTCCTTTCTGCCTTTTGATACAATTGCTGCTTCGCTGTATAAAATATCTCCATCATCTGGTGCAGTCACCACATATCCCTGAGAATTTGTCACCTCGGGATTCTTTTTATTGCTCTGACAATCCTTCTTGAAGTGCCCTTTCTTGCCATAGTTGTAGCATTTGATATTTTTTCTACTCCTTGATTTTGATCTACCATGGTTGTTGCTCCCACTAGAGCCATGTTCCGTTGATCTACCTCTCACCATTGATAATGCATCTGCTTGTTGTGAACTTTCGATTCTGTCTTCCTTACTTTTGCGCCTAGATTCCTCTTCCAAAACAGCGGCTGCAACATCATCAAAAATAACAAAATCTGAAAGAACATTGTTAGTATAACTAATGATGAGTTGATCATACGAATTAGGTATACTTTGAAGTAGAATTTCTGCACGTTCAAGCTCCGCTATTTTATGCCCAATTGCAGTCAATTGAGAGAATAACGTATTTAAAGTATTGATATGATCTATCACCGATGTGGACTCACTCATCCGAAGGGTGTAGAGTCTCTTCTTCAAGAAAATCTTGTTATGAAATGACTTGACCTTATACAGTTTAGTCAGCGCATCCCAAATTTCTTTTGCTAACTTCTTTTCCTCAACGCTTGACAATATCGAATCTGCCAATGACAGGTGCAGATTAGCCATAGCGTTGTCATCTATCTCTTTCCACTTATCGTCCGTCACCTCCGCTGGTCTGTCTCCAATTGCTGCCAAGCAATTCTCCTTTCTCAAGATTGCCTTCATATTCAATTTCCATAGGGAAAAATTTATCCCGTTAAACTTCTCGATTTCAAATTTTACCGCCATAGTATTAACGACGATCTGCTTCGTAACTTGAACCGGCTCCCACTATTTCACTGTGAATAGTACTATTTATGTGAATAGTACTGTATACGTGAATAGTACCAAAATCGTATACGAAAATAGTGTCGATACCGTATAGGTGAATAGTACTATACCATATGTGTGAATAGTAACCGTAAACAGTAACCCTGTATGTATACCAATGACCCGTAACCAGTGGCTCTGATACCACTGTTGGGTATCGGCGCAGCGGAATGGTCGGGTACAAACAGTATCACGCAGCTAAAATATGAATGAGAACAGAGAAAGTAGAGACACAAGATTTATGTGGAAAACCCTCAAACAAATCGAGGGAAAAACCACGGGCAAGTAATGGAGGATTTCACTATGATGTAGAGTATTTTACAATAACCTTCTCTCTAATATAAGGAGAGAACAATATCACTCTCTCAAATAATAGGAAAAACTAACTCTCACTCACAAATATAGAACAACAAAAAAGGAAGAAAAATACTCAAGAGAAAGCTTATGTTTTCTCTCTAACTTGGAATGTTTTGGTGATGCTCAAATGGTGAAGAATGAGCCTCTATTTATAGGCTCATTTTGCACCAGAAGTCTTCCCACATGTAGTGTGAAATCAACCCATAATTGTGTGTGCCTAACTTTGCAACCAAAGATTTTTCTTCATTTCCCATTGCTTTTTGTCTTCTTCTGACTTGCACCAAAATTTTATTGCTCACAGATACTCTATTCGTTCTCTCTCTCAAACTCTTTTACTTCTTCAAAACTACTTTCCTAGTCAACGTTATCTCTAGAAAATGACGAATGGGAGCTTGGCACCCACGGACCTAACAAAAGGGACATTAAAATATGTTGAATTAATATAATCGACGCTATGTAAAATATGTTGAATAATTCAACAATCTTTTCTTAGAATTAAAGAGGGGTGTTATAAACTAAAACTTAAACACTATGAAAGCAATATTAAAACAAGAGAGAATTTGAGAGAGTAAGATTTTTGATATCTTCAAGTGCAATTTTCATCTTACAAACTCCCTTTATTTATAGAGTTTTCCATCTACTTGATAACATCACACATTACATCACAATTCACATACATAAAATAATCTTTTCTACACAAGAATCCTATAGGTATCTTTTGACTATTCAATTGTAGTAATTTTTCAGTCACTTAAGAATCTTATAAAAGTATGTCTTCACCTTGATGAGTATATAAAAATGAATGTCCACAATATCATATTTTCATAACAAGGGGAAATTTGTTGAATTAATATCATCAACACTATGTCAAATATGTTGAATAATTCAACAATCTTTTCTTAGAATAAAAAAGGGGCAATTATAATTTTATTGATCTTCTTCTTCTTGTTATCCTATTGAGTTTATCTTTTCCTTTAGTAGGAATAATCTTCTTGTTATTACTGTTATTTCTATGTTTTCTTGAATTAATATTTTAGTTATTTTTCTATTTTTTTAAGGATATTTTTTCATTTAAATATATATATATATATATATATATATATATATATATATATATATATATATATATTTTTTTTTTTTTTTTTATTGGTCGGGTCAAGGTACCGGCACTACTACAAATATTTTCTGTGCGAGTTTGACAAGAGAATTTTAAATCTGAGTGGGCACTTGGTTGGGTTTAGTAAGAATTATAGGATTCAAATTTGATTTTATAAATTTTTGCGAGTAACCAGCATGTCACTATTCCTAAACACAACTCTCAAATGAAAAATACTTCTGTGTGACAAAAAAAGTGATCCCGCTATAAAATACAAGTGGACTCTGACACTCCGTGTGTAGATCCCCATCCATGTATTAACGGCCTAGATGACCCTTTTGCCGGAGGGAAGCACGAACCCCTCATATATATTAATCTTTTGGTTGACTTTTACAACTTAATAAGCTATATGTGTCGCGTACAAATTCTTGTCAATGATCTCATATTCTCGTCCATCACTCCATATATTGAATAGCATTTAGTTGACGACGATCTGGTCCATCTGTTTGAACAATAATAAGAAATGACACGGAAAGGATCTGGCATTAGTTAACCACCCGGATAAGATGCACATCATAATCAATCGATACAATACGAAGAAATAGCGCGATTTCTGTTTGGAGAGGGATGTGAGGTCGTTAATGTAATTTACAAAAACAGAAAACGTTGAAACCTAATTGAGGTTCCAAATACTACAAAGTTTCGTGTTGTTGATTCTATTGTTCTTGTACTTCTTCCTAGTTTCATTTTTATATAAGATGTTTTGAGAAAAAGAAAAAAGAGAAGACAACTTAAAAGTTATACATCTAAATTTTCTCTCCATGTGTAATTGATCGTGTGCATGGATAAAAATTATTATGTTTATACTAGTGCATAGAGACTAAACGTCGCCAGCCCATTAAGCCTAGGGGCGGAGGGAGGGGGGACCGAGGGGCCGATCTCAAAAAATATATATATATATATTTAATAGAATTTTTTTTGAAAAAACAGATTTGACCCCCCAAGTAAAATGTCAAAAAAGTATTGAAATCTTTGAAAATATGGAGTTAGTTGTAATTACCAATATGTTAATGACGAATGGGAGCTTGGCACCCACGGACCTAACAAAAGGGACATTAAAATATGTTGAATTAATATAATCGAGGCTATGTAAAATATGTTGAATAATTCAACAATCTTTTTTTAGAATTAAAGAGGGGTGTTATAAACTAAAACTTAAACACTATGAAAACAATATTTAAGAGAGAATTTGGGAGAGTAAGATTCTTGATATCTTCAAGTGCAATTTTCATCTTACAAACTCCCTTTAGTTATAGAGTTTTCCATCTATTTGATGACATCACAATTCACAAACATAAAATAATCTTTTCTACACAAGAATCCTATAGACATCTTTGGACCATTCAACGGTAGTAATTTTTCACTCACTTAAGAATCCCATAAAAGTAGTTCTTCACCTTGATGAGTACATAAAAATGAATATCCACAATATCGTATTTTCATAACAAGGGAAAATATGTTGAATTAATATCATCAATACTATGTCAAATATGTTTGAATAATTCAACAATCTTTTCTTAGAATTAAAGAGGGGTGTTATAAACTAAAACTTAAACAGTATGAAAGCAATATTAAAATAAGAGAGAATTTGAGAGAGTAAGATTCTTGATCTCTTCAAATTGAATTTTCATCTTACAAACTCCCTTTATTTATAAAATTGTTCATCTACTTGATGACATCACGCATTACATCACAATTCACATACATAAAATAATATTTTATACACAAGAATCCTATAGGTATCTTTTGACCATTCAATGGTAGTAATTTTTCACTCAAGAATCCTATAAAAGTATTTCTTCACCTTGATGAGTACATAAAAAATAAATATCCACAAAATCGTATTTTCATAACAAGGGGAAATATGTTGAATTAATATCATCAACACTATGTCAAATATGTTTGTATAATTCAACAATCTTTTCTTAGAATAAAAAAAGGGGCAATTAGAATTTTCTTGATCTTCTTCTTCTTGTTATTCTATTGAGTTTATCTTTTTCTTTAGTAGGAATAATCTTCTTGTTATTACTGTTATTTCTATGTTTTCTTGAATTAATATTTCAGTTCTTTTTCTAAATATTTTTAGGATATTTTTTCATTTAAATATTTTTTATTTTTATTGATCGGGTCAAGGTACCGGCACTACTAAAAATATTTGCTGTGCGAGTTTGACAAGAGAATTTTAAATCTGAGTGGGCACTCGGTTGGGTTTAGTAAGAATTATACCAATTTCAAATTTAGTTTTATAAATTTTAGCGAATAACCAGCATGTGTCACCATTCCTAAACACAAGTCTCAAATGAAAAATATTTCCGTGTGACAAAAAAAGTCATCCCGCTATGAAATACAAGTGGACTCCGACACTCCGTGTGTAGATCCCCATCCATGTATTAACGGCCTGGATGACCCTTTTGCCGGAGGGAAGCACGAACCCCTCATATATATTAATCTTTTGGTTGACTTTTACAACTTAATAAGCTATATGTGTTGCGTACAAATTCTTGTCAATGATCTCATATTCTCATCTATCACTCCATATATTGAATAGCATTTAGTTGACGACGATCTGGTCCATCTATTTGAACAATAAGTAAGATTTGGCCCTAAATTAGGTCAAATCAAAAGTCCTAAATACAGTTATTATACTGCCAATTTTTCGAAAAAACTTTTGGAGTTCTAGTCTAACGGACTAAGGTGGACCTTCGTCAATTGGTGACCTCCAAAAAAAAAAAGAATATTTAATAGAATTAAAAAAAAAAAAAAAACAGATTTGGCCCCCCAAATAAAATGTCAAAAAAGTATTGAAATTTTTGAAAATATAGAGTTAGTTTAGTGGTTAGTTGTAATTACCAATATGTTAATTATGTGGGTTAAGTCACCACATTTGTATTTTTTTTGCCAGTTTTTTGCTAGTATGTGTGTCTATTTATTTGTAAAAATTGAGTTTCTTTTCTACTAACTCAAAAAATACAATGCAAAAACTACTATACAAAAAAAAAAAAAATTGACTCCCTCAACATTAAATTTCTGGCTCTGTCCCCTGATTAAGCCCAACCACCTAAGCCTACAAAAGTAGTAAACTAAACAGTAGTAGGGCTATAAAATATACCTAATACACTTCGCGGTTGACTAGTGATGGATTCAAACTTCCTTGAGATCAGTCCTTGAAATTATATACTCGAGTTTCAATATGATTTCACGTTAATTAATTTCAAACACTTGATAGAATTTAGCTAGTTAATTTATCATTTCAGACAATAGAGTAGAAGTACCCAATTGTTTGGGCTATACTTATGTTCCGCTGTATTAAAGTTCACTTCGGATTAATATCCCTCCATTTATGAAAAGAAGAGGATCAACCATGGAAATGTTAAAAAATGCTGAAGCATTCAAGAAGTTGATGACACTATTCGGCATGAAAATGATTTTGGTTTGAGGGGGCTGTTGGAGTATGCAAACTAAAATTCAAGGTGACTCTTGAAAAAATAAAGAGACAAAAAGTGATTGAAGAGACATGTGTATTTAATGCACATGTTATTAAAAGTCAACAAATGTAATATGAAAAGAAATGGAGGCAAAGGCTAGCAAACTTTATCCTCTCATCTCTCAACTATAAATAGAATTCATTGGTTTTGTATCAAAACACTCCAAGTTTATTAAGTAATGTAGTTATAAGAGCCGGTAGTAACCGAACTCAAGAAAATGTATCAGGCTTGGTTGTCTGTGGTTATAACCACGTTAAAAGTATTTTCTGTGAGTAATAGAAAACTACTCTGTGGATGTAGGCTAAGTCTGAACCATATTAAAATTGCGTGTTTATTGCATTTGTGTGCACGATCCGAATTTTCCAACATTAACAATATCAAGAGATGCTGTTGAAGCTCCATCAATCTCCTCCATAATATCCTTGGCAAGTGAGGTTTGGTTTAGCTTGAACGCATTCACTAGACCTTGGAGGTTTAGTAATAGAGGAGGGGGAGGTAGAAGGTAAAAGCTTCTTCTTCTTCATTCCCATGGTGGATGGCAATGGAGCAAAAAAAGGAGCAACAAAAGAAGAGGGCAAAAATGGGGGGGGGAGGAGGACAGGGTGACAATGTGTGGGAAAACGGAGCTAGGTGGGCAGCTATAGGGCAGTGGAGTGGTGGTGGTAGTGGTGAGGTTTAGAGAATAACGAGAGCATATCTCTTAGAGAAAAGAAAAAATATAATTCTTCCTTGTTTATACTTTCAACTTAATTTAGTAAAAATTTATAATATGTAATGCTTATTTTTTGAAAGTTATTATTAAATTATGTCATTATTTAGGGACGAAATAAGTGTGGATATTCGAATTCATGTCGCTAAGTTAAGCAGGGAATAACGACAAAAATTTGAATTGTCGTTGCTATTCTATCGCCAACCAATGTCCTTGGCTATTCAGTTTTACTAAGTAATTTTAAAAAATAAACACTACAAATTATGAATTTTTTTATAATCTAGTAAGTTAGTGACAGAATAATGACGAAATTTTGAATTGTCGTTGCTATTTCATTGGTAACTCAAGTTTCATCACTATTCTGTCATTAAATAGAGACAGAATTTAGTAATATAATTTTCTGTCACTCTTCCGTAGCTATTTAGCGAATAAAAATGTTCGGTCCCTATTTCGTCGCTAAATAGCGAAAGAATAAGTTTCGTTGCTAAAATCCGCCCCCCGCATCGTTTTTCTTATATTATATGTAATTTACTTTAAATTTTATCATCTTATTAACTATGAGATTTTATTTTATTTTTAATATTTACTGATTTTAGTTTTTGTAAGTAATTTTCAAAGTCATTGAATTTTAGCTACGATTTTGGTAACACGTTATAGGAAATGATTTGGATTATGGATATCCCCATTTTTAAGGTTTACCGACTCGTTGATATTCTTAGCTTTATATTGCAAGTATCATAAGCAACTTGAAAATTAAATTCAAAGACAATAATTTGGTTCACATAATATCTCAGTCCATGGTGCCACTATTTTAATTAGTTATAAAAAGAAAAAGAAAAAAAAAAGAAGCGATAGACGTACTATCTTTTTATCCTACAGTTTGAGCAACATTATCATTTTCAAATCATTACTATAAACTTGAGACCTAAATGGTCTCGAGTTTAAATTACTGAAGAGTAGGTAAGAAATTACAATTAAAATACATCAGACAATAAGGTTTAGGCAACTGACTAGGATGTAACTGTGTCACTTGCAATTGTTGATAAGAAACTATCATCTGAAAAATTTACCATTCCGACTCCAAGGCTACTTTCTCCTTGAAAACTTGTTCGACCTGTCGAAGGCGTGCGAGGCATTTTGAGACTCTCAAGTTCTATAGCTAATTCTTTCATTGTGGGCCTTTCCTTTCCATCCAAACTCAAGCAGCGTTCAGCAAGTTTAGTAACGGCAGTGACTTGTTCATTGCTAGCTGTCTCAAGAATCTTAGAATCAAGAATCATATGGAGACGTTGTTCCTCCATGTATTTGAGAAATCGAGCTGCTAAGCTCAAGCAACTTTCTTCTTTTGTAGGGCTTGAAGATATTGGTTTTTGTCGAGTTAAGAGTTCGACAAGTACAACCCCAAAGCTATAAACATCACTTTTTTTAGTAAATTGACTTGATTGAGAATATTCTGGATCTAAATAGCCAATTGCACCTTTCACTATGGTCGTTAGATGGGTCTGGTCAATTTCAATGTACCTTGAAATTCCAAAATCTGACACTTTTACTCGGTACTTTTCATCCAAAAGTATGTTGCTTGACTTAATATCTCTATGATAGACGGGAACAGAAGTTGCCGAGTGCAGATAGGCTAATACTCCTGCAACCTCTGTTGCAATTCTTAATCGCATGTCCCATGAAATGAGAAATTCATCATTCTCATTATGAATAAGGTCATATAAAGTTCCATTTGGTATAAATTCATAGACCAGCAAAGGAACCTCGGTCTCCAAACAACAACCTAGTAGTTTAACCACATTCCTGTGATTAATTTGTGAAAGAACAACTATTTCATTAATAAACTGCTCTAGTTGGTCTTTGTCGACTAATTTTGACTTTTTAACTGCTATTATTTTTCTATCAACTAACATGCCTTTGTAAACAGTACCTTGGCCTCCATGACCTAGCACTCTAATTTCATTGAAGTAGTTAGTAGCTTTGTTCAGATCAGTAGCAATAAAAAGCCTTACCCTGTCAATGGTATTGTTATCTACTGACAATTGTTGTTGTAACAATAAACCACCATTTCGTTTGAAAATTTTCTCTTTAAGCTTTCTCTCCCTTCTTCTACTGAATGCCTTATACAACAAATAGCTACTTGTTATAAGAGATAACATCCCCAAGCTTGTCCCACCAACTGCATTAGAAAACCCAAAATGTTATGCAGACTATCTAGACTAATATATTTAATTAAGGATAAATAGCACCGTAACCCTTATGGTTTGTTTAAAGTACACAACACTTTCTGTGCTTTTAAAAGTGCACCGAAACCCCCTGTGGTTTGCAAAAGTAGCACACATGTCCCCTCTAACCTTTTTCCTTCAAGTTTCTTAACAGAAATTGTAAAAAGACGTAAATACCCTTAATTTTTTTTATGTTCTCTCTTTTCTCCTTTTTCCTTTTGTTTACATATATCTATATATGTATAGATTTGACCAATAAAAATATAATATATCTACCATACTAGAAAAACAAAAAAAACAAAAAAAAATATTATATATATATATATATATATATATATATATATATATATATATATATATATATATATATATATATATAATATATATATATGTACACACACCACACCAGAAGAAAAAGAGAAAGATAATATACAACATATAATATATATATATACACACACACACACACATATATATATATATATATATATATACACCAAACAAAAAAAAATGAAACAAATATGTATATATAATACATATACACATACATACACATACACACACATACACACACACACACACACACACACACACACACACACACACATATATATATATATATATATAGGTACATTTGATGGGGTTTGGGGGTAGGGTAGGAGGAGTCTAATAAGGTCAGGGGGTTCCCGGGGCCAAGGCTGGGGTTGGGGGGGGGAAGGTGTTCGACGAGGCTAGGGGGTGGCTGGTGGTGTTCGACGGGGCTGGTTTAAATAGAGAGGGGAGGGGGGATGGTGGGCTGGAGAAGATGACTGGTTTTTCTTTTAAAAAAAAAAAATTATTTTCTTTAATCTTTTCCTTTGGTGAAAAGAACGCATGGAGAAAAAAAGAAAGAAAAGAAAAGCAAAAAAAAAAACATATATATATATATATATATATATATATATATATATATATATAAGGGTATTTTTGTCCAAACAAATACCATTTTAAGTCCAAAAATATGAACAATTGCATTTGACGCGCATACAACACACTCTTCGTTAAAAGTAACAATTTTTTTGACGGAGGGAGATATGGTGCTACGTTTTCCAAACTATAGGGCGGTACGGTGCACTTTTAAAAATACAAGGGATTCTGTACACTTTTGACAAACTATAGGTGACTATACTGCTATTACCCTTTAATTAATATTGCATGTTGATTCTCTTTGCTTTGGCAAAGAAAACCAGGATCTTTCACCTCTCAGTATATTATTCATAGTTTTCTTCTCTAGTGTATTTTAACTTCGCTAAGGAAATAATAATTTGGCATGGCTTGTTAATTTGTAAATTGATTTAATTTCTTAGTCAAGCTCTAATTATACTTGAAGTGGAGGCCTCAAAATGATGTGCTACTGGAGCTTTTGTAGTGGATGGAAGAGATCGCGGCAAGCAAATACTTATTGCTGTTCAATTTTAATGGTACGTAGCTCTAGATATTTCTCATAATTATCTTCTTTTCATCTCGTATTTAGTTCCCTTTTTTAAAGAATTAATTATTGGATGAAGATAAAGAAGAATCGAAGTTGTTAAGTGTTGAAAATAATAAATAATATTATAAACTCATCTTTAATAGCTTAACCTTTTAGATGATGGAGGTGGTCACTTAACATTAAGTATCGGGTGGGATTTGAGAAATTTATTTTAGTGAATGAAAAAGTTTTTAAGAAAGTGAGCAATCTATTGTTACAAGATTGAATTGTACTGATCTTTAGACAAAAGGTACATGTTCATGAGATGAAAATGTACTACTATCTTTTTTTTTTGGTAAAAGAAATGTTTAACTCTTTTTCCAGTTTTTATCAGCGAATGTACTACTTTGTAATATGAAAAATGTATAAATAAAAAGAGATAATGTGCGACTATTTTCAATCCTATTGAGTAGAGAATATCTTACTAAGCTAGTTGTCTTTCCTCATTTCTTATTAGGGCCCTAAATATGCTGTGAGTTAAATTAAAGTCGTGTATTTTCTCTTGGAGGCAACACTGCAATTTTCATAACTTCAATGGCTAATTTTAACGCCAATTTTGTTAAGTGAAAAAAAGTCATTCATAAATAGATAAATTATAACCGACGAGCCAAAATATTACTGAGCTCTACATTGTTCAACTTTTGTTTGGTCTTTTTATCAAACTTCGAATCCATGTTTATTAAGGCTCCGTTTGTTTGCTGTAAAATATTTTCCCAAAAAATATTTTTCTAATTTTTTACTGTTTGGTAACACCATAAAATTGGTCAACTAGAAAATATTTTTCAGTCAACAATTGCGGCTACTTTTGCTTAATATTCCGGTGTTTAGTAACACTGAAAAATTGGTCAACTGAAAAATATGTTTTAATCAACAATTGCGGTTAATACAAAATTTATAAAAATATTTTCATGTCCTTTAGGAGAAAAAAATATTATACGGAACTCACTGTACATCCAAACACCAGAAAATATTTTGCAGTATTCTATTTTTTAGAAAAATATTTTCTCCCAACAAGTTATTTTACGCCAAACAAACGGAGCCTAGAAAAATATTTTATTTTCAAAGAAAACATTTTCCACTGAAAATATTTTTCACAACCAAGTTATTTTATGGCAAACAAACGGAACCCTAAGACCACAAACAAACAAACAAACCAGGAAAAAAAAAGGAAAAAGAAAAAAAGAATAGAAAAACATGTTTATAACTGACTTTATTTCCCTCACGTATCAATCTCAATCTCAAATGAGCTTTAACGGGACTGGAACATGAGCCAAGGTCCGACAACATAATATTTATTACACATTTTTGAAATAATAACTCATCAAGCAAAACTCTAATCAAGTGTTTCAAATTAATTAGGGTAAATGTTACTCCGTCTCCTGTGAAATCCATATATATCAGCCCGCCCTCCTGTGTTCATAAAACTATCAGACACCCCCTATAATTTGTAGAAAACATCACGCTACCCTCCTCCGTTTGTTGTTCGTTTGGTTTTCTATCCAAAGTGCATCCCAGACGCCATTTGTGCAGCTAGGTATGCTTTTTGACTTTATATGAGTTAAACTATTGACTAAAATACCTTTGTATCTATCTTTATCCCAAAAAAAAAAATTTCATCATCTTCCTACTCGTTAGCACCCCTACCCCCTACCCACCCCATCCACTCTTGTCCCTAGCTTCCCATCCCCCATCAGCTCTCCAACAAAGCAGAAACCAAAGCCATCTATGATAAGCAAAACCCCCGATTCAATCTGGTTAAAGTTGCAGCATTTGAGCACAGAGATTCACGAAATATAGATGTATATAGTTGCAGCCTTTGAGAAGATAAGATAAACAATAAGATTCACGAAATATAGGTGTATATATATGTATAAATTATAAAAATTATTTCAACTTTTTTTGTATATATATATAAACATATATACACACACATATACATATATACATACATATATATATATATATATATACACACACAGAGACCACGCATCCACACGAGACATACACAAAACGCAGGCGGGGCTAGGGGTCGACGACGGTGGTGTGAGGGGCTTGGGGTGGGGTGGAGTGGGGGTTTGACGGGGGGTGGGATGAAGATTATGATAATTTCTTTTTTTATTTTTTATTTTTTTTGGGTGAAAAGAATGGGAAGAGAGAATAAAGAAAAGGGAAAAAAAATGTATAATATAAGGGTTTAAAAGTTATTTTAACAAAAAATTTAACGATGTTAGTTTAAAATAGACGGAAGGGGGCGGTGTGTCTGGTTTCAAAAAATACAGGGTGGTGTTTGATAGTTTTATGAACACAAAGGGCGAGACTGATATATATGGTTCACAGGGGAGGCGGAGCGATATTTACCCAATTAATTAACATGTTCCAATATTCAAACTCAGCTTGATAACCCATACTCCAATCCACTTATAATTGATTGTTAAAACATTTAAGGGGAGTGAAAGAATCAACTTACCGATTAGAACGATTAATCTTTTTCTTGAATTAGAAGTTGATGCGCCATTGGTACCACTGGAAATACCTGTTAATTACAAATATAGCGTTAAGAAAATCACATATGATATGGGAAAATCTTCTCGATCAGAAAGTGAGCGGATAATTTGTTTTAAAAATACTTAGATGCTTTTTCCAACCCAAATGTGATTGGATGACTAAGAACCAACCTCTGAATGGCCCCCATTAATGATGTTCCCTCCGAGGAATAGCTCGGAATAGTATGGAACCCCCGCATAATCTAGGGTCTTTTTTTTCATGAATAGCATAAAGATGACCCCAATCATCGCACATAGGTAACTGATAACATATAACATTAACAGCCTTTCAAGTTTTGAATTTTGATTTCTTGTGTTGTAATATGTGCTTCCTGATTATCGCGAATAGGTAACTCATCTTTTCCTAAAATATCTACTTTCTTAAAGTTGTTATTGCTTTAGCTCTTGCTCATGACTTAAGTGTTAGAGGTATCCCCAGGTGTCACCCCGAGATTCCCACCCTTTTTGCAGGTTTAATCACTAGGAGCGGAAGAAGATGATCTCTACCTTATTAACATACATTCTACCCCTCTCTCTCTCTCTCTCTCTTGAGAAATTAGAAGCATACCTTTGCACCCATTCGTAATATATGGGTTCCCTTCTGTGCCTTCAGGGCATTCACAATGATAGCCTCTATACTCATCGCTGAAGCAATTTGGCTTGTTTTGTGATTCGGGGATCGTGAAGTTTGGAATAGTCCACCGTAATACAACGGGGCTCCAACTCAAAATTGGCTCTTCAAGAAAGGAGGGATCTGAAAATTGCCCACGGTGACTCCGGTAGCTCCCTAGCGTAACATATGCGCAAGAATAGCTGCTGATCTCTAAAGTCGTGAAACTCAAATAGATACGCTGGAGATTATGTGGGATAGTGATTTCGCAACAATTAATGCCATAGCAGCCATTAAGATCTCGTTGCTGATCACAAGCAGATGTGCATCCACGCAGAGTAGTTTGATTCGCGGAGAGCAAGATATTACCACAGCCAACAAGAACGACTTGGTTGTAAAAGTAGTAGGAAAAAGGGCTCTCCACCAATCACTACCGAGCCAAAAACCTTTATCCCCGCATACATGAATGATTGAATTATTGAAAACAATACTTATAGTCAACTGGTTTAGCGACACATCCACCACTCGATATTTTTGTCCGTAATATTTTTTTAGATACGGTTGGTCATCAAGACAAAGTACTTCGTACCATTCATTGAGGAAACAACCGGCACCAATCCCAAATGGGTAGGGTATGGTAACGAGCCCACAGGTGTCGTTGCAACCAGGTTTTGCAAGACTTGGAATTGCTTTTAATGGCTCTATTAGCCATAGAAAACAGATTAGTTGAAAACTGTACTTTAGGGTCATGGCATAAGTATATTTTTGTCTGTGAAGTAATTGATCAAGGGTGACAATGGGATATATGCTGATGCTTGAGTGGAGAACTGCTGCATCTTGGTAGCTCTTATTGATTTGGTCTCCCCATGCCAAGTCAATTCCAAAATTAAAATAATTGCGCCTGTTTTTCTTCAATGTTCGACCTTGTAAAATTAAATCTACATCTCAGCTAAGTTACGCAATTGACTCTGTCTCACATCTTCATTCTCCAAACGCATTACTTTGAGTATTCAAACTTGTTACAGTTTGTTTGATTCACATTTTTAAGTGGCCAAACTCAAACTTCATAATTTATTTACTCAATGTACATGAGCCAAGCTAAACCGACACTTTTTCAAAAAAAAAAAAAAAAAGCTAAACCGACACCGTATCTTGCATTTTTTGTTTGACTTTTTGACAACTTCAAATTCTTGTTCAACCTAAGTTTATTAACTAAAGCATCAACATGAAATGAGCTCTAATAGAATTGAACATAAGCCGGACTTACATAATTTAGTTAGTTTAAATAATTAATTATTGAGGCAAATTTTAACGGAGTGTTTTGAATTAGTTGAGATGATCTCATAATCAAAGTCAACTTGGTAGTTTTAATGATTTACATGAAACAAGTTTGTAATTAGTCAATTACAAGGCAAACTCCAAGTATTGGTTGATTGTGGTAGTTTCTGGCTGTTTAATCAATTTGATAATTAAATAAATCAACTAAGTAAATTTATAGGAAAGTAAATTTGTTGCAACAAAAGTAAGAACACATAAATTTTAATGTGGTTCAACCAACTTGGTCTATGTCCACGCGACCATTCCCTGCCCAACAAACCAATCCACTAAGTTTCAAGAGATTATAGACACCAATGGAAACTTACGCAATTGAAGACTCCCTCTTAACCCTTGCCGCCTAGGTGTAAGACTCCCTTAGTAGATTTTCTAGTTTGGCGAGCTCCCCTCGACTTACAAAAGTTCTCTCTCCGAGAGCACACCTTTTTCTCCCGAAGAATGCATACTAAAACATAAATAAAAGAATCTTGAAACTCTAGATGGATTGGTCAATACATATGAAAAAAACAGACTGTGTTGCAACACAAAATAGAACATTTAGTACATTCTGTTACATAGCATGTTGCAACACGACTTGACACAAACAGCCTACACATAACTCACGATTCTGCTGTTACTTTTCTGCTCACTGCTCGTCGTGCTTCAACTGAGAAATAAGTCGCATATTTATCAAGTTTTGATGCAGATGTCAAGTATAGGTAGGAGTGTCTTCGATGTTATCTCTTTAGTACAAGAGTTCTTGATAGCTTGAAACGTTATCTATTCATCACCTTATCTAAAAAAATGTAGAAACTCCTCATAGCAGAAACTCTACTTGAACTTAGACACTTCAAGGCATGAAGTCTTCTTTCATTCAGACGCCTCATAATCTGATCTTCATTGAAATGTAGAATATCCATAATCGATTACCTGCAATAGTCAAACAACTGCACAAAATATCTACACAATATTTTTGCTAAAACATAGCCAATAAAAAACAATTAAAATCAGATCCTAACAATCTCCCCTTTGGCTTTGTTTTGGCAAAAATTCACAAGCAATGGTTAACATCAAAATAAGCAATGTCAACAATCTCCCCCTTAGCAAGATAACTCATAATTGAGCAAAGGTCAAAACATAAACCAAACAATTATAAACCATCCTGCCAAATTCAATCATCAAAAAAGACAGTGTAACACAAAATTACACAAAATTTAGCAAAACATTAATCAAACCATTGTCTTGTGGGATCCATCTCCCCCATTTGACAAAAGAAACCAAAGTAGTAGAAGAGAGTATCAGAGCAATAGAAGCATAACAGAAAACATCGAACAAAAATATGGATCCAGAGCAAAGTAGCAGAATGTAAACATAGCAAAGTATCAGAGCAAAAAAACAAAACCAGTAAAGTATCAGAGCAATAATCATCAAGCAACTGAACATTCAAACAACGGATTTGAAGACGAAATCAAGTAGGGTATGTTGTTTTTCCATCAACTTCTCAAGATTAGCCATGATCATCTGTTGATTAGCTTTAATAGTGGCTTGATCGTTGCACAGCTCATAGACTGCACTGTGAAATTTTTGCACCTGTTGCAAGAACACATCAGAAACTGTTGCAGAAGTTGGTCTAACATGCCCTTCAGCTTGAGCCTCCCCCTGAATATCTATTTAGCTTTCAAAAAAACCTGTAAAACAATACCCTAGCAATTTCTCAAAAGATGAAGTGGTGAATAGAAAATAGATAAGAGAGAAATCCATATGAGATAAAAAGAACCTTAGATGAGCAAACTTTATAGAAGAAAGAGTTTTTCAATGATTAGAGTCCTAGATTAACATGCAACAATGCCACAAGTTTATTGGAACTCAAACTCTCTTGAATAGTCACAACTTTTTAGCTTACCAATGTCAACACATATCTGCCATGTCAACAAACAGAATTGATGTCAAAGAAAAAAACTTATTTTCCTACTTTTTTCTCTTACGACACAAGTTTAGTTGAAAAAGATTGTTTCAGCCCATGTTGCAGCATTACTTCACCAATCAGCTACTTAAGCACTCAAACTTATGAATTATTTCTCAAACATAAAACAATGAATGTCACACAAAATCCACATTGATTGTGATGTCATGAACAAGAAATAAGATTTATTCAATACTTAAATCACACAAGAATTTATAACTTGAACCATGTGTGTGTGTGAAAGTTATATAAAGATCTTTCTTGAAATTTCTCAAAATCAGGCTTTGCAAGATTTAGAATTCAAAACAACCTGTTCAAACAACCTGATCGTCTAATTATATTGCAAAAATTTTGTTTTTCCCTTTCAAGTAAATATTGGACTTGGTAGCTTTCACTCAGAACCTTCAATCTAGTCTAGGTAGCTTTTTTCAGTCTCCACTTTCTCCTCTTTTTTTTGCTTTTGTTTTTGTTTTTTTGTTTTTTTGTTTTTTTTTTTCACTTTCATGAGTGAATAGAGTAGATGAATGGATAAAGATACTTCTCTTTATATCCAGAGTCACTAGGAAGTTCAAATTCATACACTTGCAAACCATTAAAATTAGTTTCTCAATCAGATCAAAATATAGTGTGCACAAGAAGTATGGTTCAAAAAATAAATCTCAAGTTGATTTAATTATTAAACTTTCACATCTCTTGAGACTGATCACTTTCATTTTTTCAATTCATGTGCCAACATTAATTGGTACAAATACCAATAGCTTTTCTCAAAACTTCAAATTTCACAGAGTCAAGTGCTTTAGTGAAAATATCTGCTAGTTGATGTTCTGTTGCAACATATTATAGAATATTTTTTTGTTTCAACTACACCACTTTTTTTTTTTTTTTGGTTTTTTGGTTTTTTGGTTCTTTTTTTTTTGTGTGTGTTGAAAACTCATGTGATACTCATTGTTAAGTGCAAAATTCAGAAAATGCAAAGTTCTCAAATTCCCTACCATTATCATTTTTTATTCTAACAACCTTTCCTATGTTGCAACTTTTCTCTATTTTTAACCTTAAGCTCAAATTTTTGAATGTATCAAATGTTTCAGATTTTCTTACCCAGATCTGTTTCAAGTTCTGTTGCGACAAATCAACCCTTACTTTTGGTGATTTTCTAGACTTATCCTAAAAGAAGGGATTGACAAATATAACTCTTTTCAGATCATCAATATACCTATAGCATCGTGGTCTGATGTGTCTAGGAACGCTGCAGTAGTGACAGATTGGAACAAATCTCCTTTGCTTTCCTTCTGAAATTTTTGCCTTTGTCGCAGGAGATGTTGCAACATGCAGTTCCAGCTTTGACTCCTTAGATTCTTTGACAAAGATAGTTTTTCCCGTTGAAAGACCTTCTTGGAACCCAAGTCCAGTGTGATCTCCATTTGGCTTTTGAATTGACAACATATGATCAAGCTTCAAAGTTCCTGAATTCAGCATCTTTACATTCCGCTGAGTTTGTTTCAGCTCCAGTTGCAACTCTTCAATCTTCTGTTGACTCTCGGCTGCTTGGATCTGGTGGTTTGTCACTGATTTTGTCAAATTAGCTTTTTATTCCTTCAATCCATTGATCTTTTCCTCAAGCTCTTGATTCTTCTTGTATACAATCAGCCATTTTTCATACATCTCCTTGTATGCTTTCATGATTCCTTTTTCATCTAGATCATCGTCACTCTCCGTTTCAGAATTTGTGCTGCTGTCATTTGATAACACATGTCCTGCTGTGGACGTTGTTGCAACAGATGGTGCGACATTAGCTGAAACAGTCTTTCCGCCATTCTGTCCTGTTGCAACAGCGAATACAACATAATTGCTGGTGTATCTTTCGTTACCTTCAGAAACATCATCTGAATCTTCATCACTCAAAGTGGTATTCATTGTCTTGTTCTTTTTCTTCAAGGTATTTACACATTCAGCCTGTATATGACCAAATCCTTCGCACTCCCTGTACTGAATGCCTTTATTTTTCTTTTTCTCCTCGAACGATTTTCCATTTTGTCTTCTGAATATCTCAGGATTTGTTGTAACAGTCTGCTTCCTTTCAAAAGTTTCTGGCCTATATCAATTTCTCTGCTTCTTCCATTTTTTCAACACTTTGTTGAAATTCTTCGTGAGCAATGCTAAAGATTCATTAATTTCTGCATCTTCATCATGGTAAGAGCTTTGATCATTTTGACTTTGAGAGCTTGGAATGCAATATTTTTCTCCTTTCTTTTCTATTTAAATTTCATCTCATATGTCTGAAATGAACCCATCAATTCATCCAGCTTCATGTCATCAACAACTTTTGCTTCTTCGATGGCAGCAACTTTGATGGCAAATCTATCAGGAAGTGACCGCAAGACTTTCCTCACAAGCTTTGAATCTGAGTGTTTTTCTCTTAATACAAACGCCTCATTTGCAATGTCACACAACCTGCCATTGAAATCAGCAATAGTCTCATCCTCTTGCATCTTCAATTCCTCAAATCTTGTTGCAAGAATTTGAAGCTTGGACACTTTGACAGTTGTTGTTCCTTCATATGCAGTTTGTAAAATAGTTCAAGCATCTTTAGCAGTTTCACAAGTTGAAATATGTTTAAATTGATTTAGATCTACAGCATTGAAAATCGCATTTAAAGCCTTAGAATTATTGTTAGCCAAACAATCTTCATTTGCGGTCCACTAATCCTCAGTTTTTGGCACATCAATTCCTTCATCATTCTTCATTGTAGGATGCGCCCATCCTACAAAAACTTCCCTCCAAGCTTTTTCATCAATGGATTTGATAAATGTTTTCATCCGAGCCTTCCAATATGAGTAGTTTGATCCATCCAGTAGTGGTGGTTTAGTAATTGAACTTCCATCACGAAATGTGTCTATATCTGCAAAACAACTAGAAAAAGAAAACTTTCCCAAAGATCTAACTGAGTTAGTTCAGTAACCTGCTCTTGATGCCAATTGTTAGTTTCTGGCTCTTTAATCAATTTGATAATTAAACAAATTAACTAAGTAAATTTGTAAAAAAAATTATTTGTTGCAACAAAAGTAAGAATACATAAATTTTAACGTGGTTAAACCAACTTAGTCTACGTCCACACGACCATTCCCTGGCCAACAAACCAATCCACTAAGTTTCAAGATATTAAGACACCAATGGAAACTTACGCAATTGAAGACTCCTTCTTAACCCTTGCCGCCTAGGTGTAAGACTCCCTTAGTAGATTCTCTAGTTTGGCGAGCTCCCCTCGACTTATAAAAGTTCTTTCCTGAGAACACACATACTTCTCCCGAAGAATGTATACTAAAACATAAATAAAAGAGTCTTGAAACTCTAGATGGATTGGTCAATACATATGACAAAAACAGACTGTGTTGCAACACAAAATAGAACATTTAGTACATTCTGTTACACAGCATGTTGCAACACGACTTGACACAGACAGCCTACACCTAACTCACGATTCTACTGCTACTTTTTTGCTCACTGCTCGTCGTGCTTCAACTGACAAATAAGTCGCATATTTATCAAGTTTTGATGCAAATATCGAGTATAGGTAGGAGTGTCTTCGATGTTATCTCTTTAGTACAAGAGTTCTTGATAGCTTGAAACATTATCTCTTTATCACTTTATCTCCAAAAATGTAAAAACTCCTCATAGCAGAAACTCTACTTGAACTTAGACACTTCAAGGCATGAAGTCTTCTTTTATTTGGACGCCTCATAATCTGATCTTCATTGAAATGTGGAGTCTCCATTATCGATTACCTGCAATAGTCAAACAACTACACAAAATATCCACACAATAGTTTTGCTAAAATATAACGAATAAAAAACAATTAAAATCAGATCCTCACAGATTGTGTAGCCTTTCTCTACGTTGTTTCTTAGTTTGGGGGCTTTTTTGGTTTGCGACTATATCTGAAGTTAATGAACTAGCTAGTTAACTTGAGAATTTTATGAATGGGGAGAATCAATTCTATGTTGTGTTATGTATCTCTTTTTTACTAATCAAGCAAATGTGTGTACTTTATAATGAAAATAATGTACAAAATTATTTTTTCAAAACAAGTAATCGGAGGGATATGGTGGTCAAAGAAAGAAAGAGGAGAAAACTGGTTGCGTCCGAACATTGAAAGATAATTATGGCACAAAGAGGTGTAGTCAAGATTGTGCTCGAGCGCAAATAGGCACAGTCAATGCTGCACCAATCTGCGCCTAGGCACTGAATGACGCAGTCCACTTCCCAAAGAAACTATAAAAATGTGCTAAATCAAGTCAATATTAAAGAAAGCTCTATTGACGAAATATCTATTGATGCTTGTGTTTGAAAAAGCTCTTCTGACTCTGTTCTTTGCAAGCATATTTGCTGGCCTTAGGCCTAAATACATTATTTTGATGATAACAAAACATAGTGATTTGGTTGTCAAGTGTGATTGTTTTAATGCGTTTATATGATTAAACTCATACTTGTGACTCATGTGGCTAAATTGTATACATTTGTTTGAGTCAAATATTCATTGATGACATATCTTACATGGAAAAAATAATTGTCAAATATGTTTATATTCTTAAAATACACACTTGTTTTTCTCTGTGCATTAAATGTATATATCGTAATAAACCAAATTGTGCCTTTGAATGTTTTGGCTTATGTGGATTATATTGTACTAAAGATTGTATGAGCCAAAATATGCTTGAATGCTTGGTGGAGGAGAATCTTGTAAGAAGAGAAAAGTGATATTCAAAAAAAGAAGAAATGCAAGATAAAAAAGATGAAAAGTTTTGTTGGCCACAATTATCAACATCACTACAAGCATATAAAGTCTTGAAAAGTTGAAGAAATGAAGATTATATTTCAAGAATCAAGACATGAAAACTTGAAGATGACGTGGTGACATAAGGCAGAGATGTGGCAACATAAGGGATAGCGACTTGAATATTATCGTTTGCCTTGGATTTGCATTTATGTGCCTTAAGCTTTTGGTAATCTCTTAAAATATTCTTTAAATCATTTCTCAAGAGCTCTTTGAGGTCAAAATATCTTTCGAATAATTTTTCTTAAGATGTTCAAATGTTTTTATCTTCAAAAGATTGATTTTCAAGTGAAAATTGATTTTAAACTCTTGGATTGCAAATATCAATTTTAATCTTTCCTCAAGAGTTTAGAAAATATTTTGGGATATTTAAAATGTTGAAATCTATTTTGAAGAAGTTTTCTTGAGGTTTCTAAGTGTTTTGACTTCAAAAGAATTTTTTAAAAAATCGATTTGGATCAATTTCTGCAAGCTTTCTAATGAAAAATATTGATCCGATCAAATGGCCCCGGTCGGGTGGCTCGACTGGATTTACTTTTTCGGATCCATGGAAGTGACTATCTAGTCAAGTGACTCGGTCGAGTGACTCAACTAGATTCACTCTTCCGGATCCATGGCAGAGACTATCAGGTCGAGTGACTCGACCGAATCCGTTCAACCGGATTTTTAAAATATAACTATTTTAAATTTGTTGGAGCCATTCTTTAAAGCCATAGCATCACCTACATTGAAAAACACCTCTTCCAACTTCAAGCTTTAAATACCAAGCTTTCAAAAGTCTTTATTACTCATTTATTGCTATAAATCTGGAGCTAACACTTGTAAATTTTTTAGCATTCAAGAGCTTTATTTGTATTATCAAACTCGTAGAGGAGTTAAAGCTTTGTATCTTTCAAATACACATATTCTTGCTTTTATTGCTCTCTAGATCTTAGATTGTGAGAATCATAGAAGAGAAAAGAGTGTTGTAAATTCTTTGTGGACTCAAAATAAGAGATGTAGTAGGTTTAAGTTTTACCTATATTTGAAGAAGTTTGTTGCTCTTCTGGATTCAAGAGTAGGTTGTAAGTTGGTTTGTACTTCACTAACATTTGAAGAAGCACCTCTAGTGGAGTTTGTAGAAAATGCAAAAGGAAATATACCTTTGGTGGTGGAGTGGAGTAGCGAAAACCCTAAAATTGCCAACTCATATTTCTCTCTATACTCTTTACTTTGTTGCATACCTTGTGTTTGATAAATTATTTGAAAGAAATAACTAGTCAAGAGTATATTCGAAAAAGTAGTATCATTGCCCCTATATCCTAATTTACCCACTCTTTTAGGATAATTTTGGACTATCAACATCCTCACAAAACTTCATCACGAGCTACTCCTTAGAGGTCACCTCATTCTTTTAGATACTTATGCATTGAAAAGCACAATTAGGGGAGAGGAGAGGGAGAGGGGAGGGGGGGGGGGGTGGAAACTAAGCATATAACTTTTAAATTGGTAGATTCCATAATTTGTAGGTAGTTAAACATAATTGTGGAAAAATAAAATGGAGGAAACAATAATGTAACACTTATTGGCAGAGTTAAGTGGAAAATAGGGTTTGCATTTTTCTTATTTTTTTTTTCAAATAATTATATTGGATACTCACTCACCTTTCTCATTGCACAAGTATACACCCTGAGATTGGGTGTCTGGCTCAGCCACTAATAACACCTAGAATTTTGGGGATCTCTTAAGCCTTATGATCTTAGCCCAAGATAGCTAATTTAGTGGGTCAGTTCTGGAATGTGGGAAACCATGACTATTTGGCAAGAATTAGGGGCTACAAACTGAATGTAAGAAATCTGCAATCTATTAAGTTTATTACTTATCCTAAAGCGATGAAGAACCTTTTATGATAGGAAACCAATCACCTAACCACTCCTACCAACAAGAAAAAGTCATCTGTAGGAGCATCCAATGGTTCTCCAAAAAGAAGAAAAATTCTCCAATAGGAGAAAACTCCTAATTCTCTCTTTAAAAATATATTTCCTCTAGAAAAGAGCTTACTAATCGATATCCCGTTCGAGCAACAATCACCCAATATCTGGAACTCGCCCGTACTTGTGGCTCAGGTAACTCAGGAAAAAAGATCAAGAAAAAAACTCCCTCATCTGCCATTGTGGCTGAAAGTGAAATGCTGGGGTCTATCTCTGAACAGCCCCAACAAGACAAATGATTGCTTTGAGTTGGAACTATCAAGGATTGAACTCTTCCTTGACAATTCAAAACCTGAGAGACATTGTCTCTTAATATAGGCCCCATCTGATTAGCCTGTTTGAAACTAAACACAAGGTAGAAAAGCTAATAAAAGTGTTTAGGAGGATTGGCTATGACAATCTCTTTTGTGTCAACCGGATTGGAAAGTCAAGAGGGATCACCCTTTTATGGTCCAAAAATATCACTCTAAAAATATCAACCACTATCACAATTTTATTCATGCAGAGGTTGCCACTGATCACTCAATCAAATGGAAATTGACTATTTTTCATGGTTGCCCATTGCTTAAGGAAAGACAATCTCTCTGGCCGGTCATTAGTGATCTTGAGCCGGATAAAAGTCAACTTGGTAACAAATAGGGGGCTTCAATAAAATCAAGCAACATTCTAAAAAGATGGGCAAGAAACAAAAATCAAACATCAAGATACAAAAGTTTCAGGAGTTTTTCAACCTTAATGGCCTAATGGATATTGAGTCCAAGGGATGTCAATTTACTTGGAGCAACAACCGTCATGGAGAAGTGAATGTTAAAGAGAATCTTGATAGAGTTGTTTGCAACCCAGCGTGGAGCTTCCTCTACCCAAATGCTTGGGTGGCTAACCACCCTCCCTTTTGTCTGACCACAACCCCATCGTCCTTTCATAATTTGTTGAGCTTAAAAGGAGAAAGAATTTTTTTAGGTTTGAATCTTTTTGGACAGAGGATGAAAGCTGTGGAAAAACCATAGATGAAAACTGGAATAATCCATCCTTCAGATTTGATAGGAAGCGTATTATGCTGACACGTAAAAAAGTTAGAACATGTATCAACAGTCTTTCCTCTTGGAGAAAAAGGCGTTTCCCCAACAATAGAAAGCTCATCGACCATCTCAAAGAACAACTCATAAACCTTCATAATTCCCCTTGGACTCCCAATAATCAAAGCAAGATGAGTAGATTAACTCAAAAATTGAGAAACTTTAGAGCAATAAGGAACACTTATGGGTAGCGAGATCGAGAATCCAATGGTTGAGATGTGGGGATAAAAATACTAAGTTTTTTCATGCTTGCACAATCTAGAGAAGAGCTAGAAACAGGATCCTGAGATTACTTTCACCTAATAGAGAATGGATCGATGATCAAGAGTCCATAAAAAATGCAATACAAAATCACTTTAAGAATGTCTTCTCAACTATAGGGCTGAGAAACATGGAACTGGCGCTCAGTAACATTTCTCAGGTGGTTACTCCATCCATGAATGATGATTTGCTTAGACCTTTTACAATGGAAGAGGTTAAAATTAGCAGTTTGGAGCTTGAACCCCTCAAAGTCTTCGAGACCTGACGGTCTCTCAGGTATATTTTTTCACAAGTTCTGGGATATTGTTAAAGATGATGTATTTGCCACTGTTAATGATTTCCTCTTGAATAGTGAATCTTTGGGCGAGCTTAACTGTGCTCTTATTTCTCTTGTCCCCAAAGTCCCCAACCTTGAAAACATCTCCCAATTCAGACCAATATCCTGCTCAAATTTCATTTACAAAGTGATTTCATAGGTCTTGGTTCTTAGACTTAAGCCTTTCATGGATGGTATCAAATCACCTTTTCAAAGTTCATTAATCTCGGTGTCAGTCATTCAAGATAACTTAATCATTGCCCAAGAAATTAAGAATCACCTCCGAACCCTCAAATGCCCATGGAAATTGAAAGCTACGTTAAAAATTGACATGAATAAAGCCTTCGACCTTGTCGAGTAGGACTTTTTGGGAAATCTCTTAAACAAGTTGGGCTTTCACCCTCACTGGACCAAGCTTATTGTAACGCTCCGATCCCTCACAGAACCGGAACTACTATTAATCTTGCTGTTCTCAACCCAATTATAAACCCCGGACACGAAATTTATGAAAAAACGAACAGAGTTTTCCCTATATATAGGACTATCTAGAAACCTGTAAACAGTCACATACAAGTCCTGAACCACAATCAACCGTTCATACAACCTAGCTTTCAAGATTCATAAAGCCAACCAACTCATCAAGGCCATCCGAGCTTTGGAACCCAACAACATATCACATAAGCATGCAAAATTAAATCCATTGAAGTTCTATCCTTTTAATCCACTTATAATACCATTCTACATTATCAATCAAGCTTTCTTATAATTTGTGTCCAACCAACCAAATAGTTTTCATCGTCCACACAAGCATGCACTACTAAGTAATAAAGTAAAACAAATAGAAGATATTACAAGCCCACTAGTACCTAATCATCAAACAAAACTAAAACTATAATATTGCATTCCTTGATATAACATAAATACATACATGGGCACAAAGTATCAAATACAATACAAGCATATCATGATCACATTCTTCCATGTTTTATACACTGATAGAGTAAGCAGGCCACACATGAGGCAATCCAATCTTCAGCTTTACCTGAAATATGTTGAAAGATGAATGAGTAACCAAGTTACTCAGTGAGGGAGGTGATGTAGCATATCGAGGAATGCTTTCATGAGATGCAACAAAGATAACAATATATACAACCCAAAGTAACAAAGTTAATTAGACAAGTATTTAACCACGTATAAAAAGGATACGATTTAACGTTTGTCTTCAACCACGAGCCACGAGCCAAGATCTTCAAGCAAGTACTGGCAAAACGCTTATTCCTCCAAATGAGGTACTCCAGATGTACCCCAATCCTACGACCCTTTCTCATGACGTAGGTCTATATGCCCAACAGGTGAACCACGCCTCTGGAGTAGTGGAGTATACTCAGCGAGAGAAAGGGAATAGGCACCATAGTAGTCGAGGGAGCATAGCAAGCCCGATGCCGCCCTTGTTTCTCAACGCTACTATGTCCGAGAAGGTTGCACAACCCCAAGACAAGATCATAAGAAACAAGAATATCAAATCACGTAAGAGGAATGACAAAGTAGGCCGCCCTCGCAGTTAATCACAAATAACACGAAAAGACTCAAGATAGCAAGTAAAATATTACATATAAACTTTACCAACTACTAAATAATTCAATTTAGAAACAATAAATCAAGTTAAAATGCACAGAAGAGATGAAAACTCCATCACCTTGGTTTAAGCCAAGAATCCCTTCATACCTTTTCCAATTGCATGTCCTATAGCTAGAATGCAAATAGAATTCATAATTAAGAACAAGTTAGATTTGATTGCAGTTAAACTAGCACACACTCTTTAAGGTTAACTTTAAGCCTACTTTAAGATCTCTAATATGCACTACATTACCTTAGCTACATAACATATCTTGATAATGCTTCTTAATTCACTTAGCTTGCATTCCCTATCGAATATTCCACATAACATACACGGGGTTCCAACTAGCTACATTCACTAAGCAACACTAGTTACACTAAGTTAAAGTAAGAATTCTAGCATTACAATCATTCACATTCAAGCAACCTTTTCTAGTTTAACATAAAGCACAAAGATAAGTTAAGGCACTTTGGTTGACAACTTATACTTTACTCAATTTAACTATATTTCATTAACTATTAACTACAATTAAAACTCAAGAAAATAGCATTCAAACCAAACTTAACACAAAATACATTAAAGGCACTAGATAGTATGCTTTAATATTACACTTTAGTTACTAAGTTATAACATGTTAATTACTCAATGACAACTCAACTAAATCATGTTCAAACTTCTACCAACATTGTACTAAACTACTTTAACTACATAAACAACTATTATGACACTCCTTAATTCATGAATCTTGCATTCGTCCTCAAATAGCTCATTAAGCACATATGAGGTTCTAAAGCATTTAACTTTGCTATGAGCATTATTTACATTCATTAAACTAAAATTACCAAGCTAAACCATCCGAAACACTAAAATCACTTAACTTAATTTACAAGACTTAACCACATTCTTGAGTTTCCTAACTTGCAATAACTCCCTTTCATAGCTAATACTAACATTCATGGAACTACTCTTTCTCTTGATTCACTACATGACAAGTAACTATCTCCAATTCAATTGAGCATTCGCACATAACCACCATTCATCACCATTAAGCTTCCTACTACCTAAAATTGCTCATTATTCGCTAGAACCAACTATCAAGGCATCTTAAACCTATAGCAAGATAAGTTGAAATTTAGTCTACATTGGCTTGATATTGTTGCTTTGGTTACCAGCATAATTGTTCTCCAAAAACTTTGAAACTTCACAAAAATGTAGTTCTTCGAATGTAGATGGGTTTAGCCTCAAACGGATCTCAATTCGGAGCTATATTCAATGAGATATGGCCTCTATAAAATCATCACGCAATCTGCCCTGCACCAGCGATTTTTCCCTGACACATTTCGGAAATGGCTAAATCGGAGGCCTAAAACGTTAGAATTAGCCCTAGAAATCAATATTTGCTCTAAACTTCCTAATCTAGTTACTGTGTAAATTTCATTAAGTTTCGAGTACGTTTACTAGGTCAAAAAAGCTTTGAAAGACAGGGCAGTGGACTGACCAAGCAGGGCATGAATTGATTTAACAATTTCTCTTGCAATTTAGCTAGTTTAGATCATAAACATGATATGTAGGCATAGCTTGTAGCATTTATTCTTCACTTAGTACTTCTATCAAACACTTAGAATACAACTTTGAGCATAAACTACAAGTAAACACTACAACTAAAGTTAACATGTAAAAGCTTATTTCATAAGCATTAGAGAGCTATAAACACACTTAGCATGCTAAACCCCTACTAAATTAAACATTTCTAGCTCCACAAATCAATTCTCTACACATTAGCATTTTTTAACAAAACAAGAAAATAATAAAAATACCAATTAGGATAATCCCCTCACCTTGTATAGCTAAGAAATGGAAGGAATTAGCTTGAAAACACCTTAGATCTTGCTAAAATGGAAGGGAAATGAAGAACTCAAACCGTAAGCTTCAAAGAGGTCACGGTTTTCTCTCTGTTTGTCAATTTCCTTTCTTTTTGTTATGCTTATTTGTGTTATATATATATATATATATATATATATATATATATATTAAGTAGACAACTTAGTTTAACAAATAGATTGACCAAAAAAAATACTATGCTGCTCACAGTTCCTATTCTTTTTCTTTTGTTATCTTTGACTATGCTTTGCTTATTTATCAAATAACACAAGTACAATAATATATTTAATTGGTTAAAAGGCCTAGCTAATGGATTGGGCTTAATTAAATATAATTGGGCTAAATTAACTTAGCAGGAAAAAAAATAGTTAGAAAGCTAAATGCTCAATGAAACTAAATTTTACTACTCACTCGGGGACACTAAAAATATTTATTTTCCTCATGCTCGGGACATGAAATGCACATTTCAACAATGAACAAATATATTAAATACAATAATGTTCAGGGGAAAAAAATATCAAATTCAAAAAATAAAGCAGTTTAAAATTTTACCCGGATTCATTGTAAACATAAATTTTTAAGCAAATAAAGTAAATAAAGGTCAAATAAGAGCATTTATGCAATTATGATAATTAAATTTAATAAATAAAAGTCTCTCTGGGCTCGGACGTTACACTTATCACGAATGTTATCTCTACTGTTAAATATAATCTCTGTGAATGGTAAGTTCCTTCCTCTCCTTGAACCTCAAAGAGGGATAAGACAATGGGACCTGTTGTTCTTTTACTTTTCTCTTTATTGACCGAAGCTCTCCCAAAACTCCTTAAGCATCAAACAATCTCGGGCAACATCAAAGGTGTCAAAATCTCTAAATATTGTCCTTCAGTGACTCATTTGCCCTTCGCGGATGATACACTCTTATTCATTGAAACTAATGAGAGTGAAACTCTGGCTCTTAAGGACACTCTCTACCACAACTGTTTTGCTTCCGAATAAAGTATTAATCTCAGCAAATTTGGAATTGCATTTAGCATTAATACAACCCAAATAATAAAGGATGAGATATGCGGCCTTTTGAGAATCAGTTGCAAAAATGACCTAGGAAAATATCTGGGTATCCCCACCAGTTGGGGAAACTCAAAGACTATCGCACTAAATTGGCTTTTGGACAATTTTTTTTGCAAAGGTGCAGGACTTGAAGGAAAATTTCCTTTCTGATGGAGGCAATGAGATTTTGATTAAATATGTCCTCCAAGCTATCCCAAACTACATCATGTCCTAAATCTTTATTCCAAAACTAATCTGCAGAAAAATTTGCAATTGTCTCTAACTTTTGGTGGAGGAAAAATGGAAAAATCTGGCCTTCATTGGGCTAACTAGTATATTATGATAGATTCAAAGCGGGAAAAAGGAATATAATTTAAGAATTCTAAACTTATGAATATTTCTCTTCTCGTAGGACAAGCATGGAGAATTCTCAAGAATCCCAATTCTCTCACTACAAGGTCATCAAGGGCAAATATTTTCCTCGTGGCAACTTCTGGAATGCTAGAATTGGCTCAAGACCTTCATGGGCCTTTCAAATTATCATGGTAGGAAAATACTTTCTCAAAAGCACAACTACATGGAGGGTTGAAGATGACTGTGCTATCAACATTTGGAAAAACCCTTGGGTCTCGGATTTTAGAACCATTCCGAAGCCTTCAAATTGTCATCTCGATAAGGTTAGCGAGCGTATCACTAATGGAAGATGGAACAAGGATTTGATTTAGCAGTTGTTTGAAAGAAATATTTCAATCAAGAATTCTTAGTATTCTAATTCCTTCTACTACAAGAAGAGATTGCATTATTTGACCGTTTTCGAAGGCTAGGCATTACAATGTCAAAAGCGGGTAACAGTGTCTCAAAGCAGCCATTAATAGGCCACTACCTAGCAGCTCCACACGTGTATCCCCTAAGCAGCTTTAGAGATCCATTTGGAATACAAATACCCCTGCTAAAATTAATGCCTTCATGTGGAAAGCCTATAGGAATTATCTTGCGACGGAAGAGAATAATTACAAATAGAAGTGCTCCGACAGTCCTTTATGTAAAATCTACAAATGTAATGTCGAGACTGTCGAGCATCTTTTGCTTCTTTGCCCCTGGAGTAAACTTTGCTGGATGGCCTCTCCTCTCCAATGTTTCCCAAATGAAACAATCATCAGTAGATTCAATGATTGGTACATGGACCTCATCAAGAGATATCGAGAGGTTGGATATCCGAAAGGAAGCGCCGATTCTATCATAGTACATACATGTTGGAAAATCTTGAAAAGCAGAAAGTTGTTTATTTTTTAAAGAATACAAACTTACCCAATCAAGACTGCTACCATAGCTAGTCAGCTCAATAACGAGTACATTGCAACTATCACCGCCTTAGCCCATCTTGCTAACTCTACAGGGATCTTAGAAAATTCTCCATCAGTAACAACCTAGACCCCCTGAAAGAGGATAACTTAAGATCAATTGTGATGCCTCGTTTTCTCTTAAAGGAAACATTGCAGGAATTGCAACCATTTGCAGGAATCGTGATGGCCACCTGGTTAATGGCTTAGCCTTCTCCACTCTCTATGAATTTCCTCAGCAAGCAGAAGCTTTGGCACTCCTTACTGCTGTCAGATTAGCTAGCCAATGCAGCTCATCATCTCCTATCATTATTGAATTTAACTGCGAGAAAGTCGTCAGTGCGGTTAATAGCTCAAGTGTTTCCTCAAACTGGAAGATCGATTTCATTGTCTCAAACATCCACGTAGAACTTGGTAAGAGAAATGGCATATAGATCAAGATTATTAGAAGAACAACTAATGTAGTTACTGATTTGATTGCTAACCAGGCACGTAGTAAAAATCTTGCAGTTGACTGTTATCAAATATTTCTATTCCCCAATACCAGCTCCTTGAAGTTGACGTTCCTATTGTTGGGCTAGGTTGATGTAATGTTTCACTTTAATGAATTTTCATCTTTCGACTAAAACAAAAAAGAATATGTTTTCAAAATTAGTTTTTTTTTTTAAAAAGAAATAGAGAAAAAAAATTGTTTTCTTTCGGTAATTATATTCAAAAACTATGTTGAAACATGTATTCTTAAAATCTAGAAAATAAAAACACATTTTTTTTATGTTTTCATGTGTTCTTATTCCCTCCCCCACCCCTCCAACCATCTAATACCCCTCCTCCCCTAGACCCCTAAACACATTTTGAATTAATAATTATTGCCCAATAATTTAATTAACTAAATTCCATTAAACTATCAACGAAATTTTTTTTCTCTCTCTCTCTCTCTTTTCATCAAGCTTATTGCTTTCTTTTTTTGTGACCTCTTAGGTTAATAACCATTTGTCAGTAATATATTAACTCTATTAAAATTATAGAACTCTTTTAATTCACGAGTTCCTACTAATCATGAGTGACATGTAGCAGCATATTATGACTGCCTAAATGGTAATGATGTGAAATCTAATGAATTTTTAATTATAATTATGATGCAATAAAATCCTCTTGTTAATAGTTGTCGTGGTTAAGTGAGATAGGATATGATGTCAAACTCATTGAGTTAATCATATGACAAAATCTAATTTATCAACAACATGAAATTGTTTTACCAAAGAAAAAACATGAAATTGAATATGAAACCCCTTCCATCATGTATAACACCTTGGCCAAGGATTCCATGGTTACATGATTATTAGATTGCATACGCAGTTACTCATTTGCTTAAATCAATGGATTTCATATTAAGCGCTCACTAGTCTACATGTAAGAATAATTCACGACTACTAAGTACACAATCCAACTCATGAATAGAATTAGATTATAATGTACTGAAAAAACCACAATATTACTTTAGGGTGATTTAAATGATTATAATATCCTATTTATTTATTGACTCGTAGTAAAACTCTATGTGATTTTTTTGTATATAACATATTATTGACTCGTAGTAAAACTCCATATGATATGTTATATTATCAGTATGTTTAGTAATTTGTTACCAGCAAGTACTCATATATTAGTTGTCACAACATGAGATTCATTGCCTTTATCATTAATATCTCATATTAATCAGGACAACAAACATTATGACAATCTATTCGTTCTAATTAATACATAATTAATTGTGTCTTATGATCGTAAACCAATTTTGAGAATTTTTTTTTTGTTAAAGATGGCTTTTACTTATATTATTAACTTTCTTAGAATAAGATCTCTAGCAAAAATTCTAAGGACTTATTCATGTAACTAACAATTTAATATTATATGAAAAACATAAATTGCTTTTAAAATAAATAATATACAATTGATAATGTCCTAAAATAATATTTAATAGTCTTTTACAACATACCATCTAATAATTCCCCACTTGCACTGAACCCAATCTTATGGTATTTCATACCTAGCTTTTCAAGATGGTTATCTAATTGTTGCTGAGTCATTACTTTTGTTAGTGGTTTTGCAACATTATCTGTTGAAGTTATTTTCAGTGCGACAATGTTGCCTCTTCCAACAATCTTTCGAATGATGTGATGATGTCTCTTTACGTGTTTGGACTTCTTGTAAGACCTCAATTCCTTGGCTTGCGCTATAACTACATTGTTGTCACAATACAAAGGTAATGATGACTCATTAATAGAAACCACTCCAAATTTTGTTATAAATTTCTTAATTTGAACCGCTTTTGTCATAGCATCAAATATAGCAATATACTCGGTCTTTGTAGTAGAGTCTCTATTTGTACTTTGTTTGGAACTTTTTTTAACTCATTGCTCCTCTAATAAAAGTGAATATAAACCAAAAGTTGATTTTCTATTATCTATATCAGACTGAAAATCTAAATTTGTGAAACCTTAAGTTTCAACTTACCTGTCAATAGACTAAGATCATATCCTTAGGCTTTCCAAGTACTTAAGAATGTCGTTAATGGAAGTCTAGTGTTATTCTCTCGAATCAGACTAATGTCTATTAGACGTTAGTAATACATACAAGGGAAAATATCACTACAAGTCCCTATTGTTTCATTTTGTCCCAAACTAATCCCCATTGTTTAAAGGTGACCAAAATGATCCACAATATTTGGAAAAAAGTCTCAAAATGTTCCTCACATCAAAAATTCTGTCAACTTTGACAGACAACAATTTAAAAGACTAAATCACCCTTCTAATTTTTAGTAAATGTCAATAGTACCCTTGAACCTTTTTGAGCATTTTTTCTTACCCCTGTTGTCACACCCGCGTGCATCAACCAACACTCGTACCCATCATCATCTCCAACATCGCGTACTGTAGCTACTGCAGCTAAATAACTCATCTTTTCTTCAGTCGAAGCTAAATAACTCATTAAAACCCCCAAATTTCCACCAATCTCATGATTATTATTGTTTGCATAAGAACCTCCAAATTTTGCTTTATTCCAAATCTGAGCCCGCCCATTCAACACACCATTTATTACATTCTGCAAAAAAAAAAAAATTTAAAAAAATTTAGCTCAAATAGTAGCAAGTGAAAAATAGGTTCATAGAAAATAAATTAAATAATTATATTAAGAAAAAAAACTTACTCTTGAGTGAGATGAGTGTGACAATGAACAAACAATTATGGAAAAAAATCACTCTTGATTTTATTTGAAGCTAAAAGATACAATAACCAATTATCGGGTATTAAAAAGGGTAATTTATAGAATAAATTATAAAATCTGCCAGGTTTTGAACATGAAAATAAAATGATTCAAAGAATCATTACCATCATGATGCATCTAATGGCGGACGATGATGGTTGACAATGACAGTACGCGAGTGTGCGAATGTTAAAGACAATGATGGTTGAGACGATGATGGTACGCAATGTTAGAGATGATGATCGGTATGAATGTTGGTTGGTGCATGCAGGTGTAGCAGCAGGGGTAAGAAAAAGTTCTCAAAAAGGATCAAGGGTATTGTTGATATTTATTTAAAAGTATGTGGGTGATTTAGCCTTGGGTAAATAGTATCTCGGCCCCCTGTGGTTTATCATAAGTACAAGTCGAGTCCCTGTGATTTCATAATTGGCTTATAACCCCCTGTGCTTTTAAAAATTGAAGCACACGTGCCCCTTTGGTCCAAGTCTGTTTAAAATTTTAACGGCAATATCAAAATGACACAAATGCCCCCAAGGTAATGTCAGCGTATCAAATATCTTTAAAAAAAAAAGGGGCCATTGCGCACCATAATTAAAAACACAGGTAGTCATTGCACACCATCATTAAAAACACAGGGGGCTATTGCGCACCATCATTAAAACACAAGGGGCCATTGCGCACCTCATACATATTGGTCAATCGTGTAAAAAACACAAACAGTTGCGTTACTAGCACGTGCATAACAAATTCTGTTAAAATTGACAGATTGTTTGACGGAGGGGGCATGCATGCTTCAATTTTGAAAAGCACAGGGGGTTATAAGCTAATTATGAAACCACAGGGACCCGACTTGCACTTATAGTAAACCACAAGGGGCCGAGACGCTATTTACCCTTTAGTCTTTTTAAACTGTTTTTCGTCAAAATTGACAGAATTTTTTGTGTGAGGACTATTTTAAGGCTTTTTTAAAATATTAGGGACCATTTTGGTCTCCTTTAAACAATGAAAACTAATTTGGGACAAAACAAAATAATGAGGACGTGTAGTGAGATTTTTTCTACTTACAACATCATCGTGGGTTTGCCTTCTCGTAAACATGCGCCATGGGCCAATGACACGTGGGATGATCACAAAGGTGTATTGTCATAGACAATTTTATAATGAGGGACAAATTTACTATTTGTGCCAATACCAAAATAACGTAGGATATTCATATTATTAGTAAGCATAATTATAACTCACCTTGGACTTTGGATGAAGTACACCAGATTCTCCTGTGATTTGTCGTAACTGTACAACACACCTTATGATTTGAAAACTACTAAATATTTTTCATGTGGTTTGTTAAACTAAGCACAATATTTTATTTGTTAAAAAATTCATCTATTTAACAACGAGTGTACCACACAAGCGTCAGATGTAATTTTTCATATTTTTTTGCTTAAATAAATTATTATTTGGACAAAAATACCCTTACTTAAATACATTCTTTTTTCTTTTTTCTTGCTCTACCCACCCTATAACCAAAAAAATAATCAAAATACAAACATGACCGTCCCTAACACCCCCACCCCACCCCCACCAAGCCCCGTCACCTTATCAGCCCCAATGCGTAAGTCTGTTATTTTAGTTACACGACGTTTTGTCTAAATTGCAACACGATGTAAGAAAGTTTTTATATTGTAAGCAAACCTATTTTCCATGCTAACCCTTGAAATGAAAACTAGTAGCACTTGGGTCTTTGGTGACTGAGAATATGATATATAGATGAGTTCAGACCTGTATTTTTCTTTTCCTTCACCATTCATGGCATCAACATCATTTTGATGTTAGAGTGTGTATATATATATATATATATGTGTGTGTGTGTGTGTGTGTGTGTCAGTTTAACATATTTTATATGTATAGATCTGTGTATGAATAACAAAGAATTTCACTTGAGATACCCATTGTTTTTAGTTTTTTCAAATTAGTCTCTATTGTTTTAAATGGTTCAAATTAGTCCTCGATATTTTAAAAAAGTTTTAAATTAGTCCTCAATATTTTTAAAAAGTGTCAAAACAGTCCCTAATATTTTCAAAATGTATCAATTTAGTCTTTGCTATTAAATATCTAACTAAAAACCAATGCAACGACCAAAATATGCTTAGAAATTAATTAAAATTACTGAATTACTCACCCCTATCCACCCTTACCCCCGATAAACCCAACCCTCACCGCTGATGAATTTAAAATCAAATTTTCTTTACATGTTTAAGGACTAAATTGAATTTATTTATAAACTTGGGAGACTAAATTGAAGCTTTATAAGATATTATATATTACTTTTACCATTTTACCCCTAGTTACTGTTTATTTCCGTTAAATTTAACACTGATTTTCACGTCAATGACTAAATTAAAATTTTTGAAAATATTGTGGACTGATTTGAACCATTTAAAATAATGGGAATTAAATTAAAAAATTGGAAATAAGAGGGACTTACAGTGAGATTTTCCCTATGAATAATATATATGAAAAGCTTATAATCTTTATTTTGATAATAACAAAACATCTTATTTGTATTTTGGGTTAGTCATTCAATCCGTCAAAGTAAGCCCACATCAATATGGACCAATTCAAAAGGATCAAAGGCTAGAAAGCTATTGAATCAAAGACAAGTCCCAATCAGAAAATGAATCAAAGCCCAAAAGGTAATCATATGTCATATCTTATTCGAATGAAGTCTCTCATAGGAAATCAAGATATGAAGACCTGAAGAAAAAAAAGACTTGATGACCTGAAGAAATAGAGTTGAAGACTCGAAGATAAAAAAGGGAGTTACAAGGAAGAAGATGTGGCAACATAAGGGGTACTGACATTAAAATTGTTGTTTGCCTAAGTATGATTTGTGTAGCTCATAAAATCTCAAAAAAAAAAAAAGTTTTCATAAAAGATTTTCATATTCCCAAAATATCCTTCAAACAAATATTTTCAAAAATGATCAATTCGATTTTAAACTTTGAAAAGCAGATTTTTGGATTTCAAACTCTTGTATTATAAAAATCGTTTTAAATCTTTTCAAGAGTTTTGAAAATATCCGTTTTGTGTCTAACTTTTCTCTCTTTTTAAGCCATGCTTTCTCACCATCTCAAATCATCTCTCCAAGCATTAATCTTCAGATTTCTTAGCAATTCAAGAGAGTTTTTCATATCATTTTTCATAGAGAAATTTTGAGCTATTACTTTCATATCTTTGAGCATTCAAGTGTTCTTTAATTGTAATATCAAACTCAAATAGGAGTTGCTATTGCTATTCATATTATCACACAATCATTGTATCACACTCTTGCACATAGATTGAGAGAATCATTGTGAGAAGAAGTGTCGTAATCCTTTGTGGACTCAAAGGAAGAGAGATTAGTAGGTTGAGCTTCACCTACACTTGAAGAAGCTTGTGTAACTCTTGTGGACTCAAGAGTAATTGTAGTTGGTTTTTGCTTCACCAACATTTGAAGAAATATTTTAGTAAAGAGTAGTTAAATCCTAAGGGAAGGGAAGACCTTAGGTGGTGGACTAGGCCTCCAGGAGTGTGAACTACTTGAAAATCATTGTGTTTGATTTCTCTTACTCTACTCTCTTTATTTTCAAGTCATTTACCTTCTTGTGGATATTGCTCATATTGATTGTTTGATAATTGTTGATTTATCTACTTGGAGTTTAATTCTTGAAGTTCTAATTGCTTATCTAGTGTTATATACTTGTGTGTTCACTAAGTGTTTGATAAATTTCCTACAAAAACTTCTAGGGTATTATTAATTTTTGCTAGACATTATTTCCGCATTAAGAATTTTAAATTGCTTAATCTTGTCAAATAACCTAATTCACCCCCTCACTTAGGTTATCTAAGGCCAACAAGTGGTATCAAGAGCTAGTACTTTACATATAGCTTAACATCTTGTAGAGGATCCCTATGGCAAGCTCATCAATGTCTAATACAGTTGAATGTCAATCTTCTTCTAGACCACTATTGTTTAATGGAACAAACTATTCTTTTTGGAAAACTAAGATGAGAATCTATATTCTAGCAAATGACATAAGAGTTTGGAATGTAATAATAAATGGACCAATCACCCCTACTCTAACTAAGAAGGAAGGAGAAAAAGTTACCTCCATCTCAAAATCGGAAAAAGACTTTGATGAAGATGACTTCAAAATGTGTGAAAGAAACTTTAAAGCTATGAACATGTTATATCTTGCTTTAAAACTTTAAAGATGAGATAGCTCTTCTTACAAGGAACTTTAAAAAATTCCTCAAATACAAAAAGGTAAGTAAAGCTCCATCTTACAATAATTTTATGAACAAAAGAAGAAATAAACCAAAAGAAGAAACAAGATGTTTCAATTGTGACAAGACGGGTCACATAAAAGAAAATTGTCCGAAACTTATCAAAACCAAGGGAGGAAAATATTTGAAAGCAACATACGTTGATGACAATGCATCAACCGATGAAGAAAGTGAAAATGAAGAAGTGGCAAATATCGTTTGTCTTATGGCAAAAGAAGATGATGAGGTATGCTTCGGATATTACTTTTCTAGTTCATTAATTGATAATGAATGTTCCTTTGAAGAATTACAATATGAATTTTCAAAAATGCATGATAGTTTTGAAATTGCAATTATCAAGATAAATAAACTTCAAAAGGAAAATAATGCTTTGGAAGAAGAAAATAAGTTGCTTGAAAAAGATCGTGATTGCGTTCATGAAAAGGCACTTAAATTTCATTTTGAAAATGATAATCTTCAAACAAAAATTGAAAAACTTGAAAAAGAAAATCAAGGGTTAAATGACAGCCTAGAAAGATTTACAAAAGGAAAATAAAATCTTGATAAAATGCTTGGTTCATAAAAAAATTGGCTTTTAATAAAAGTGGATTAGGATATGAACCTTCTTTAAAACAAAAAATCCTTCAAAAGTTATTTTGTAAAAGCATCATCTCCTACAAATGAAGCACATCTAAAAAAACATGTACCTATTGTGAAAAACAAGGTCAAACAACATCACATTGTAAATTTTGAAATATGGTGGGTAGAGACTCTAAAATTCCTTCTTGGCTTAAACCAAAATAGATTATTAAATGTACTAAAAATCAATACTAACAATCTAGGACCCAATAGAACTTGGGGACCTAAATTTTGTTATTGTATATAGGTTACCCTAAGAATAAAGTTTGAAGGAAATTGGGTTATTGATAGTGGATGTTCAAGACACATGACCGGTGATCCATCTCTTTTCTATGAGCTCATCAAATTCAAAGGAAATATGAGCTTTGGAAACAATGAGAAGGGTAAAATCATTGGCAAAGGTAACATTGGAAATAAAAGTAATATATCTATCCATGATATGCTACTTGTGAAAGGATTGCAACATAACTTGCTTAGAGTAAGTCAATTATGAGACAATAGTTATCTAGTTGAATTCAAATCATCATTTGATAAAATGAACAATGTGTTTTTTTATTGCAAATAGATATGAAAATGTTTATATCATTGACTTTGATAGTATTTCATGTCCAAATACTGATTGTTTAATCACAACAAATGAAGATTCTTGGTTGTGGCATAGAAGGTTAGGACATATTAGTATGAACCTACTTGCTAAACTCTCTCGAAAAGATCTTGTAAGAGGTCTTGTCACGCCCCAACTCGACCCCACCTACAATCAGTCAGGACGCAACGAAATTTCGGCAGCGTAACGACAGTAAATAGATTTCCGAGGTTCTAAACCAACCTCATTAATAACATTAAACATCCAATTCTATAACCATACAAACAACAACTCCTCAACAGCATAACAACATACAACATAACCTTAATATACAATAATCAGTCTTCGTTATCTGCCTCCGTTCTAACATTACATGCAATACCTCAACCTTATCATACATTTCAAAAACAAGTTAAGACACATCTACAACTTAACCATAGACAAAAGAAAGCCACTAAGTTAACATCGTTTGAATCATCATCTTTCAACATCTATTACAATAAGAACTATAAAGCATATAAAAGTCTATTAAGCTAATATACATGACATTAAACAACATATAATCATGGATAAGACTCAGGAACATATGACTCGTCCACGTAAGGCACATTTTCCTCCTCAGGAGGCACGTACCCGTAATCCGGCTCTGCAACACCTGTAAGCATGCAATAATAGAGAGTGAGCTTATATACATAAGCCCAGTGAGGATCCGATAGATCTCGAGCAAGGTCTACTAAACTCCTTGGAATAATCCTTTGAGTCAGTAAACACACAATAACACAAATAATACTATCATCACATAACTATATAACCATTCAATAAAGGATACTCTATTTGGTGTAGCTCCAAACGCCATCACGATCTCAACCGTTCTTCTTATAACTCCCCATTACTCACGCACCCGAGGTACCTCACTAGCCCCTCCCTCCATGACACCTCCGTCATGCGAGCTGGGGGTAGCCTATGGCAGTCATGCCGTTATCAACCCGACAGCCCAACGCTGCCCGAGAGGTGGCACACACATACCAAGACTCCATAATCATCAATCATCAATCAATCAATTGGGAGATCAGCAACGAAAGTGCCCGATTCCCGAACTCAATAATAATCAATCAATAATATCAATATAACATCAATATTAAATTAAACAACAAACAACGTAGTTAGATGAAAAAGTAGGCCATCTAACCGGACATGCATAATATACATAATTAAACTCTAACACTACCCAACCATTTAAAGGCATCGTTCAAGAAATTAAAGAATGACAACCTAAACTTCTAAAATTCATAACTTACAATCTACTAATCCAAACATTGCCAAATCAGTTCCTATCACTCACCCATTCAACCTACTACATTAGCCCTCTTGGAAATCCACCATAACACCTCCAAATCATGCCCGATAACCCTAAAACCCTAGGATGTCTTGGCTGGATTTTCTGAATTTTCACACGAACAATGTAATCGAAAATTCGGCATTACAACAGCGCTAACACGTAATTATCAAGTATTTAGAAATCGACGGCAATCGATTTCGATCAACACAACTCATTTAATTCAACTTTGAACATTTTAATCAAAATTAAATACCCGGAAAATAAAAATTATGCGACATCTGACATAAATTCGTAGTATTAGTATATAACGATCCCTAGCATGCAAGGAGCAATAATCTATCATCAGATTTCAATTCTAACGGTTAAATTTTCATTTATGAGGCAAAAGTATAAAAATGACATTTTGAGATCTAGAATTTTTCTCTCACCTTTGATGCGATACAAGCATAGGAATACGTGCTATGCATGCCCAACAAGCAGAATCCAAGTCGGTGTGAAGTTATACGGACAAAAACTAGGTTTTTCTTTGAAAAATTGGATTGAAAATCTCTTTCTTTTTCTCTCTTCTTTCTCTCGGCCTTCTGTGTGTTTGTGGTGGTGTTTTGTGTTGTGTTAAGTGTGTGTTGATGACATTAGCTTATAAGGTCAATAATTAATTAAAGTCAAAGTTAATTTAAATTAGTATTTTTGTGTTTTAATGACTTTAATTGCATTTTATTTCTCACCAAGGCTCAAAATAATTATGCAACCCCCACGATATCTCAAGTGGATTATTTTTAGGTGACAAAAAGTTTTACAATCAAGCAATTTCACCCGAGTCGGCTTAAAACTCGATTTTCGCAAAAGTCGGTGTAAAAACCCTAATAAATTCTTAAGCCGATTTTAAAATCGTTTTCATCAAACACAGGTCTATTAAAGTGCGTTGACTAGGTCTAGAAGGGTTAAAAAGACCAGTTTCAAAATTTTAGCGGACCTGTTTCGAAAATACTATTCACTGAAAATCGACGATAAAATTTCTGACTCCGTTTTTTATGAAAATTTCATGAATGCACATTTAGCACGTATTAGGAGTATTGACATCAAAATTATAACTTTCTAGGTCCTATACCACATAAATAGATCATATGCACGTAAAACGAGGTATAGCACGTAAAACGAGATAAGCAAGAAAGTGGGGTTTCACATTCTCCCCTCCTTATAGAAATTTCGTCCTCGAAATTCTTACTTGATGTACGGAATAGATCTGGGTATTGCTGCTGCATTTGATCTCGTCTCTCCCACTTAGCTTCCTCAATGCCGTGATGCTTCCACAACACCTTAACTATCGGAATCCTCTTCGACCTCAACTCTCGGTCCATCTGATCTAGAATACGAATCGAACGCTCGTCATAAGTCAAATTCTCTCTAAGCTGTAACGACTCTGGCTCAAGAATGTGAGAAGGATCCGGATTATATTTCCGTAAATTAGACACGTGAAATACATCGTGAACATTAGAGAAGTTCTCCGGTAAAGCCAATCGATATGCCAACTTACCAACCCTGCCGGTAATCTCAAACGGTCCAACAAATCTCGGACTCAGCTTTCCACCTTTACCATAACGAGCAAACCCCTTTCGAGGAGACAATCTCAAGAAAACCCGATCTCTAACTGCAAACTCTAAGTCTCGACGACGCTTATCAGCATAACTCTTGAATCTACTCTGCGCCATAAGCATTCTCTGCCTGATCAACTGAACATTCTCAATCTTTTCTAGAAGCTCTGGCATAATATTCAGATCAACAGTCTTCATCTCTCCTACCTGGTCCCAATATAAAGGTGAACGGTACTTACGACCGTAAAGAGCTGCAAAAGGTGCCATTCCAATAGTAGCTTGATAACTATTGTTATAGGCAAACTCGGCAAGCGGTAGATGTTTCTCCCAGTTCTTCCCGAAGTCCAGAACACAAGCTCTAAGCATATCTTCCAGAATCTGAATAGTCCGCTCAGACTGACCGTCGGTCTGTGGATGATACGCTGTACTGAAGTTCAACTGAGTACCTAAGGTCTCCTGAAGTTTTTCCCACAAACGAGAAGTAAATCGAGGATCTCGATCAGAGACAATACTAGATGGAATACCGTGAAGTCTAACAATCTGATCCAGATAGAGGTCCGTCAACTTTGTAACCTCATCTCCCATCCTCATAGAAATAAAATGAGCTGTCTTCGTCAAACGATCGACGACAACCCAAACTGCATCATTACCCCTCGATGTTCTAGGCAAACCAGTGACGAAGTCCATCATAATATGCTCCCATTTCCACTATGGTATAGCCAACGGCTGAAGCAAACCTGCTGGTCGTTGACCCTCGGTTTTTACCCTATGACAAGTCAAACATCTAGATACAAACTGAGCAACCTCCCTCTTCATATTATTCCACCAGTAATGTTGCTTCAAATCCCGATACATCTTGGTTCCACCGGGATAAATAGTATATTTAGAATTATGAGCCTCATCTAGAATACCTCGCCTCAAGCCTGGTTCGTCGGGAACACATACCTTGTTCCGAAATCGAAGAATACCGTCCTCATGCACTCTGAAGTCAGACTGATCATCCGTGATCTGATCCTTGATCTTCTGAAGTTTAACATCAAGTTGCTGAGCTTCCCTGATCTGAGACAATAATAAAGGCTGAATACGGAGATGTGAACACATCACCCCAACCTGAGTCAACTCTGGTCTCCAATAACTAAACTCCTCAAGAACCTCCCACTTCTTGACAGCCAAACAAGAAATACTAGCCTTCCGGCTAAGAGCATCTGCCACAACATTTGCCTTTCCAGGCAGATAATTGATAGAACAATTATAATCTCCAAGAAGCTCCATCCACCTCCGCTGGCGCATATTCAACTCCTTCTGTGAGAACAAGTACTTCAGACTCTTATGATCAGTGAAAATTTCAAACTTACTTCCCCACAGATAATGACGCCACTTCTTGAGTGCAAAGACAACTGCTGCCAACTCAAGATCATGAGTCGGATAATTTTCTTCATAAGGCTTCAACTTTCGAGAAGCATAGGCAATAACTCGGCCATCCTGCATAAGAACATATCACAAGCCCTCATTGGATGCATCGCTGTAAATGACCATATTATCGGTCCCCTCTGGTAGAACAAGTACTGGAGCGGTAGTTAACCTCTTTTTCAACTCCTGAAATCCACTCTCACACTTCTCGTCCCAATTAAAGATAGTCCGTTTCTGAGTTACCTTAGATAGTGGCCCTGCAATCTTCGAGACGTCCTTGGCAAACCTCCGGTAATAACCCGCCAAGCCAAGAAAGCTACGGACATCAGTAACACTCTCCGGCCGCTTCCAAGACATCACCGATTCAATCTTAGTGGGATCTACAGAAATACCTCTCTGTGTAATAACATGGCCAAGAAAAGAAATCCATTGCAGCCAAAATTCACATTTGTTGAACTTGGCAAACAACTGATGCTCCTGCAACTTCTCTAATACAAGTCGTAGATGTTGCTTGTGTTCCGATTCAGATTTAGAATAGACCAAGATATCATCAATAAAAATCACCACGAACTGGTCCAAGTACGGCTGAAAGACTCGATGCATAAGATCCATGAATGCTGCCGGTGCATTAGTCAAACCAAAGGGCATAACAACAAACTCATAATGCCCGTACCGAGTCCTGAAGGTAGACTTCGGAACATCCTCCGTGTGAATCCGAAGCTGATAATACCCCTGCCTCAAATCAAATTTAGAATAGACTTTGGCTCCCTGAAGTTGATCAAACAACTCATCAATCAGTGGCAAAGGATATTTATTCTTGATGGTCACCTGATTCAAACCACGGTAATCAATACACAACCTCAAGGTACCATCCTTCTTCTACACAAATAAGACTGGAGCTCCCCAAGGTGAAGAACTCTGCTGAATGAATCCTTTCTTCAATAACTCCTGTAACTGAGTCTTCAACTCCTTCAATTCAGCTGGTGCCATCCGGTACGCCGATTTAGAAATAGGATGAGTACCGGAACAAGATTAATCACAAACTCTATATCCCTCTCTGGCGGCAATCCTGGCAACTCCTCGGGAAATACATTAGGATATTCCCGGATAATAGGGACTTCCTCTAACTGTAGCTTATCATATGGCTTGTTGATCAAATAAGCTAGATAACCCGAATACCCCTTACTCACCAACTTAACGGCTTTAGTTGCTGAGATAACAAAACTCGTCTTAGCACCCCGGTTACCCGCTACCTCTACTACTGGCTGATCTGGCAAACGAAACTGTACTACCTTGGTTCTACAGTTCAACTGGGCATCATACTTAGAAAGCCAATCCATACCCAGAATAACATCATACCCCCGGATAGGAAATAAAATAAGGTCCGAAGGAAAATTATGCCCCTTAACATGTATTATACAATCCTTACATACTAAGCCAGTAATATACTTATCAGTCAAAGATGTACTAATCTCAACCACATAAGGCAATCTTTTAGGTTACAATTTAACACGTTGCACACAAGCAGGAGTAATGAAAGAATGCGTAGCACCAGAATCAATCAACACTTTAACAAGTTGATCAAGTATAAAGAAGTTACCTTCCACAACTGCAGTCTCCTCAGGCATCTCCTCCATATCAACTGCATAAGCCCGAGCCTGAACCCGCTGTTGCTGTGGTACACTGCTTGTAGGCCTACCCTGGTAACCCTGAGTCGCTGCCCGACCCTCAGTCCTCGCATATCTAGGGCAATCCTTCGCCCTATGATCGATGCTACCACAACCCAAACATGTCCCTGCCTTTACCCTGCAGTCGGACTCCACATGCCCTGGGCGCTTGCAGTAATTACACTGCGATGATGTGGCACTAACACTGCCCCTAGAAGAACCAGAAGTTGAAGAAGTAGCTGATACAGCCTGCTGCTGAGGTCTTACCACACTAGGCCTGTACTGACCCTGAGACTGGGTTGACCTATACTGAGTCTGAACCTGATATGGCCTCTACTGAAACTGAGGCCGATAGTAACTCTGCTGACCCTGTGGCCTATAAGGACCCTGCTGGGCTGGTGGCCTGTAGACAACCTGCTGTACTGGAGGCCTATATATAACCTGCTGGCCCTGTGGCTGATACGGCCTCTTACTAGGCTGACTGGAGACAATCTGATCCCCTTTCCTCTTCTCTAACCTAGAAGCTGCATCAAAAGCCTCAGTGAAGATATCATAGCGATTCAGAGCCATTGCATCCTGAATCTCGGGCCTCAATCCCAACATAAATCTACGGGTCTTCCTCTCCTCCACAGCTACAAACTCCGGTGCATACCGGGACAACCTAGTGAATGTAGCCTCATACTGAGCCACAGTAGAATCCCCCTGTACCAAAGACAAGAACTCAGCCTCTCTCCTCTCTCGTGCAACCCTCGGGACATACTTATCCCTAAAAGCAGTCAGAAAGGTATCCCAAACATACGGAACACCCCGGGTCTCCCAACTGGCTCTCACAGTGCGCCACCATTCCTCTGCCTCATCATCAAGCAAATAGACAGCACAAGTCACCTTCCTCTCATCAGTGTACCCGAGAGAATCAAAAATTTTCTCTAACTTACTAATCCATGACTCGGCCTTCCTATCATCAGGCTCTACCTAAAATCTAGGAGGATAGTACCCCAGAAACTCCTTCATAGTACCTCGACCGTGATTACCTCCCTGTACATTCTGTATCTGAGCCTGCAACGCCTGAGTCTGAACAGCCTGACCTGCTAACAACTGGGCCTGCCCAGCCATCAAATCTGCAATCCGATCCATTGCTGACCCTAACCTGACATCACCCCTATCACTGCCCTGTGCCACATTACCAGGAACCTCATCTACAATCTCGGGCCTACCACGAGTCCTCGGTCTACCGGCCATCGTACTAATCAAAGAGTTAGCACAGGTTATAGCACATAAACAGATTATATACAACTTTTAACACATAAACAACAAACTCATATAAAGCACATAGATCACATAAGTTTCAATCACATAAGCAAATTGATCACATAATCACATAAGCACTTAAATCACATAATCACTTAATCATTTAGTCATATCAATACATAATTCACTTTTCTTCCTTTTCACACATATTTCATGCTAAGACCATTACCCACATTCCGAGAATACCCCGGCTGACAATAAACATACGCTCTGATACCACTTAAATGTCACGCCCCAACTCGACCCCACCTACAATCAGTCAGGACGCAACGGAATTTCTGCAGCATAACGACAGTAAATAGATTTCCGAGGTTCTAAACCAACCTCATTAACAACATAAAACATCAAATTCTATAACCATACAAACAACAACTCCTCAACAGCATAACAACATACAACATAACCTTAATATACAATAATCAGTCTTCGTTATCTGCCTCCGTTCCAATATGACATACAATACCTCAACCTTATCATACATTTCAAAAATAAGTTGAGACACAACTACAACTTAACCATAGACAAAAGAAAGCCACTAAGTTAACATCGTTTGGATCATCATCTTTCAACATCTATTACAATAAGAACCATAAAGCATATAAAAGTCTATTAAACTAATATACATGACATTAAACAACATATAATCATGGATACGACTCAGGAACATATGACTCGTCCATGTAAGGCACATTTTCCTCCTCAGGAGGCACGTACCCGTAATCCGGCTCTGCAACACCTGTAAGCATGCAATAATAGAGAGTGAGCTTATATACATAAGCCCAGTGAGGATCCGATAGATCTCGAGCAAGGTCTACTAAACTCCTTGGAATAATCCTTTGAGTCAGTAAACACACAATAACACAAATAATACTATCATCACATAACTATATGACCATTCAATAAAGGATACTCTATTTGGTGTAGCTCCAAACGCTATCACGATCTCAACCGTTCTTCTTATAACTCCCCATTACTCACGCACCCGAGGTACCTCACTAGCCCCTCCCTCCATGACACCTCCGTCATGCGAGCTGGGGGTAGCCTATGGCAGTCATGCCGTTATCAACCCGATAGCCCAACGCTGCCCGAGAGGTGGCACACACATACCAAGACTCCATAATCATCAATCATCAATCAATCAATTGGGAGATCAGCAACGAAAGTGCCCGATTCCCGAACTCAATAATAATCAATCAATAATATCAATATAACATCAATATTAAATTAAACAACAAACAACGTAGTTAGATGACAAAGTAGGCCATCTAACCGGACATGCATAATATACACAATTAAACTCTAAATTACTCATCAACAACTCACCATTCATCACTCGAACACTACCCAACCATCTAAAGGCATCGTTCAAGAAATTAAAGAATGACAACCTAAACTTCTAAAATTCATAACTTACAATCTACTAATCCAAACATTGCCAAATCAGTTCCTATCACTCACCCATTCAACCTACTACATTAGCCCTCTCGGAAATCCACCATAACACCTCCAAATCATGCCCGATAACCCTAAAACCCTAGGATGTCTTGGCTGGATTTTCCAAATTTTCACACGAACAATGTAATCGAAAATTTGGCATTACAACAGCGCTAACACATAATTATCAAGTATTTAGAAATCGACGGCAATCGATTTCGATCAACACAACTCATTTAATTCAACTTTGAACATTTTAATCAAAATTAAATACCCGGAAAATAAAAATTATGCTACATCCGACAGAAATTCGTAGTATTAGTATATAACGATCCCTAGCATGCAAGGAGCAATAATCTATCATCAGATTTCAATTCTAACGGTTAAATTTTCATTTATGAGGCAAAAGTATAAAAATGACATTTTGAGATCTAGAATTTTTCTCTCACCTTTGATGTGATACAAGCCTAGGAATGCGTGCTATGCGTGCCCAACAAGCAGAATCCAAGTCGGTGCGAAGTTCTACAGACAAAAACTAGGTTTTTCTTTGAAAAATTGGATTGAAAATCCCTTTCTTTTTCTCTCTTCTTTCTCTCGGCCTTGTGTGTGTTTGTGGTGGTGTTTTGTGTTGTGTTGAGTGTGTGTTCATGACATTAGCTTATAAGGTCAATAATTAATTAAAGTCAAAGTTAATTTAAATTAGTATTTTTGTGTTTTAATGACTTTAATTGCATTTTATTGCTCACCAAGGCTCAAAATAATTATGGAACCCCCACGATAACTCAAGTGGATTATTTTTAGGTGACAAGAAGTTTTACAATCAAGCAATTTCACTCGAGTCGGCTTAAAACTCGATTTTCGCAAAAGTCGGTGTAAAAACCCTAATAAATTCTTAAGCCGATTTTAAAACCGTTTTCATCAAACACAGGTCTATTAAAGTCTGTTGACTAGGTCTAGAAGGGTTAAAAAGACCTGTTTCAAAATTTTAGCGGACGTGTTTCGAAAATACTATTCACTGAAAATCGACGATAAAATTTCTGACTCCGTTTTTGATGAAAATTTCATGAATGCACATTTAGCACGTATTAGGAGTATTGACATCAAAATTATAACTTTCTAGGTCCTATAGCACATAAACAGATCATATGCACGCAAAATAAGGTATAGCACGTAAAACGAGATAAGTAGGAAAGTAGGGTTTCACAGGTCTTCCTAAAACCAAGTTTGAAAAAGATCACTTATGTGATGCATGTCAATTTGGAAAACAACATAAAACATCTTTCAAAACCATTAGTTATGTGACCACATCAAAAGCTTTACAAAAACTTCATATGGACCTTTTTGGACCAATGGATGTGGGTAGTCTAGGAGGACCTAGATATGTCTATGTCATTGTTGATGATTATACTAGATATACATGGGTCATGTTTCTTGCTCTCAAAAGTAATGCCTTCAATGAATTTGCAAAATTTTGTAAAAGAGTGCAAAATGAGAAATGCTACTACATTTCATGCATTCATAGTGATCAAGGCAGGAAATTCATAAATGCATCTTTTGTGGAATTATGTGAACAACATGGCATTGAGCATAACTTTTCGGCTCCTAGAACTCCTCAACAAAATGGGGTAGTTGAAAGAAAAAACTGAACTCTACAAGAAATGGCAAGAACAATGTTGAAAGAAAACAACTTGCCTATAGTTTTTTGGGGAGAAGCCGTCAATATGGCTTGCTATGTTCTAAATAGAGTATTAATTCGACCTTTTCTAAAGAAAACTCCATATGAGTTATGGAAATGACGTACTCCAAACATTTCACATTTTAAGGTCTTTTGATGTAAATGCTTCATCTTAAATAATAAAGATTACCTTGGTAAGTTTGATTCAAAATCCGACGAATGTATTTTTATTGGTTATTCTTCTAGAAGCAAGACATATCGGGTTTACAATAGAAGAACCTCAGTAATTGAGGAATCTATGCATGTTAATTTTGATGAAACTAACCCTTTTATGTCAAGAAAAGTTGAAGATAATGATGTAGGTGTTTAACAAGTTGAAGAACAAAGTCAACCTATCTCTACAAGTGAAAAAGGTAATACATCCGCAATCAATCACATTGATACTCCAAATGAGGAAGATCAACTAACATCAAATGATCACATTATGTCAGCAAATCAAGATCTGCCAAAATGTTGAAAATTTGTCAAAAATAATCCAAATGATCAAAGTCTCGGAGATCCATCACAAGGAGTAAGAACTCGTTCTAGTCTAAATACTTTTTTGTGAACATGTTGCTTTTATATCTCAAGTAGAACCTAAGAATATAAAAGAAGCATTACTGCATGATGATTGGATTATTGATATGCAAGAAGAACTTAATCAATTTGAAAGAAATCAAGTTTGGACCTTAGTTGAAAGACCTAGTAATTACCCGATTATTGGTACAAAATAGATTTTTCGAAACAAACTAGATGAATCCGGTAATGTAACTAGAAATAAGGCTAGGTTAGTTGCAGAAGGGTATAATAAAAAAAAAGGAATAGACTATGAAGAAACCTTTGCATCGATAGCTCGATTAGAATCCATTCGAATGTTACTAGCATATGCATGTTTTATGAACTTTAAACTTTGTCAAATGGATGTTAGAAGTGCTTTCCTAAATGGTTATTGTAACGCCCCGATCCCTCACGAAATCGGACGCTCTAATAGTCATGCTATTCATAACCCAATTCCAACCCGGTCACAAAATTTAGAAAAAACGGACGGAGTTTCTCCTATTTATAGGACTATTCAAAAATCTGTACAAGTAACTATAACCTCAAAACCAAAGTTCAACCTCCTCCATAACTCCCAACTTCCTCTATCACTACAGACAACAACTTCTCAAGGCCATCTGAGCCTTGGAACCCAACAAACGTACGCAAACAAGCATGCATTCTCATAAGCTGTAGAAACACTATGTTGCAAATTCAGTTATCATACCACTCTAATATTCTTTACTCAATCTATCTAAAGATTAAATCTTTCCATCATATTCACCATTCCACTCGCACAAGCATGCAAACTAATTAGACAATCAAGTAAATCATTGAAGTTATTACAGTCCATCTATAGTTATTAACTTATACGAGATTACAAGTTTTAATTTATATTACATCCTTTAAGACAATAGAAATATACCCAAGGTTTCATAACCTCAAAGCAAAACACATATAACCAGCAACTTGCACTTCCTGCACATAGACCAGCACATAGCATCCAATCTCAACTTTTCCTGAAACATGTTAAAACGAGGAATGAGTAACCAGAGTTACTCAATGAGGGAGGTGATGCAATAAACTAGGGTATGCTTTCATGAGATGCAACAAGATAATAACATTAATAACACAAATAAACAAGCTAATTGAACAAGTATTTAACCACATATAAAAAGGATACGGTTCCACTTGTCTTTTATCACGAGCCACGAGCCAAGATCTTCAAGCAAGTACCGGCAAAACCCTTATTCCTCCAAAATGGGGTACTTCGGATGTACCCCGATCCTACGACTCTTTCTCCTGAGATAGGTCCATATGCCCAACAGGTGAACCACGCCTCTAGGGTAGTGGAGTATACTCAGCGAGAGAAAGGGAATAGGCACCATAGTAGTCAAGGGAGCACGGCAAGCCCGATGCCACCCGTGTTTCTTGACGTTACCATGTTCGAAAAGGTTGCGCAACCCCGAGACAAGATCACAAGAGCCAAGTATATCAAATACCACATAAGAGGAACGACAAAGTAGGCCGCCCTCACAGTTAATCATAAATAACACGAAAAGACTCAAGATAGCAAGTAAAATATTACATATAAACTTTATCAATTACTAAATAACTCAATTCAGAACAATAAATCAAGTTAAGATGCACAGAAGTGATGAAGACTCCCTCATCTCTAGACGCCAAATATGCAAGAATCTAGCCTACCTCATAACTGAGCCCGAGTTCCACGAAAGATCCAAGGTACATACAAGCTATATTAATTATGGCATAGTTAGCAACTTACAAGTTCGAAATATATGCACAAGGCATTCAACACTTTACTCTCAAACATTATATGTGAACTAATTAACATGCTTGAAGACATTTATTACTTACATGGTTCAAATTTATCTTAGATAATCAACAATAACATTCTTATGACTCTAGAACATTCCATGACTTTTAAATGATATTAACTATACTAACATAAATCACAATATGCACCCTTAAACATTCTTTATCTCTACAACATGCAACTAGACTAAATTCAACGGCCATTAAACACCTTAGCTTCAAAACACCTTGAATTCACAAAAACCCTTAACTAAATCAACCAAAAAGTTAACTTAACTTGTCCAATTATTGCATATTACATTCTAGAGATCAAAAACTCCCTAAAAGACTACCAACAACAATTTTTTTAAGCCTAACTATCCATTAAAATCTCAAGTGTTCCAAAGAGGCATAACGGGGTCGATCTTCAACTAAGCAAGATTCTTGAATTTCTTGATTTTTGCCTTGTTCATAAGTCATATTTAGCCTAAATCTACCATTCTACACATCATTCAAACAATTAAACAAACACTTAGTTTTCAATTTCAACTAATGCTAACAAACTTTGATCTAACATGTAATTAATCATAAAGACTTGTAAACTTGCAAAAGAATGTTCTTGAAACCTATGAACACCAACGAACAAGATAGATATGCAAAACAACTCAATACCATTCATAACCACTTAATAATCCCAATTAACAATATCAAATAATAATTCAACTAAGATATTTTTCAATTCCTCCAACAGAAGTTTAACTTAATTAATTCATTTACCTATGCTATTGACATCCAAATTCTATGATTTTTACATATAAGCGTAGCCTTCGAGTGTAGATGATCTTAGAACCAACTAGAACTCAATTCCGATCTAAATTCCTCAAGATACAACCATTTCCATAAGACTGCGCATAACTGCCCTACACCAGCGAATTTCCCAACCACATTTCGGAAATGGCTAAATTGGAGGCCTAAAACGTTAGAATTTGTCTTAGCTCTAGAAATCAACATTTTCTCTAAACTGCCTAACTAGCTGCTATATAAATTTTGTTAAGTTTCAAGCACTTTTACTAGGTCAAAAGAGCTTTGAAAGACAGGGGCAGTGGACAATCCGAATTTGGACTTGTTGTCTTCTTGCATTTTAGCTAGTTAAACAATTGATAAGTCATGTATTGACCATATGGGACACTTATACACTTCATTGTAAACTTCTATCAAACACCTAGCCTTCATACAAAGGCACCAACTAGCAACAACAACACCATTAAAAATACTTGCAACACTTCACAAAACATGCAAAGAGAACTCATCTAACACCATACAAGCTAGAAATTAACTTTACTTCCAATTTATAACTCAATAGCTCAACTATCTACTTCATAAACAACATTATATTAGCATAATACTACCATAAAATGCAAGATAGATGCAATTCCTCACCTTGATTAAGCTAAAAGATGCAAGAAATTGGCTTGATAGGCTTGGTTTTCTTCCTTTTCTTCTCCTTGTTGTGTGTTGTGTGTGTGTAGAATTTTGTGTGTGTGTGTTAAACCGTGTGTGTGTGTGTCTGATATGTGTGTGTGTGTTTTGTGTGTCTTATTTTGTTTTTTTTATTTAGGTAGAATATTAATTAAAGCCCAAGGTCCAAATTGCCCTTCTAACTATATAATATGACCTAGTTTGTCATTTGATTCTAATCTAACCAATTTAGTTTCATTTGCTACCCATTATCATATAATTGACATCTACAAAACTTAAATACGTAAATGTACGTGAATGCACGCTAAACGAGACAAATGCACATTTTGCAAGAGATATGAAAAGTAATGATAATAAATATATGCAAACAATTAAAGTAATATATAACTGTATGTAAATGATTAAAATAAGCATATTAATATATGCAAGTAAATAAAATAACTATATGCTCGTGGTCGGGGTGTCACAGTTATCTCCAAGAAGAAGTCTATGTTCGGAAAATTTTAATCTACTAAATCATATGTTCAAACTTCAAAAAGCTCTTATGGACTTAAACAAACACCTAGGGCTTGGTATGATAGATTAAGTGGATATTTGATCGACAAAGGTTTTTCTCGAGGTAAATTAGACTCTACCTTATTTATAAAAAGAAAGGCTAAAGATATCTTGCTTGTACAAATATATGTTGATGATATTATATTTGGTTCTACTAATGAATCCCTCTGTGAGTAGTTTTTTGAGTGCATGCATAAAAAAATTGAAACGAGCATGATAAGAGAATTAAATTTCTTCCTTGGACTACAAATCAAACAAACAAATAAGTCAAGCCAAATACATAAAGGAACTCATCAAAAAATTCAGGCTTGAAATTGCAAAAGATATAAGCACTCCAATGGGAACTTCAACCAAGCTTGACAAGATGAAAAAGGTAAATCGGTTGATGAAAAATAATATCGAGGTATGATCGGAAGCCTTCTCTATTTAACTACCTCTAGACCTGATATTGTGTTTTCTGTGTGCTTATGTGCTCGTTTTCAATCTTCTCATAAGAAATCTCACTTAAATGTCATAAAAAGAATTATTAGATACCTCAAAAGTACTATTGATTTAGTACTCCTTTACGCAAAAGGCACATCTTTTGAACTTTTAGGATATTTTGATGCCAATTATGCGGGTTGTAAGATTGATAGAAAAAACACTAGTGGTAGTTGTCAATTTCTAGGACATACTTTAGTTTCATGGTCTAGTAAGAAACAACATAGTGTAGCTCTTTCAATGGCGGAAGCAGAGTATGTAGCTATGGGTAGTTGTGTGGCACAAATTTTATGGATGAAACAAACTTTGCTTGACTTTGGTCTAAAATATGATCATGTGCCTATCAAATGTGACAATACAAGTGTTATAAGTCTCTCAAAGAATCCAATTCAACATTGTAGAACAAAGCATATTGAAATTCGTCATCATTTTCTAAGAGATCATGTGCAAAAACGTTATATTGAACTTGAATTTGTTGATTATATGCATCAATTGGCTGATATTTTTACAAAACCATTACATGATAATCAATTTTGTGCTATTAGAAGAGAATTAGGAATGCTATGGGTCACTTCAAGTTTTGAAAAATTATATTTTTTTAGCAAAATGCTGAACTGGGCGTTACTGCATTCATTCGGTTGACCGGATGAAGCATACAATGACTTGATAAAGCGCCACTGCTGGCGTTACTGCCCGCATCTGGTTGACCGGATCAAGGGCCTAGCAACTGGATCGCGCAGATAAGAACTCGATTATTTACTTACTTTTTCAAAATCTTTCTTACTAAACCTCAAATTCTCTCAATCTCCTTTATTTAAACTTCTCAAAATCATTGCATTTTCATCATTATTTGCTTCACAACATTTCTCTAGCATCAAAACTCATCTTTCTATTCACCAAAGATTTCAAAAACTTCAAAAGAAAAGCTTTCAAAATCTGTGTCTACAAGGTGTTCGATAGAATTCCTCAAAGACAATTCTCTTTCAAAAACTTTAAATTCTTGCACATTCTCAATGGCACAACCAAAGGATGACTCTAAGAGGCGCAAGATGGGGGAATCATCATCATCCGGTCCTCAAATCATTATCAATCCCGATGCTTTTCCACAACAAAATATCTTATGGGGTAAGACTTTGGACTCTCCTACTTTGCTTAATGGTACTAGAATTTTAAGACTTTTAGATGCTCAAGGTTGGCTACCTATGTTAAGATTTGAAAATAAGGGTTGTACTTCTTGGATTAGAGAATTCTACTACTATGTGAATTTAGATTTTAACAGCATGAAGTTGAATAGCCAAGATAAGAGAAATGTGTTAGAATTCAGTGCTAGTGATTTTGCTAGAGCTTTCGGAATTTCCAATAAAGGCACTAAGCTTTATTCCTACAAAGGTATGCCTGAAGGCATTGATGATGATTTAGAAGCTAAAGTTATAGATTTCTTATGGGAAGGGACAAGAAAGAATAGTGATCAATATGTTAAGAAGAAGGAAATCACCCTGGAAAAGAAGCTTTTGTTCTACATTCTTCATGAAGTTACTATTCCAGGAGAAATTAAGGATGAATCTATTCCAAAATTCACTGCATTGCTTATGTATTTGATGTATGAGGCAAAAAGAATCAATATTCCACACATCATTGTTAACCATATCATCCACACCAAGGAAGTCGAAAACCAACTTGCATATGGGGTGCCCTTAACACATCTCTTTGAGTCATTAGATGTTCCATGTGATCAAGAGTTTGAATCCATAAGTGCTAGATCCTATCTTCTCAATGTCACTAGCATCACTCGTCAAAAGTTGAAGATTCATAACAACCAAGTTCTTGATATTGGTGATGATACAAGTGATGATCCTCTTGTGTTTGAATCTCTTGATGTTGACCCCGCTATCTTTAGAGATCCTATGGAAGGCCAAGGTACTAGTAGAAGTGGTGTTGGTAGCTCTCGAGGTCAAAGACGAGATGTTGGATCCTCATCTTCACAACCCTTAACCAATAATGAATTCCTTGCCCACCTTGACGCACAAGATAAACGTTTGGAATGTATGGAGCAGATGTTGAAGGCCTTATATGACCACTACCTTGGTCATTAGTTTGTGGATGCCTTGGGATGTTTTTCTTCAAACGAGTTTCAGATTTTATGTTTTACTTTCATCAAATCATTCTCTACTTTTTAATTTGTTTTTAACAATCTTTTTGGATATTTTGCTTCATTAAGTGCTTGGAATTTCTTTTAGTTATAACTTTTCTTATACCTGTTTTAGGTTCTTCCCATTATGACTTTTGCTCTTATGTGAACTTTATTTTGTTGATGTCAAATAGGGGGAGAAAAGGTATATTGAAATATAGCATGAAAAGAGTAAAATAAGTGCATGAACATATATGTATGTTATTTATAACACTATGCACTTATTCAGGGGGAACTTGCTTTCAGGTGCAAGCTATTGATTTAATCAAGCACTAATTGAGGGGGAGACCTCAAATTTAGTTTTATTTGTTCAAATACAACTATTTCATGCTTATTACTTTCAATGTTTTGTCATCATAAAAAAAGGGAGATTGTTGGCCTAAAAAGCTTATAATCTTTATTTTGATAATAACAAAACATCTTAATTGTGCTTTAGTATTCTCTTTTGTATTTTGGGTAAGTCTTTCAATCCATCAAAGTAAGCCCATATCAACATGGACCAATTCAAAAGGTTCAAAGGCTAGAAAGCTATTGAATCAAAGACAAGGCCCAATCAGAAAATGAATCAAAGCCCAAAAGGTAATCATGTGTCTTATCTTATTCGAATGAAGTCTCTCATGGGAAATCAAGATATGAAGACCTGAAGAAAACGACTTGATAACCAGAAGAAATAGAGTTGAAGACTTGAAGATAAAAAATGGAGTTACAAGGAAGGAGACGTGGTGATATAAGGGGTACAGACATTAAAATTGTTGTTTGCCCAAGTATGATTTGTGTAGCTCATAAAATCTCCAAAAAAAAAAAGTTTTTCATAAAATATTTTTCATATTCACAAAATATCCTTCGAACAAATATCTTCAAAAATGATCAATTCGATTTTAAACTTTGAAAAATAGATTTTTGGATTTCAAACTCTTGTGTTATAAAAATCGTTTTAAATATTTTCAAGAGTTATAAAAATATTTTGAGATGTTAAAAATACTAGAAACACTTTTGAATAAGTGTCCATAAAAGTGCCTTAATACTTTACTATTTAACAAATTGATTTGGGGCTCAAAAAATCACTTTTCAGCATTTTTAAACATCCGGGCGTTACAGCCTCTATCCGGTCGAACGGATAAAAGCCACAACGACTGGTGGAGAGCTTCGGTCCGGGCGTTACTTGCCTCATCCGGTTGACCGGATGAAGGCTATAGCGCCAGATGGCTTGACGGGAAAATCCATAATTTTGCTTAATATCCGTTTTGTGTCTAACTTTTCCCTCTTTTTAAGTCGTGCTCTCTCACCATCTTAAATCATCTCTCCAAGATTTAATCTTCAGATTTCATAGCAATTCAGGAGAGTTTTTCATATAATTTTTCATTGAGAAATCTTGAGCTTTCACTTTCATATCTTTGAGCATTCAAGTGTTTTTCAATTGTAATATCAAACTCAAATAGGAGTTGTTATTGCTATTCATATTATCATACAATCATTGTATTACACTTTTGCACATAGATTGAGAGAATCATTATGAGAATAAGTATTGTAAGCCTTTGTGGACTCAAAGGAAGAGAGATTAGTAGATTGAGCTTCACCTACACTTGAAGAAGCTTGTGTAACTCTTGTGGACTCAAGAATAATTGTAGTTGGTTTTTGCTTCACCCACATTTGAAGAAGCATCTTAGTGAATAGTTGTTAAATCCTAAGGGAAGGAAAGACCTTAGGTGGTGGACTAGGCCTCCGAGAGTGCGAACCACTTGAAAATCATCGTGTTTGATTTCTCTTACTCTACTCTCTTTATTTTCAAGTCATTTACCTTCTTGTGGATATTGCTCATATTGATTGTTTGATAATTATTGATTTATCTACTTGGAGTTTAATTCTTGAAGTTCTAATTGCTTATCTAGTATTATATATTTGTGTGCTCACTAAGTATTTGATAAATTGCCTACAAGAACTTCTAGGGTATTATTAATTTTCGCTAGACATTATTTCCGCATTAAGAATTTTAAATTGCTTAATCTTGCCAAACAGCCAAATTCACCCCCTCTCTTAGATTTTCTAGGGCCAACAACATATAAACAAAACGGAAAGGGAGAAGAGAAAAACAAAAAAAAAATTAAGGGTAGTTAAGTCTTTTTGTGCAGTTTTGTTAGTTATATTGACAGAAATGTGGGAATGGGGCCTGCTTGCTGAGTTTATAAAACCACAAGGGGTTTATTAGGGGTTTTTGAAACATAGTAGGGTGTTGTACACTTACGGCAGACCACAGGGGGATGGGGGGTTTGGAGCACTTTATATTTTTTTGTACAAGCTTATCATCCTTGGATTTAGGCTACCCCTATCCGTCGCCTTGAGTTTGCGGCGCCACTTAGTCTAGATTTTCTCTGCATGTGCATTGCAATACATAATAAAATAGGGAATTGATTCATTCATACATAAACCTCGAGGAAAGCTTAAATTTTTTAATGATTGATCTTGCTTACTCTTCCTTTGATTCTATTTTTAAATTTGCACATTCACTTGTAGGCAACAAAGATCTCAAAAGCTACACGTTTCACCTTATGTTCTGTACTGCAGTCTATCATATTTGGATTGAACGGAATTAACAGAACTTGCAGGATGAAGCGCACACGGAGGATTAGAAAGTGGAGATGATCCGATTTGAAGTTTTCACTAAAACTCAAGCAGAAAAGAGATTCAATAGTGCTAGCATCAATAGACATTTTGCCAATAGAGTTAATCTTAATGTAATTAATACTTAATTTTCTTTGAGGCCGAATGATGCTCACTAGCTACCATTGGTTTGCTTTGCTTTTGTATGATGCTCACTAGCTACCATTGGTTTGCTTTGGTTTTGTTTGCTTTGCTTTGGTTTGGGTTGACTCTTTGTTTTGTTACCCGATGGCTTCCCTTAGCTATAAGGTTCATTTTGTTTGCTTTTCATTTGTTTTTCATTTGGTTGTTTTCCTCTTTGATTGATTGTATGAACTATTGTATATTCTTTCTTTTTTGAAATACACCGTTTTACTTACGTTGCAAAAAAAAAAAAAAAAGTAAACTAGCACAAACTATAGATGTAGTTAGTCAGCCAACCCTAGATGCCTAAGCGCAAAGGTCGTCCAAACTAGATAATGAAATATATTATGACTATAAATTCATCGAACATTCAGTTTGAATCAATCATTATATGCTTGTTTGAAATCAATTCCAGATTTGAATTTAAATTGATAGGAAATCGATCAGTTTGAAACGCTTGATTAGAGTTTATTTCAAAAATATATAATTGAAATAACTAAGTTGTCCAAGCTCAGGTCATGTTGTGGACTATTAAACCCCATATGAGATTGATGGAATAAATAAACTTACTTAGCTTGAAAATGAATTTGAAGTTTGTAGAAAATCAATCCAAATTATATTTGAATGATCTGATGTAATTCTCGGTTGGACTTGGCACATTTATAGTGGGTAAAAGAACTTCTTAGTCATTAATCTTAAACTATGAATGTTTCAAAAACTTGACCACTTAGCAAAATTTGAATGAATCAACTGTATAGACTTTGACAATTTTGATATAATTTCAAACTCAAAGGTAAAAAGTATATATATATATATATTTTTTGGTAAAAAATTACGCGGATAATATTATTCACATCTTTATCAATCAAGAATACTTAAGAAGTAATCCATTAAGTGGCGATTTGTGTTTGAAGGGAATGGAAATATGTGAGACTGAGTCAATTGCATGACGTAGTGGAGACTGTGTCGCTATGGAGATTTGATTTTACAAAGTCGTACATTAATTTACTCAGCAGGCGCAGATCAAATTTGATATACCAAGATGTAACACCTGGTTGCTTTTGCTAAGAGACGCCCCTGGGCCCCACCAGGTGTGTGGGACCACGCCCCACGCACCTCTTACTTCACGAAACGATTGTAAAGTTTTTCCCCTCCTCCAAGTTTCAGTATATATCCCATTGCCACCATTCAATTTCTTCGCAGACAAAAGATAGACTTATCAAGCCATGACCTTGAAGTACTCTTTTCAGTTAATCTGTTTTCTGTGGCTAATTGAGCCATTAGTAGCAACTCCAGCTTTTGCAACGCCAGGTTGCAAAAATACTTGTGGGAACATCACTATACCCTATCCATTTGAGATTGGAGAGGGTTGTTTCCTCGATGAATGGTACCAAGTACTTTGCCTTGATGAACGACCGTATCTGAGCCAATATTATAGACAAGAATCCAAAGGTGAGGTGCTAAATCTGTCACTAGAAATGTCGACTATAACAATAAATGCCAACAACTGGGAGACTCTATGCGATGGCAAAAATATCTCGCTTGGCGCTTATTCTCCTGGAAGCCCTTTCTTTTACCATAGGGACAACAAAATCGTCGTCGTTGGTTGTGGTAATGTCCTCCTGTTCCAGTATGGAAGTGAATATCTTCAGGGTGGATGTACATCCACTTGTGATAATAAGTACGGAAAAATTCAAGGCTGCTACGGCATCGGTTGTTGCGAAATCTCCGGCTCATTCGATGTATCTCCCCCGTTTCGCCTCCAGCGTGATGACTTGAATTTCTCAAATTCAATGACCACAAGAAATTCTTGTGCATCTTTTATCATGGCGGAAGAATCTTGGTACTCAGGAAACTCAATCTCTTCTTCAGATCCCTCGGAAAATCTTGTTGGGATTTCTGTCCCCATTGTATTGATGTGGACGAGTCCAGAGTCAATGGTCCCAGAGTTCCAAAACATCAAATCAATTTGCAGACCTGAATCCGGAAACTATTATAGGTGTTATTGTCCAGATTGCACTGAAGGGAACCCCTATATTAAGAATGGATGTCAAGGTATGCTTCTAACTTCTCTCAGAGAGAGAGAGAGAGAGAGAGAGAGAGAGTGTGTGTGTGTGTGAGAGAGAGAGAGAGAGAAAGTGCCTGTGATTTCTTCTAACTCTCGCAATGTGATTAACAGGTTACACCAATGGCACCTCTTGCGCATCAACCTCTAATTTAAGACAAACATTAGTTCTTCTCCTTTGTAAGTTGATTTTCACTTCGGCTTCAATTTTTCAGAATTACTTCTTTTTTCTTTTTAATTATGTCATTTTTGCATCAAACACGAGAATTGATCTCGAGACTTCTCATATCTAAAACGAAAATCATACCATTAAACCAAAACAATTACACTAATTAGATAGTTATGCACCTACCAGCTCAAAAGATGCACATCTTAGAATTTCTCTCTATGTACTTTGCGATAGATAATATTAAGTTACTACATATCTAAAATTAAATTAAACTATTAGAGATAGTTTATTATATTTATTTATTATCTCTAACACATTAGTATAGAGCGTACAATTGATTTTACCTACGCATAAAATTTCCAAGATAACAATGCATAGACTCAGATACATAAGGTAGTCGTCAATCCCAAAGCCCACCTGCCAAAGTCTACTAATAATAAACTGGTGAAAAATTTAGTAAACCTGTAAAATCTACCAAACTCATTGTACTAGTACACGAATTATCAAGTTGAGTTTAAATATTCTTGTTAATTAGATTGAAAAACTCCATTAATGTGTAGTTGATTTTTATTATTTCGAAAAAAATAACAGAAATTCCAAAGTTTGTTTGACCTTATCTCATGTTCTGGTCCACTAAAACTAATTTGAATTGATATATTAAGTAAATAGCTTAATTTGAACATGCATTTAAGGTTAATCTAAAAGTCAAACCAACACAATATGGTAGTACTCTTTCGAGTTGCTCATTTACATTGGGTAAACGAAGATTTCAACCGTTGATCTATTTATGAAGTTCCACTTTCGGCCAATTAACAAAATTTGGGTAAATTTAACCAGTGAGGTAGTTTAAAAATTGTACCTTTTTTATATTTTTATCTTCTAAAGTTGTACATTCCCATCGTATGAATATGTACCTTTTTTGAAACACCCAACACCAACTCCCAACCCCAACCCCCCCCCCCCCCCCCCCCCCCCCCCCAACCCCCTCTCCAAAAAAAAAAAAAAAAAAGAACATGTACCTTTTGTCTTATGAATCATACAATTCTTAGCAACACGGTGTTACCCTTTCATTAATTTTAAAATTTTTGTCATCCCCTAGATGTAATTCATAAAAATAATTATTGTACGTTAAGAAAATCAATTCTTCCTTTTCTTCATTCAATTATTCACCAAAGAGGGAATTAAGTATAAGAAACAAAATTAAATAAAGAGAATTATACAAAACTACATGTGAATCAAAATAACAACCGGTTACCAGTTATTAGCCGTCCTCTCCATCCACTTCAATCCCTACCGCCACATCATTTCAAGGCATTCTCCTCCTTAAGTATAATTAGAAATGTCACTTCACCGGCTTTGCCTCCCTCTAAACCGAAAGAAAAAGAAAAACAAGTAGTGTTTAAATGAGCCACGTCAAATTAGTAGTGTCTATGTGAGGAAAAATAGAAGGATAATATGACGAGCGGAAAGGGATCATATCCAACTACATTTTGTCAAAGCAAAAGAATCAATAACAATGTATCATTATAAATTTAGTCTAGATAATCAATCCAAATCACATTTTTGTTTTCCAATGCAGTAGGGGGAGCAGGCTTGGGTTTTTTTTCTCTTGGACCAACTAGCGCTTTCTTGTACAAGACAATCAGAAAAAGAAGGGAAAGAAAGATTCAAGCAAATTATTTCAAACGAAATGGTGTCTTACTATTACAACAACAACAACTAGCAGGTGATGGAAATACCATTAACGAGGTAAGGCATTTTACTTTAGATGAGTTGGGGAAAGCTACTGAAAACTTCAATGAAAATAGAGTATTAGGTCATGGAGGTCAAGGTACAGTCTACAAAGGTATGTTAGTAGATGGACAAATAGTAGCAATTAAAAAGTCAAAATTAGCCAACAAAAATCAAGTGGCACAGTTTATCAATGAAGTAGTTGTTCTTTCACAAATCAACCACAGGAATGTAGTTAAATTCCTAGGTTGTTGTTTAGAAACAGATGTTCCTTTGCTAGTCTATGAATTTATACCAAATGGAACCCTATACAACCTTATTCATCACAAGAGCGATGATGATCCCATTCCCATGTCTTGGGACATGCGTATAAGGATCACAACAGAAGTAGCAGGAGCATTGGCTTGTTTGCACTCAGCAACTTCAACTCCTATCTATCATAGAGATATCAAATCGAGCAATATCCTTTTGGACGCAAGGTGGAAAGCAAAAGTGGCAGACTTTGGAATTTCAAGACACATTGCTATTGACAACACTCATTTAACCACCATGGTGAAAGGCACATTTGGATATTTAGATCCGGAATATTTCCGATCAAGCCAATTTACTGAAAAAAGAGATGTTTATAGTTTTGGTGTTGTAATTGTTGAACTCTTAACTAGACAAAAACCAATATCTCCGGATCTTGCCGAAGAAGAAAGTTGCTTAGGCTTAGCAACACGATTTCTTACATTAATAGAAAAAGATCAGCTCAACATGATTCTTGATTCTCAAGTTCTAGATACAGCTAGCACCCAACAAGTCACAACAGTTGCTAGACTTGCACAACGTTGCTTGAGCTTGAATGGAAGAAAAAGGCCCACTATGAAAGAAGTAGCCACAGAGCTCGAGAGTATCAAAATATCTCACATGCCTTCCACCTCTCAATCAAAATTTCATGAAGAAAATAGCACTAGAGTACAACAGTCAGTTATAACCTCAGATGGTATTTTCTCATGGACTGGGAATGATATAGTTACACCCTCATCAGGTGCCTACCCCATATTGCCTGGAACCTTTTGACATCAAAATAATGACAAAATTAGTCCCATGGTTTATCGCCTAATTAATTTTGTATTTCCCTTGTTTCTTTTTCTATTTGGAAGTTTATGTGTATATGATTTGAAAGTATTGATACTTCTAATATTGTTCTTGGATTTGTTTTACTTTACGCTGGCATGAAAATAAAATAGCTTTTATTGCTTTGATAACTAATTAAAAAAAGTTGGAACGATTATTTAATTAGTTAGTTAGAGTTCTATAACACTTGTACCTAAGATAAGGAAAAACCTCTGTGGCATCTTAAGGTTTGAGTTTGTCAATCAAATCAGTTCTTTACGATAGTTGTTATGCCAATAATTTTTTTTTATTTTTTTATTTTATAATTCTACTTTGCAAGTTGTTTGTGACAGTAACATATCCATTAGAAAGATTAGTAAAACAATAAGAACCACGGTCTAAAATACAACTTAATTTTTTTTTATCCCCATTTCTATGAGATTTGAATTTTGATCCTCCAATTGTTAAAAAAAAAAAAATAGTCCACCACCAGGTGAGGTGATCATTTAACGAGGGCCTAATAAATCTGTTTGAAGATGTAAACAAATTGAAGGGTGGCGATGTGATATACACTGACACTTAAAAGCTGATGTGATACATTAGGTACTCCTTGTATTTTCAATCTATAGTTGCTCTTTTACCCCCCCAAAAAAAAATCTATAGTTGCTCCCTGGTAAGGTCTTTTTTTTTTTGTTTTTTTTGGGTTAAAAGAAGAAAATGTATTAATCAAAGGAAGATACAAACAAGCTCAAACCCAACAAAGGCTGAGCAGACAAAATGGGCATAGCCCAGTACAATCACAATGATAAAACATAAAGGGTACAACTACCACAAGCTACTAAGCTGAAACAGGGAGGTGCAAAAGAGAAACAACCTAAATAGTTCAAAGAAAGGCAGTGCAAATAAGAGAATGTGATATTCCTTCTGAATCCAAAGTAACTACCACAACACCATCAACACTGAGGGAACATCCTTGGCTTCCAATGCGAGCCTGATTAAATGCTCACTTAAGCCTGCTGAAACGATTGTTAAAGCAATAGTCCAAGGGAAAACATCAAACACCAAGATGAGTTCAACGGGATCCATTAACCCGGATAGAGGATGGGTTTGGGATTTTTAACACCCAAATGGTCTAGACATTCTGTGAATCGAAACGGACCCTTTGAGCCCTAAGATTGAACAAGTGGTGACATCGACCACCCTATCTCCTTTACAACCAACAAGAAAACATGCGGGAAAACAAGCACCAAAGCAATCAGACTGTCGGCAACACAAGGATAAATACTCATATTGAATGGGGATGAAAGTGGATTGGAAAAGTTCTAACACATCTTCAAGGAAAATATCAAGACCTCACCTATACCAGAGCAAAGGACCAAGCAACACAAAAGATGATAACAAGGGCATCAACCCCTCAAATCTGTCACAGATCTGAGGCAAAAGACCTATTTGATGCCTAAATGTACTCATTATTCTTATAGTTTGATTTAGGATGCAAATGGAGGCGTTAAGTACAAAACGAAGTTAAATCACGTAATTCTGGACAAATCTGACACTGCTTCGTTTTTTGGGCATAACTCTCTCATATGAGCTCCGATTGAGACGATTCAAGATGCTGTGGAAATCCAAGAAGAAGATCTACAACTTTTATGTTTTACGTTTTGAGAGATACTGGTTGTATCTAGGTCAAAATTGAACATGAAGTTGTTGCACCTGTACTGTTTGACGTTCTTGAATGTTCCTTATCTATAAGCTTCTAATTGATAGTGAAGGAGGTGGTGCACGAAAATTCCAGCTATTTAAGGCTTTCCTAATCATATTAGGACTATTCTAGCTAATTTAAGGCTTTCCTAGTTATGATAGAACTTTACTTTACCTTATCTTTAATATTTTTCTTATTCTATTTAGATTAGGATTTCGTTATTTTATGAGATTTTATAGGCTTCACAAACTATAAATAAGGAGAGAAATCATAAGATTTTGACCTCCTCTCTCTCCTCTTATTTTTTGAGTTTTCTTCATGGCTCTGCGTGGCTAAGCTTTTATTCTTGGTCGAAGAAAACTGAAGCCTCGGAATTAAGAAAACTGTGAGATCTAATTAGTTTTCATTGTTCAATTTATGTTTTAAGTATTGAATGTTCTTCTGTGTTATTTACATGATTCTTTCGTTTAATTGCTAAGGTGGCCAACTAGTTTATTATTCGTTATAATCTACTGCAAAGTTAGATATCAAATTCATAATTGTTTGATCCTTCTAACTTGCGAAGCGACTAGGATTTAATGATTTGTTGCGTCAGAGATTATTAGATCTTAGGAAGAACATTCAACTAAATTAAATGCAACCGCTTGTGCTTGTGTTGTTTAGCTTCATCGATCTCTCTAATTCTTAAAGCTGCTACTAGATTAAACATTTAACGTTTGTCTTTGGTTGTTTAGTGGCTAGGGTTAATTAGGTCGCGTGCTTTCTGATTAACTACAATTAAGGAGAGATAGAAAAATAATTCCAACGGTGAATATTTAAAGTTTGAATTGATATATACTTACATCAATAATCAATTACAAGATTCCGATGGTGGATGTTGGATTAGACCAAGGTTCTTCTTCCTGCTTAAATTCAATATTTTCAATTTAAGTTGTTTTTCTTAATTTTTTGTTATTCTCAAACCCCTCCCTCCCTTCCCCTCCCCCCCCCCCCCCCAACCTAATTCGCGTAGTATAAAATTAAGGTAGATACTCTTTGTGGGAATGATCATTGCTCGCATTACTACATATATTTTTCGGAATACAAGTTTTATTTTTGGTTGTCTATGACAGCATACCAAATTTTGACGCCGTTACCGGGGAGTTATTCTAGTTTATTTTTGTATTTTTGTGATTTTTATTTCGTTCTTGAAATCTGAAAAAAAAAAATATTTTTTTTATCGTTACAGTTTCAACAATTTTCAAAATTTTGGTAGAATTAAGCCTCAAAACTTTACTTTTCTGAAGGAAAACAACGTTTTGAGCAAGTCTTGTTAGTCTATTTGACTTACAAGCCCTACTCTCTCGAGGCCAAATTCAATCTTTTACTAGGGTTTTTAGGCATTTTTTGTGTTTTTGCTTAGATTTTTAATTTTTCTTATTACTTTAGATTTCTTGTTTCTGCTTTGTTTCTCGTGGTTTATCAGTGTTTCCTTGATTGTATGATTGTCACTAGATCTACTAATCAAGGTGATTTGCAATACGATCCAGAAATAGAAAAAATTATGCGCAGGTTAAGAAAAGAAGCTCGGAGAAATTCTGAAGAGGATGAACTAGTTATTAATTCCTTATTTGCTAACGATTTTGATTTCAAAGATGATGAAGTTATGGCTGGAAATTGAACTTTGAAGGAGCTTGCCGCCCCTGATTTGAATCAACAACCCTTATGCATAATGTTTCTTACTTTAGATGTTAATATTACTTTTGAGATAAAATCTGGCCTAATACATCTCTTGCCTACTTTTCATGGCCTTGCAGGTGAAGATCCTCACAAGCATCTAAAGGAGATTTATGTGGTATCCACAAGTATGAAGCCCACAGGAGTGACTTACGAGCATATCAAATTAAGAGTCTTTCTGTTTTCTTTGAAGGTTGCGGCTAAGGATTGACTTTATTATCTATCTTCTGGGAATGTTACCACATGGAACGAGATGAAAAGATTGTTTCTGGAGAAGTACTTCCCAGCTTCAAGGGCGGGCAACATTCGAAAAGAAATTTGTGGTATAAGGCAGCACAACGAGGAGTCTCTGCACGAATATTGGGAACATTTCAAGAGATTATGTGCGAGTTGTCCCTATCATCAGATTAATGAGCAGCTACTTATCTAGTATTTCTATGAGGGTCTTCTGCCCAGTGATAGGAGTATGATTGATGTCGCTAGTGGTGGAGCTTTGGTGGATAAAACTCACGAGGTCGCAAGACACTTGATTGCAAATATGGCGGCCAATTCTCAACAATTTGGCATTAGGCTTAACCCTTCACCTAAGCATGCTAATGAGGTAAATATTTATTCCCTTGAAGAATAGATTATGAGTTTAACTTCTCTTGTTCGTCAAATAGCTGTAGGTAATATGCAAACGGAAAAGGCTTGTGGGATTTGTTCGGTAATAGGGCATCCAACTGATATGTGCCCAACTTTTCAAGAGGAGTCGGTTGAACAAGTGAATACGGCTGGTGATTTTCCTGAACAGCCACAAAGTAAGTATAATCCCTTTTCGAATACGAATAGCATTGAGGGATCACCTTAATCTTATCTATGGGAATCCACAAGCAAATCAGCTCGTGACTCAAAATTGCCCAAGTTTTCAGTAATATAAGCAATCATATCAATAACCGAGCCAAACTTCTAATTCAGGTATGTCTTTAGAAGATATTGTTAAGTCTCTTGCCACTAGTACTTTGCAATTTCAACAGGAGACAAAATAATTTCAACAAGAGGCGAGGACTAGTATTCAAAGTTTGAACAATCAGGTGGGCCAAATAGCAACTGCAATTAGTCGGCTAGAGGCATAGAGTTTGGGGAAATTACCCTCTCAAATGGTAGTAAATCTAAGAGAAAATGTAAGTGCAATCATTTTGAGAAGTGGTAAAGAGCTTGAGATTCTAGTAAGGAGGGCCCTTGCATCGTCGAAGCAAGAAAAGGAAAAGAATGTCGTTGCAGACAGTGGCATTCCCAATGACGATGATATACCTAAGCGTAAGTTTTCGCCTCTTTCTGATTATAAACCAGTACCCCATTTTCCTCAGGCTTTAGCAAAATCTTGAAATAATGAGCAAAATAGCGATTTATATGAGACTTTTCATAGATGCGAGGTAAATATTCGACTTTTAGATACTATTAAACAAGTACCTCGCTATGCTAAATTCTTGAAAGAGCTGTATATAATTAAGAGGAAACAAAAACTTAAAGAATGTGAGAAGGTGAGAGTAGGGGAGAATGTTTATGCAGTTATTCAAAGAAAACTCCCTATGAAGTGCCAGGATCCAGGTATGTTTACTATCCCTTGTACGATAAGTAATACTAGATTTAAGAAGGACATAATAGAGTAAGGAGCTTCTATTAATGTCATGCCATATTCTATATATGCTTCTTTAAAACTTGGACCTTTGAATAAAACTGGTATCGTGATTCAATTGGCTGACAGATCTAATGCCTATCCTAAGGGGATAGTTGAGGATGTTCTTGTGTAAGTTAATGGTTTGGTTTTTCCTACTGATGTCTATGTGCTTGATATAGGGAATGGTGATCAGACTACTCCTATTTTGTTAGGAAGACCATTTTTAAAGACCTCCAAGACTAAGATAGATGTTCATAGTAGCATACTTACCATGAAATTTGATGGTGAGATTATTCAGTTTACTATTTATGATGCCATGCAATATCCTGGTCATGATAATCTTGGTAATGGTAATCATGTTTATTCTATTGATGTGATTGATTCCTTAACATAGGAAGTTTTTGAACTTGATAGAGAATATGGATTAGAAGTTGGCATCAATAAGCATCTTGAGAAAGAGAATGGGGAGTTAGCCTTTAGTACTGATTTGCAAGAGATTGCTGCAGCATTGAATGATTTTCCGCAGGTGCCTATTCATGATTTGAAGCTTTTCTAAGAGGAGAATATAGAATAATTGAACCTTGATAATCCTGATTGAAGAAGGAAGCATTAAGTCGAGCCAACGACAAATAAACAAAGGCGCTGCTTGGAAGGCAACCCAAGGGAAGTTTGTCTTACTGGCTGGCATTAAATGGATCCAGGTATTTTAATATTATTTTTTTAGGTATTAGTTAATTCGACATTTTTTGTTTCATAGAGTCAGCTTTAGTGTCTCCTAGAGTTTGGAGCCTTTGTATGGGGATGTAAATAGGGTCGGCCGGAAAAAAAATATAAAAAATAAAAAAATAAAGAAAACAAAGTACTTTATTATTGTTTCTTGTTATTTTGTTTTTTCTTGTTTTCTTGAGCTTCACTGAATAGTGACAAATTTAAAGCATTATTTTTTTTCTCCCTAACAAGTGTTTCAAGTATGTCCTTCGACGGATTCTATTTCTCTCACCTTACTTACTTTCATGTTTCTATTCATCTTTGCATAAACTTGAAAGTTTTTTTTTACTCATTGAGGACAATGAAAGTTTTAAGTGTGGGGGAGGGGATTTAGGTTGTGTTTTAAATTGTTCAAAAAAAAATTGCGGTTTTTAATGTTTTTTTTTTGTGCATGGCATGAGCAAGGTGCAATTAAGATTGAAAGACTCAGAACATGATTGAATAAGTACTCTTTCCACTTATAATTAATTAGTCTAATTATTTTCCTTGAGCATGGTAGTGACTGAATTTCATAGACAAAAACTAGTGAGATTTTGAGCCTTTAAACTGACACATGCATAATCAGTCTCACTATTTTCTTTCATGAGAGATATTCTTCCATGAATTTGTTTCTCTAGAGCATGCCTTGATTCTCTTCAATGTCACATTGACGCATGCATGCATGAACATGATTAAGGTCTTCTTTGATTTAGCTACATAAGCCAAATAACCTACCCTACAATTAATTTTTCCCTTTGTTACACCCTTTTGAGCTTTATTGACCGTGTTTATTGTGAACCCATGTTACAAGCTTATAACCCGAAAAACAATGCCTTTACCCAAGCCTTAGGACTAGTGGAGCATTGTTCATTATTATGATATGTATGGGTATACAAGAAATAAGTGTGGGGGTGTCTGGATTTGTGGTATGGCTATAACTGGTGAAATGGAACATGTTTTCAATCTCAATTTATGAGTTCTATTATTGGTGTTGGTGAGGAAAAAAATAAAAAAAAGGAAGGGAGAAAAATAATAATAAAAAGATGTAAAAAAAAAAAAAGACAAAGAAGAAAGAAAGTGATGGATGAAATTTCTTTTAAACTGTTCATGTTCATAATTCCTCCTAAAAATTCCAAGAAAATGTTCTGTTTATACATGATATATATGAAGATGGAAGCTGTTGAATGGAGTAGTTAGTTTTTACATGTCTTATATATTCGAGCATGAGTTGATTCATTTTTGCTCTGCTAGTTTCGATAGCATTTGAGCTACATTCCCAAATATTTTCCACCTTTATCCTAAACCCCGTTATAACCCTTGAAAAGTCCTTATGATTCATGTTATACGTGTGATCTTAGTGGTGGAGAATAAGAAGATATGCAAGCCTATGGTAGATAATTTTCATTGGAATGAATTTGAGCGAAACACATACCCTTCAAACACATGAGAGTCGAGTGTTTATTTCCGTGAGGGCCTACGTATTCAGTTTACTCCATCTTCAAGTGGAAATGCTTACTAAGTAATTATAAGTTGGTTAAGAATATTTTTTATGATATGTTATGAGTTTTGAAGAGCTTGGTTGTTCTTTGCTGATGGCGTTGTAACTTTGGTATTCTTGAGAATTGGAGTTTTGCCCGAGGACGAGCAAAGATTAAGTGTGGGGAAATTTGATAAGAATGCAAAATGTCATATTTTTCTCCCTTAATGTTTAATGTTTTACACCTATTGGATGCCTAAATGCACTCATTATTCTTATATTTTGATTTAGGATGCAAATGGAAACGTCAAGTACAAAACGAAGTTAAATCGCACAATTTTGGATGGCTCCGACACTACTTCATTTTTTGGGCATAACTCTCTCATACGAGCTCCGATTGAGATAATTCAAGATGCTATGGAAATCCAAGAAGAAGATCTACAACTTTCATGTTTTAAGTTTTGAGAGATACTAGCTGCATCAAGGTCAAAATCGAACGTAAAATTGTTGTACTTGTACTGTTTGATGTTCTTGAATGTTCCTTATCTAAAAGCTTCTAGTTGATGGTTTAAGGCTTTCCTAATCATATTAGGACTATTCTAGCTAATTTAAGGCTTTCCCAGTTATGATAGGACTTTACTTTACCTTATCTTTAATATTTTCATTATTCTATTTAGATTAGGATTTCGTTATTTTATGAGATTTTGTAGGCTTCACAAACTATAAATAAATGGAGAAATTAAAAGATTTTGACATTCTCTTTCACCTCTTTCTTTCTCTTATTTTTCAAGTTTTCTTCATGGCTCTGCGTGGGTAAGCTTTTATTCTTAGTCGAAAGAAATTGAAGCCTCAGAATCAAGAAAACTGAGAGATCTAATTAGTTTTTATTGTTCAATTTATGCTTTAAGTATTGAATGTTCTTCTGTGTTATTTACATGATTCTTTCATTTAATTGCTAGGGTGGCCAACTAGTTTATTATTCATTATAATCTACTGCTAATTTAGATATCAAATCTGTAATTGTTTGATCTTTCTAACTTGCGAAGCGACTAGGATTTAATGATTTGCTGCATCAGAGATTCTTAGATCTTAGGAAGAACGTTCAACTAAATTAAATGCAAGCACTTGTGCTTGTGTTGTTTAGCTTCATCGATATCTCTAATTCGTAAAGCTGCTACTAGATTAAACCTTTAGCGCTTGTCTTTGGTTGTTTAGTCGTTAGGGTTAATTAGGTTGCGTGTATTCTGATTAACTACAATTAAAGAGAGATAGGAAAATCATTCAAACGGTGAATATTTAAAGTTTGAATTGATATATACTTGCATTAATGATCAGTTACAAGATTCCGATTGTGGATGTTGACTTAGACCAAGGTTCGTTTTCCTATTGAAATTCGATATTTTCTATTTCAGTCGTTTTTCTTAATTTTTTGTTATGCTCAAACCACTCCCCAACCTTGTTCGCGTAACATAAAATTAGGCTAGATACTTTCCGTGAGAATGATCCTTGCTCGAACTACTACATATATTTTTTGGAGTATAGGTTTTATTTTTGGTTGTCTGCGACAACACACCAATAAATATAAGGATAAACATCACCCCACACCCAGGTGTAGCATAGATCTGAGGCACCATCATCGTCATCACTGCCTGGAACAAAACAGAAAAAAGTGATTCCTCCAAGCACAGGACCACGTAGTTCTCAAAGCTTCAGAGAGGGAAGATAGTAAAGAGTCACCAATGTGAACACAATACCAAACTTTAGCCCTAGTGGGGCTTGCCCAAGCCATTTCAAGTGGTCTTGACAATGGTGAGATACCATAAGAGGAACCCGTAGATGGGGTAAAAAGGGAGGGATATGTAAGTGAAGAGGATGAAGATTTTCAAATAGAGGAGCCATAGCTTAAAGCCATGCAAGAGGAGATGCCACAAGCTAAGCTTGGACATGGAGAGAAGGTGGAAGTAAACCCACATGAAGGGGGGCATGGAGGTTCTCTCTCTAGAAAAGAGAGACAGAAAATAGGGGCTTTATTCTTTTTTGCAGAGAGAGAGAACGTTTGCTGGAAAATTTGAATTCTTTTTGGTAAGGTCTTCTCTAACACTACAAGAAAACCAAACACGAATGGTAGAAGGTTTTCACCTCTAATTTTAATTGGTAACGAAAATCCGCCGCAAAAACAACAGCCGCAAAAATATTCGTCACAAAATAGCTTAGCAACAGTCGCTAATCTGTGGCTAAAAAGTGACAGGAAAAGTCCCTTGCCAAATCCGTCGCAAAATAACAATGAATAGCGATGGAAATAATACCGTCGCTAAGTTGGTCATTAAAAAGAAACGATAAAATTTTGTCATCAAATTCGTCACAAAATTGCGATGGACTGCAACTGAAATAATATCGCCACTAAATCCATCGCTAGAAAATAACGACAAAAGTTCGTCATCAAATTTATCGTAAAAAAAGGAACAAATAACGATGGAAATAAGTCTGTTATAAATCCATCGCAAAATAGCGACGGACTTTATCCATTGCAAAATAGTGAAGTAAATTTTCTATAACAAAAAATTATATAAAATATTAACTTTACTGGGAAAAAAATTGTTTCACCAATAACTAAAGCTAATTGTTCTAATGTTCACACTACAAAAAACTAACGCGAGCTAGAATAAAAGTATTTAATTGTTAATAACTAAAACTAATTATATAGAATAAATAATCTTTAATTATATAAATAACGCCACAATATTGGATCTGCCTAGGTCTCGGCTTTGTGTTCTTGAAGAAATTAAAAAAATAAAATGTGGCAATAAGGGTGATGGTGGCTTTGACGCTGACAATGGACTATAATTTTACAAAAAAAATCATGTTAACATATATACAAATACAACAAAAAATAAATAAATAAATAAAATCCAAATTTTTGAAAAACTTTAAGGGACCAAGAGTCCACTGCCACGTCCCAATAAATGGGACTTGGTTGCTAGGTCCCATCAAAAGGAACGTGGCAATGTGCCAGGTCAATTAAATGGACTTGGCATGGTGCTAGATCCATCGGTACATTTTAATGGACCTGAATATTATACAAATGTTAAATAAATATCAAACATGAATACATATTGATTTACATACTTCTAACTCGATAACAAAAAAAATATTAGAATAGTTTAACCTTATGAATTTAAAACAAGTTTCGACTAAAATCACTATGCACGAAAGAATATTTCTTTTCGTTATCGGATTTACATTTATTATTATTTTTTGTATTATTGGATATGCACTCATTACCCACAAATCTTGTTTTTTGTTTTATATTGGATATCCACATACTAGTAGTAATTGCATATCAACTATTGGCTATAAATTAGTCTTCAATGTCTTGACATCATAAATTTTGAAAATATCACTCTTGATTATATTTTTCAAATTTATTTTGAAGCACAACTTAAAAATACTCATAAATTTCCTAAATCCATTGTGATTAACAATGAATAGATGAGGGTATTCATTTGAAATGTTTGTAAAAGGCTGAGTAATAATGTGTAGTCTCTAAATTAAAAGAATGACTATAAAATTCTTTTGCATCATTGTTCTTTTTCTCTCTAATTCTAATAAAAATATGTCTAATGTTATTTTTCTAGACTTTTATACTCAGATTTTTAAAATTTTAGTACATTTGTAAGAATTAAGGTGACCATTGGCATGCTAGATTGAGTTAAGAATGTGTTGAGGCTAGTTTTACCTTACTGGGCTCAAATAATGAATTAGGCCTGGATTTCTTAGCTTGTTATCCGGACTTGCAAAACAAAGGATCCAAGTGCTGGGTTTGGGGTCCTCCTTCGATACTTAAGTCAGTAAGAGAACCAAATAATGATTATATAAAGCAAATAAGTAAATAGTAGGTAGTGAGTAAGAGTCACTTATCTTTTTGAACTATGTGAACTCTTGTATTTATAGTAGCATGAGGAGGCTTATACCCGTTGAGGGAACTCCGATTTTGTGGAATGTAGTTGCACCTTAGTAGGGATATTGGCCCCTAGATTGTGGAGTGGATCGTGCATATGATCTTTAGGGGGTTAGTTGACATTTATTTCAATGGGTCAACACCCGTTAAGCTTGATTTGGACCATGTTGGGTTGAGAATCTTGGGCCTCTAATCTGTGTTAGATATTGCCTATTACTCCAACCCAACAGATTTATTATCTTTTTTACCCAATTTATTTAGCCCGATTATTCATGCCACATCAGAATGGAATATAATGGCATATTCCACTTTATTAGGATTTTCATGTTTGATATTAAGTAATAAACTTGAGAAACTCATTCCTTAGATAATGCGATTCCCTCGAATTTGGGATTAGCTATTCTAGACAAAGCACATGAGATTAGCTCATTGCTATTTAAAATATAACATGTATATAATAATAGAAGTGAATCATTACTACTATGATAATTATTATTCTTATTCTTCTTCTTCTTATTCTTTTATTTTTATTTATTTATTTATTATTATTATTATTATTATTATTATTATTATTATTATTATTATTATTATTATTATTATTATTATTATTTATTTGTCAATGTTATTGTTATTATTATTTTTCAAATAGCCAAAATGCTCTTTTAGAACCTAACATGTATATAATGACAAAAGAGAAATCATTATTATTATTGTTAATGAATATGATTTATTATTTGTTAATATTATTATTATTATTATTATTCAAATGATCCCCAAAATACTCTTTCAGAACTTAATGTATATAATAAGAAAATGACAATCATTATCATTACTATTATTTGTTATTGATATTATCACTGATATTATATTTTTTTTATTCATATTATTTTTTATCAATGACTATAATAACGTTTCAAATCATAGCATGTATATAATAAAAAGGACAATCTTTTATTATTGTTATTATTATTATTATTATTATTATTATTATTATTACTACTAATAACAAAAAATATTTTTACTATTTTTATTATTGTTAATAGTATTATTTATTTATTAAAGATATTATTATTATGAATAACAAAAAATACCCTTTAATATCATTATTATTTGTCAAATGACCAAAATGCCTTTTCAAAACATAAAGATTTATAATACCAAATTGGCAATTATTATTACTATAATCTATCTTCAGTAATACTAAAAATTATAAATACTTATTATTGTTATTATTATGTATGATTATTATTACTATTACTATTATGATAATTATATTTATTTTTATTCTTAAGACAGTCACTGTATATAAAAACATAAGGAATCCTGTCATTTTATAAAAGGCATTCCTAATACTATTCTAGTATACTAACTACCAAACATGAGTCTGGAATCAATACATGCATTCTTATCTCTATTTTTATAACATACCAAGTATGTCATAGTCTTTACCAAGTTCATTCTAATCCTAGTTCCACCCTTATTTAATTCTTGCCCAAATTCAATCCAGGATATGAATCCCAACCTAAGAGTATAAAACTAAATTTGCATGTGTTTTAAATCGAAAATGTTGAACCCTTCCCCTGCCTAGGGATTGAAAGTTCCTCCCTCTCCCGCCTAGTTTCCCATTTCTCACCCAAAACCTTTATCCCTTAGGATGGGGGTTGGGCGAAGGGTTATAGCCTCCAATCATTCTAAATTTTTATTTAAAATATGCGTATTAAGGTATTTTTAGTCCCCCATTAAAAAATTAATTCGTATTTGAATGTTAAATTATGTGTTTTAGCGGTCCCACTAAACAAAAATCCTAAGTCATCTCCTTCAAGTATTGGCAAAACCCATCCTTGTTGTCATCATTCATTCTATAGTTTGTGCCCTTCTTTCTTATAATTCATATTTAATTAAAGGCATTATCTTCACAAAAAAAGGTATTGCATGAAAAATATCATTCATCTCATGAATAAAAGAATCAATGTAGCTATTATTTTGCCTAGGGATCTTTATACATGATGTTTCGACATGTAACAACATTTCTCTTTGACGGCCATCTTATCTGCACATCGGAGGAGGCTAACAATCACTGACAGAGAGCCTTACGTATTTACAGAAGGAAAATTATTCTATCCGAACATTTACTATTGATGTGACAAGCCAGTTATCCATAGTGTAAAACGTGGCATATAATAATGGCATGTCTTGTCACTACTTTGAGCAGAAAAGACTTATTTAGCATTCATAGTTGGTGTCATTAAACAAGAATGCATTCAAAAGGAATAAATGTCAAATGAACAAAATGAACAAGCAAGTCATGACAAAAACTTTGCCAAATTACTAGATTAGGTCTTGTATAGAGTTAGATTTTAAACATTTTTTCCCTCAAACTTGTCCCCACGTGTTGTAGGGTTAATTTTACACTTTGTTTTACAAAACATGTCGCCACATATTGTGTTAGAGAGCTTCTTCCATCAACCATGGCTGATGATCAGCCAAACTTATCTTAGCCACTGAGCTTTAAGATTTAAGATCAATGGCTGATATTGATAATTTTATTTGAATATTATTTTATTGCAATTACTAAACTATCCTTATACCTTTTTTACATGTCTTTTATACTAAAGATGCATAAAATGTCTATTTTATCCTTTAGCTTTGAAATTACATTATTAGCCATTGCATAATTCCCAATGCATTTTGGAACCCCATACACTCAACCTTCACATCAGATTTTTTTTTTTTAATTTCAAATTTTTTCAAAATGTTCAAAGCTAAGCTCTCCAACGTAAAGCACTTAGAAATTTCAAAGCAAAGCAAAGAGGGCTCGATTTTGTTTGTGCGTGATTTTGTTCTTCGTTGAAAGGCTCGGCAAATCTCAACACTATAATTGTGTTCAACAGCTCGTTCTTCTTCCGTCAACTTTAAGAAAAAATATGTAAGTTTATTTTTCCATTTTATTTTGTATGTTTTTGCTTTTGCATTTTCTTCTTCGTTCAAAGATAATATAGGGATATGTTCAATGGAATAGAACACATGTATGGTAGAATAATATGTAAAATGGAAGCATGTTTTGTAGAACACATATAAGCTAGAACGAAGTGCAAGCCCTTTTTGTTTTGTCCATTAGCTTAGACATGTAAAATTTTCCATGTTTATAGTTGTTAGTGAAGTGCAAGCCCTTATTGTATTCTCAAAATAGAAGCATGTTATGTAGAACACATGTATGCTAGAATAATATTCACATCATGAGAGGCTCAAGAAAGCCCTTTTGTATTAGCAATGATCACTAACAAAAACTAATAGTGCTAGTTTTACATTGATAAGGTTAAGAAATGACTTCCGATCATCCAAAACTGGCTACTTTATTATTTCCAAAACTATAGAAAGAATAAAAACAAAAAAAATGTCAGCATTATATATATATATATATATATTTTTTAAAATGTGGGCATATTATGTAAAATGAATGCGGAGGTCCTACTCCCCACATTTCATGTCATTGCTCAAAAGTGTCTCTATATAGGCCACTTCATTTTGCAACAAAGCTCGTGTAGCTTGTGGTTAGCTCTTTCAAACACATTTATCCCACTAAATTGGCAGTTAATGTTTAATAAAACTTCTTCAAGCAGCTTTCATGGCATAAAACTTTGCATTTTCTATTGATTGACCCAGTCAAAAACCTTGTTTCTTGAAGTTTTATATTTTCTTAATTGACAATCAATCTTCAATCTCAAATAAATTTATGTAATTGGTTAAAGTTATATGGTATAGTTTACTCAGTTCTTGGTGTGTATCAAAGACAGAGAAAAAAAAGAAATTAGAAAAGGAAAAGGAAAATTATATTACTTTATAAAATTGTTTCATTGTGTTCCAAATATTGTAAAATATAGAATACTGATTTTGAGCAAAAGTAGAAAAGAGAGAATTGAGTAGAACTTGATCTATAAAACCTCATCGCATATCATCTCTTCTACTAGGAGTGGTTATCTCTAATAATCTCAACTCAGAATTTATTGTTTTCCTGACCCCTGTAGTAATTAAGAATCAAATATAAGGAATTATTATTCTTCCATGTTTAAATACCAGGAGTGGTTATCTCTAATAGGCTCATGAATTATTATTATTCCATGTTTAAATGATAACGCCAATTGTCACCAAGTGCTCTTCTTACATGTTTTCAAATTGATAATAATTAATCTTTTATTTATGGTACACAAGGGTGAGGATGCAGAAAACGGAGCATATAGAAATTGGTACCTCTTCCATGAATAAGAAGAATAGAGCATCAACAAGTAATACCAAAATTGTGAAAAAACCAACATCAACTTTTGGGTTTTTCTTGTAAGTGATGTATCTTATGCACATTTATGTGTTCCTTATGATATAACACATTTATTTAAAATGGATAATATGTTTATAGGAAGGTCAGACATGAAGAACTTAAAACAAGAGAACCTTACACAGGAAAAAATGTACGTGCAAAGGTCATGCAGGAGTGGAATCAGCTCCCACTTGATGAAAAGCATAAATATGAGGTTATGTTTAAGCAAAGTTCCAAAGAGTACAAAGAAAACAAGAGGGCTATAAGGAATGCTAAGGTATGTAATTTTTGAAAAAAATTTATAAATGTTATTTTTTAGTTATTTGGTAATAAATGAAAACATGTTATTGTAGGATACTGTACATACGTGCCTATCTTTAATTAAGAATGTTGAGCTACATAGCAAGTTAATTGAGGAACAAAGACATATCGTTTGTGATATAGGATTTGGGTCGTTACTAAATACCCAATGTGCAAATGGCTAATGGACAGATTTGATCCAATGACCAACACCTTAGAGATTCATGGCCACGAATTGAAAGTCAAACCCATTCATGTTGAAAAAATATTTGGATTATCAAATAAAGGATCACCTGTACCTCGCAAGGGTCCTAGCAAGGACATAGTTGAATTATGTAAGAAGTTTGAAGTTTATGACTCCTTGATTCTGCTAGGCAGATTACACGAGAAGATGATAGCATGTAGAAGTTGTGGGGTTGATTTCAAGGCTATGTATTGCATATACATCATAAGACACTTTTTGACTCCCATAAGTGATTTTGCTATAAATAAATAAAAAAACAATTGTTACATGCTGTGAAGAATATAGATGCTATTTTGAGCTTCAATTGGGTAGAGTTTGTGCTAAATTCCTTGTCAAGGCCATTGAACGGACGAGATGCCTGAGATTTTAATATGTGGGTAGTTGTCTCTTCTTGTTGGTGGTAAGTAATTTAATATCATCAAAAAAAAATTATCTATTCTGAATCAAACTATTTATCTACTTTTAATTTTCTTATTGCAAATACTCTTTTTTGAATATTTCAATTCCGCTGATGAGCAAGGACCAGTTCATGATGAAAACCCATGGGTAGGGTTTTGGACAAACAAAGAGATTCAGAATAGATTACAGAAATACGACAATCTTGGTGGGTATGACAATATGCAATCTTTATGTGTGGTACGGAAGCGGTTTGAGTAGACATCCGACTACAATCTTAGTTTGTCAAATATCAAGAGGAAGGTTGACATGATGAAAGAAGAAATATCTGAGGTGAACACGAAGTTGGAGAAGTTGACAAATTATGTTGCGGAAATGTTTGAGCACCTTTTGTTAAATCAAGCAATTAAAGCTACCCATGTCAATGAGGATGATAGTAACAGTAATGAATCTGCCATAAAAGATAGGCCTGATGAAGAGGGATATGGAGATAAGGGTGAAGGAACAAAGTGAGGAATACAATCATGTTGGAGAGCTAAAGGCAACAGGTTGGCCATCCTTTAGGGATTAGGAACATCATTTGCATGAAAATTCTCCCATAATAGACATGAAGTTTTGGGATGTCTTAGAAGAAAATTTTCGAAGGGAAGTTGCCTCGCAATCGCAAGCTCATAACAATGATTATGTCTTGGAAAACTCCCCCTCTCTTAACAGGAATGTTGAGCCCCTAAATTTGAGTGTAGTTCCTTGTAGGCGATTGTTTGAAGAATTTGATATTACTTGCTCGGCACCAAAGCCTGATGATAGTAAACAAGTAATTGATTTGTCTATTAAGACAAAGGACGAGAACTTGTAACCAAATATATTGATTAAGATACCATTCGAAGGGGGTTTGGTGTTTTTGACTAATGATCGCGAGTTGGCGTCATTCTTATTTTCCAGCGAAAATAATCCACAGTGAGTTAAATGAGCTTATAATTCATTTTTTACATTTGGTCTTTATTACATGCTAATGAGTACTATTAATCTCTGTAGGGAAATAGTTGTAAAGAAGAAAATGGGGCATCTAATGAGGAGACAAATGTGTGAACTTCAACCAATGATATGTTTATCAGGAAATGTGAGTTGCCCTATGAAGATTTTAAGCAACATTTCAAGCAAGTTGCACCTATAATCAATTTCTGGTACTTATCCATTTTATTAGATGATTTTCAGATAATTGATATGTTGGTGTGACAATTGACAATCAAATCTCGTGAAAAAGATGATAAAATGCCTACATAGTACCTATCAACGGTGTTATCGGTATGTAGAATTGGTTGTGAATTATGAGGTTCACTAATTTGTCTTACATATGAATTAGTAGTAAATTCTTGTTCATTATATAAAAATGTCTAATTGCTTACATTAATGTGATTGTTTGTAGCAACAAATGCTTGGTACACATTCACCTCGTCCCAAAAAATTGAAGCGTAGTTACTGTGTTGGTGAAAAATACTCTAGAGAACTAATTAAATGCAAAGAGGTAACTTATTACTAATAAGGATTTGTTCCATTGAAATGTGCAGTTGTTAGCTTTTTTGTCTATTGTTTGTTTTATATTTGAAAAAAGTTGACTTCAATATTATTTTTCTTGTAGATCTTTGTACCAATGAACTTTGAGCGCAATCATTGGTTGTTGTGTCACATTGACTTTGTGTCTTAATTAGTGAATATTTGTTATTCAAATTTCACAAGCAGATCGAAGAATGATGTGGATGAAGAAGTCACGTGTTTGGTAAAATACTTCTAATTTGTCTTGTTCATATTATAATGATTTTGCTTGATGTATACTGATCATTTGCCTCATTTTAGTTAAAGTCATTGGACAGCCTCTTGGAGGAGCTTTGTGGGGATGCATGCCCCCAACATGCCAAATATAATGGCATTCCCATTTCACAGACCTAAATGGGTTCCTGGTCAAGACAACTGTTGGGATTGTGGCTTTTACGTTTGTTTAATGATGCAATCATACGAAAATGTAAAGTACTTGTCTGCCAAGCAATCAGAGTTTGAACGCACACAGTTAGCAATCCATTTGTGGAGACACAAGTCTAATGAGTATAACCCATCTCAGTGTGTTATATGATCATTTTCTAATTACATTTAGTACTCTTATTTCTAGGAATGGTTGTATTGGATAACACTTATGCCTCAGATTAAATAGGATGACCATGGTATTTGCAATGTGGTTTTGGACACTTTTTTGTAATTTGTGAAGAAAGAGCCTCGCATTGTTGTTATGATGTTGGCAACATGATAGTTTTTTGTTAGTATGTTTTTACAATGCAATGCAATATCATGGTTTTTTAATCATTATGTTTTTACGACAATCTAGTACAAGTTTATGATTTTTTGTTTATTATGGTGCGAACATGTTGTGAATTTTTCAAAAGTAATTTCCCTTTCCAAAATTACATGTGAACTTCATTTCGGGCGAATATTTAGTCACTCAGGCGAAGCCCTATTATGAATTCGATAGTAAAGTTTCGCCTTGGGCAAACAATTTTTCACTCGGGCAAAGCAGCATTATGGTTAGAACAGTGAGTTTCGCCCTGGGCGAATAATTTTTTGCTCGGACAAAGCAGCATTATGGTTAGAACATTGAGTTTCGCCCTGGGTGAACAATTTTTTGCCTGGGCAAAGTAGCATTATGGTTAGAATAGTGAGTTTCGCCCTAGGCGATAATTTTATTCATCTGGGCAAAGCACCATTACCAAAAGTTGGCATATGCATGATCATTTTTATGAATGGTTTGATACACAATTTTTTTTATCTTACATGATATTAATTAATCTTGGGTTATCATGAGTGTCATAGACAAATGATTACAAACATATAGTGTAAGTGTCAACACTAATTTTTGGGTCACACTCATTAAGTAATGAACAAAAAAAATATAAAAACCAAAAAATTGCAACATTAAGATGTCATAAACAATATAAAAAAAAACTTCAAGAATTAACACAAGTTTGTCTATGCCAACACAAGTTCAAGCAACCCAAATTTAACACAAGAGTAGTCTCATCGTCCAAAAGAACAAAATGCGTAGGTTGGAAAAGACTATAGGTCAAGAGTGGTCTCCTCATCCAACAGAGATGTTGATAAAGCATCTAAACGTGATGTCATGTTTGCAAATCCTTCTCTCTATTCTTCTTCAAGTCTACTCACACGCGAAGCCAATTCGTTCACGCCACCTACAATCTATTCCAATCGTGTATATATATCCTCAAGGGTGACAGATCCTCATGGCGGGTGTCTTTCATGTTTGCTGCATTCACCCTTTTCGGTCGGCTTCGAAGTTCAATCGTGAAAACTCACTCATCTCGAACGATTTCTCTTTGTCACTTGGCTTCATCTTGTATCCCAAGTTTTTGACTAGCTTCGTAATCGACCGTGGGTAGTAAAGAGGAGCCAACTTTGTATGCTCAGTTAAGGCCATTTTCTTTGTGTGTAACATGCAATCAATAATCATCGGTGCCACTGGGAAATGTGGCCCTTTGTATAACCAATATAGAATAGCCAATGTTTTTCCCCTCCTCTCATTGGCGTGCCCTTGTGGATAAAGATTTTCATGGACAAAATGACTCACCAACCACATGTGAGACAGAAGAAAACAACTTTGATGGCTTTTCCTTTCTCAGTCTTTTGCCCTCCACACATATCATCAATTATTGTCTTAAAGTCATGTGTCTCTGGCTGCTCAACGCCTTCATCGAAATTATTTCAATCCTAAAGAGCTGAGGCTCTATCACGAGTTGTGAATGTGAGTACCTATTGCTTGATCATGACTTGGTATTTAGGTTCCACAACTTTATCATCAATACATGTCAATGTAGCATAGAAATGTTGAACAACTGGGACAGAAACAGTTGCATCTTAGGGAGGTTGTATGAAATAATGTAATGCATCAGTATTGAAGGTTTCAATGGCCCATTTCTTGCCTTCAGCTTGCTCCAGGTCTTCCAACCAAAAGTATGTTTCACATACAAGGAGGCATTTTAAGAACTTCTCTAAATTTGGTAAATCGGCTTCTTGGTGTGTGGATGAACTCGCAGCCTTCTTTCCTTTGTCAACGGTCATGCGTTGGCGCTTTGTAGCCATAACTGCAACAAGACAATTGTCTAACCAGAGAGACTATGGGGTCCAATGTCCCCAATTTATGTGTCACAATTCCAAATGCTTCAAGCGATAAAGACCTTAAATTCGTTCACCAAAATAAAGTAAGATTATATATAGAGAAAATGAGAAAATGAAGAGGTAAGCTGGAAAAGAAGCTACGTAAATTAAGAATAAAATCTTGATTCAACACACAACACCCATATACGGTACTGATACACTGACACGATCAGTTCTCAAAGGGGCTTCAGCTACACCTCATCCTTTGAAAATGTGGAAGACAATTTGTCACATGGCATTTTTCGTTATCTACATTTGTTATTTTTCCTAGAAGTAGCATTGAGCACGTATGTAGCACAAATATTGTCCTTTTATTTAGAAGCTTCTGAATGTTCTAGAGACTGAGTTTCTCTCAAGCATTTCCACAAACACTAAAAATTCAACAACAAAAGCAAGCAACAGCAGGCCTTCGACGATCTTCCCTGAATTCCCTACTTCATTATCTGTTATTGGCTTCATTCAAAGTATTTCTCAGATTCAAAAACAAAAACAGAAGAAAGATCAAGATTCTGATCTAGTTTCAACCTAATGCATCCTTGTCCTCACCATTTAACTCTTATGACTAGGATTTTGAATAAATTTTCATCTTTCCAAGGATTAAACATGACACAAAATAACCATACAAATAAATGAAGCCTGATTTTTGTAAAGATAAGAAACCGAAAACTTCAAATAACAGCAAGATCAGTAAATTTAATTTCAAGCACTGAAATTTTCAAATCAAAAATGAAATAAAGTTCAGATATAATAAACAAATCGAAGATCTAAGCAGAAGAGTAAATAAAGTTCAGATATAATAAACATATCAAATATCTAAGCACAAGAGATGGAAAAGGCGAGCCTTTGGAACAATGGTAGGTTGAAACAGTGACTGGATTGTGAAAGTCAAAGTCAATAAGTGTGATGAGAATGGTTTTTGCTATATATATATATATATATATATATATATATATATATAAGCCCTGTTGTTGTTGTTGCTTTGTATTACCCAGCAAGCTTTCTCTCAAAGTACAAGAAAGGCTTTCCAAAGTTGTACTTGTTTCTTCCCAAATCTGTGCAGGTCAAATGGGGGCAAAGTAAACCCCAAAACTGAAGTCCTATTTTTTATATTGTCTTCACCATTTACGAAATTGCCCTCAAAGATGGGGTTTGGGATGTTTTTAAAAATGGGTATAATTGTCTTTTATGTTAACCAAATTTTTAATGCATATAGTTGGTATAATTGATTTTATACTATTATTTTTCGTCAATGACTTCAGCAAATAATCAAAATTTGAATTTCCCGCTTCCCGGGTTTTTCAATATTTAAATTGTCATTTTTTTCGTACATTCAAAATTTGAATTTTCCACTTCCATGGGTGAACATGTTCCGTTCGGGCAAAGCATTAAATTACCATTAGTTTGTCTCAGTGAGGTCAGCTTCGCCCTGGGCGAATATTTTCGCTCGGGCGAAACAAGAAATTATAATTTGCGGCAGTCAGCTTTGCCCTAGGTGAATATTTTTCTCTTGTGCAAAACAACAAATAATCATTAGCGGCAATCAGCGTTCCCCTGGGCGAAGATTTTTTGCTCGGGCGAAGCAGCATATGATCATTTGCATATAAAAATAAAGAATTTTATTTATTTTTACAAAGCAAATTTCAACTTCCCGATTTTACCACATATAAAAATTTCAAGTTTTAACTTTCAGAATTTAGGGATTAAAGATTATCAAACTCGGGGTTAAGGAACGCATGTATCAAGACTTGGTAATACTTTAAATTAACCAATAACAAAATTGAATATGACTAACTACAAGTCATCTTCCAGTTGAACATACAATGCTTTGTTCTATGAAATGCATACATTTCATTTGAAGATTACAACACAAAAGACTAACACCAACAAAATACAACAAACTAGAAAAAGAAACATGTTCAACTTTGCGATATCATTACTCCTTTTGATCTTTTTTTTTCTTCTTCTTCTTCATAGGAAATGTCACCTCATCCCCACTATCCTCATCATCTCTCAATCTCTTAGTAACGTCCAGCTCAATGCCTTCCCAAGAAGCCTTAATAGGCTCACACCATTTGAAAAAATTACATGTATCACAATTATAGAATAAATGCCCTTTTGAAGCCTTCTTTTTCATCTGATACAACAATAATTTCAGCCTTTTGATAACAACGACACTTCGTGTTGATGTATCGCAAGTCAAGTGTTGGGTTTTGCGAAAATCAACTACGACGGGTCGATGTTGACATTTTCACTCTACTAAAATATATAGTTTTAAATGTTAGTAAACAAGAAGAGTAATTATAAATATAAATGAAAACCCACAACACAAAAATGCTCAAACTTTTAAAAACTAAAATGGTCACGCAAAAGAAAATATATCATATATCTTCTAATTTTTACCAAGACAAGGTGATGAGAAACAAATATAAATGAAAACCCACAACACAAAAATGCTCAAACTTTTAAAAACTAAAATGGTCACGTAAAATAAAATATATCATATATGCACTAATTTTTACCAAGACAAGGTGATGAGAAATTAACATTAATGAAAACCACAACACCAAAATGTCTAACCTTTCAAAAATAAAATAGTACTTTCAATATAAATGAAAATATGTGATATATGCACCAATTTTTACCAAGAGAAGGTGATGAGAAACAAACATACATGATAAAATTGTCTTGTGAGGTGAAGTGAAGGTAAAATAATGAAGTTAGAAGAATATTTACCTTAGGGTGTTATTTTGAATGTACGTTCTTGTGAAGGGAAAATGGAGAAAAGAAAAACAAGAATATGCAGGGAAAATAAAGAAATGAAAGAAATAGATACTTTATTGTGGTTGGGGTGTCTCAAGGGCATGTTGGTAATTGACACAAAAGTAGGTACATGCTTTTAAAATAACATTAACAAATGTATAGGAATAATTTATAGACATGCATATGTATGTGTAAAAATCTACAATTTATAAATCACCTTATCGTCATTGATACCGAATGTTTGACATATGAAAAACTGAGGTCGTTGAAACATTTTGTGGGACAAATATAGGCTCCATTACAGTATTACCAGTATAACGCCCCGAACCCAACCCCACACTATAGGTCAAGTCTGAACCCGTCACACGGACAAAGTCTCATCTGTACTGTGGACAAACTGGTTACCTGCAATAAACATATACAAGTCCCGAGCCAACTAGCAAATATCTCATACATCCCAAACTTCCATATTAACATTAGCCATCTAACTACCCAAGACCAACCAAGCCTTGGAACCACAATAATCTATCTATATAACATACAAGCATGCAAGACACTCTCTAACTTTAATCATAAATAGTAAGACACAATGATAAACCAAGTTCAACCTTCTCGCTATCAAACACACAAGCATGCAAAAAGAGAAAGTGCAACTAGAATCAATTATTACATGCCATCTACTTCACTATTATTCATACAAGATTACAAGTTGTTACAACCACCAAATATATACAAGACCTCATGGTCTCAAAAGAACATCAACCAATATCATCACACAAGCTACACATTATAGTTGTGATGCCCGATAATTTGCATCATAGTCATAAATAACTATAGCATATCTTTTGTGCATTTTAATGTGTTTTATTTCTAGTTTAAATATGTTTATTTGATGGTCACTATTCATAAAAAAATTTACTGTCTAAATTGTTTGCGGTTTAATATTTTTTTTAGATAGTATAACTTATAAAAGGGATCGGGAACTTGTAATTTTGAGCTTTAGAGGCCGGGAACTTGCATTTGGAAAATAATTAATATTTCGTTGAATACTGTTACGTTAGCATAAACATTAGTTTATTTAACTTGTCTTTTAATTTCGATTTTAGCATAGTTTGACCAAGAGTTGTTAGCAAATTGGCTTAAGTTAATACATATATACATACATATACTCAAAAGATTATACATACATGCAAATTACTCATCAAAAAAAAAAAAAAAAACAAAGCAAAATAGCACAAAAACCACCCCTTACCCGATGGTACCCCACTATAGCAAGGAGGAGATTTTTGTGCTTTCTTCACCAATTTAGCTCAAGAGACTTGCTCCTAAACCTCATTCAACTCCTCCCAAGCTCTCCCCTTTCTCCTTGCATGTTTTTAGGTAAGGGAGTTTCATCTTTTAGCTATTTAAAGTTTATATCAAATTTTGCAATTTTCGGATTTTGCTTGTTCCATGCCATAAGTTGCTTGTTTCTTGTTCTATATAGTATTATTACATGCTAAAGACCTTGGGTATGCATTGGTATAGTTTGGAACTAAGTTTTTAGCAAGAATGTACATGAGGAAGATGATAAATAGTTCTAAACTAAGGTTTCCAGAACAAGTTGCAATTTAATTCGATTCGAGGCTTCTAGTAGATGCTAATTGGGTCCATGAACGTGGAAAAAATATTAATTGCGCTTGTTAGGCTCGAAACTTGGGTCATTTGATCAAAATAGGCCATTTAAAAAGGGGTTTCGGGGTAAACTTGAATCTGGGCATGTTTAGGCTTCATGGTTAGCATTTATTAAGTATTGAAGCCTTAGAAGTGCCTTCATTTCACTCGTTTGGGTTCCGAAATAGGTACTTGTAGTGAAAACCCACAAAGAGGCATTTTCGGTATTTTCGTGTACTTGAACTCTAGGCTATGATTTGAAGGCTCTAAAAGATAAATTTAGTTATCCTTGGATTGGTATAATAACTATCTTGCCTAACTTGATCCTTGAATTTCGGTAGAAAGCTAAATAGTCTAGTCGAACAAAGGAGAAACTCGGGGGTTTCATGCTTAGCCTTTGAATTAGCTTTGGTGCTTGTATATCTTGCCTTTATATGTTATTATATAGCATTTGTGAGTATTTCGTGAAGTTTCGTGATCATCGGACATTGACCCCTTTGTATTCGTATAGTTATTTTCATATTTAATGCTTATATCTTGTTATAATGTTTATATTACTTGTACTTTGTTAAAGATCAAATTCTAATAGACATTGTATGCTAAGTGAGTAGGACTATAAGGATAACTCATCTAGTTATATGATTATTGATTATTGTAATAAAAAGTAATTGGAATCTATAACTTATAATCTTAACTTAATGGTAATTGATGCCTTTAATGTCTTCTATGCTATCTAATGATATGGTAAGGTGAACTTTGTAGCTCAATTATATGTGGAATATGAACTTGTATGAATAAGTGATTATAAATATAGCTTCTATTGTTGTAGGTTTGAGTTAAGTAATAGTTAAGTTGAAATTGATATAGTTAATTGCTAAAGTGCTAAACTTATATGAACACACTAGGGCTACGTATTCAAGCTAATTCGAGAAAGTTTGAAGTGAATCGGAGCTATTTTCTTGCATACTTGGCTTAGTTCTAGGCTTTTGTGCAACTTAATTTATATTATTGTTTCTAGATTGTATTATTTAGTAATTGATAAAGTTATATGTATTATTTACTTGATATCTTGAGTCTTTTCATGTTATTTGTAATTAACTGCGAGGGTGGCCTACTTTGTCGTTCCTCTTACGTGATTTGATATTCTTGGCTCTCGTGATTTTGACTCGGGGTTGCGCAACCTTTTTGGACATGGTAGTATCGAGAAACATGGGTGGCATCGGGCTTGCCGTGCTCCCTCGACTACCATGGTGCCTATTCCCTTTCTCGCTGAGGCATACTCCCATACCCCAGAGGCATGGTTCACCTCGTTGGGGCATACAGACCTACCTCGGGAGAAATGGGTTGTAGGATTAGGGTACATCCGAAGTACCCTATTTTTAGAGGAATAAGGGATTGCCGGCACATGCTTAAAGATCTTGGCTCATGGCTCGTGATTGAAGACAAGTTGAACCGTATCCTTTTTATATGTGGTTAATTACTTGTTTAACTAGTTGGGTTATTTGGTGTTGAATATGTTGTTATATTGTTGCATATCATGTTGCACGCCCCGGTATGCTACATCACCTCTCTCACTGGGTAACTTTGGTTACTCATTTATCATTTTAACATGTTTCAGGTGCAGTTAGAACAACTAACTTGTGTGCCGTGTTGTTGGTTGCTTATCTTGTTGTGATTAGAAGTTGTTTGTGAAGATGGGACTTGATGTGTTTCGTTCTGTTTTGGAGCCTTGAAGTCTTGTACGTATTTTGTACGGCATGTTGGATTGTAAAGTAAATTAAGGACTTATGTGGTTTGGTCGAGTAGTTGGCATGTAATAGCTAAAGATAGACTTTATTGTCTTTTGATTGCATGCTCGTGTGGTTATATTTTTCTGACTAAGGCTCGGATGGCCTTGAGACTGGGAAAAGTGGGACGGTTGGAGTTGGGGTATTGTATTGTGGCCGTACTTACTGCTTGCAGGATTTTAATTAGCCATATAAGACCCGTAGATTTATTGCAGGATTTTATTGCACCGGAGTTTGTAGCTGTGGAGGAGAGGAAGACCTGTAGATTTATGTTGGGATTGAGGCCCGAGATTCAGGATGCAATGGCTCTGAATCGCTATGATATCTTCACTGAGGCTTTTGATGCAGCTTCCAGGTTAGAGAAGAAGAAAGGAGATCAGATTGTCTCCAGTCAACCTAGTAAGAGGCCGTATCAGCCACAGGGCTAGCAGGTTATATATAGGCCTCCAGTACAGCAGGTTGTCTACAGGCCACCAGCCCAGCAGGGTTCTTATAGGCCACACGGTCAAGAGAGTTACTATCGGCCTCAGTGTCATCAGGGGCCATATCAGGTTCAGACTTAGTATAGGCCAGCTCAGGCTCAGGGTCAGTACAGGCCTAGTGTGGTGAGACCTCAGCAGCAGGCTGGTTCAGCTGCTTATTCAGCTTCTGGTTCTTTAGGTGGCAGTGTCAGTGCTCCGATGATGCAGTATGTTTATTGTAAACGTAAGGGCCATATGGAGGCCGACTGTCGAAGAAAGGCAGGGACGTGTTTAGGTTGCGCCAGCAACCAACACCGGGAGAGGGATTGTCCCTGGTATCAGGGTTCTACGGGTTAGCCAGCAGTCCAGGGTTATCAGGGTGGACCTGCAAGCAGTACACCTCAGCAGCAGCGGGCTCAGGCTCGGGCCTACGTAGTGGACTTGGAGGAATTGCCAGAGGCGACAGCAGTGGTGAAAGGTAACTTACTTATTCTCAACCAATTAAATATTATACCTCCTTGAGTGCAACGTGCTAAAATGTAAGTAGAAAGTTTTCCTTATGCGATTAAAGTTAGCATGTGCATCATATCAGTTGGCGACTGAGTAGTATGTGACGCTGAGGTATATGGAATTCCGATTAGGGGTCAAGCTACTTTATGACTATACATTGATTATTGGGATTCTTATTTGGTGATTTTATACGGCATTCTTCCTCGAGATTTCTGTATGGAGATTCTTATTCAGCATACTTCTTTGGACATCTTCTATGGTATTTTCTATGCGGTATTCTTATGTGGAATTCTGATACGGTATTATCCGGAGTTCTTATATTGGGATTATTATTTGGTATTCTCGCTTGGTGATCTTGTTCGAAGTTCTCAATTGGTATTCTTGATTGGTGCTCTATTACGGGATCTATGTTTGGCGTTCTTCTTCGGTAATTTATTTGAGATTCTTATTCAGAAATTCTAGTCAGTGTTCTTATTCAGCGTTCCTATTTAAGCTTCTTGTATGGGGATTTTTATTCGATGATCTTATTTGGTGTTCCTACTTGGTGTTCTTGGTTCGTATTCGGAATTTAGTAATTGGTCTTTCAATCAGTATGTTTGAGTCAGCACCTGAGTTTGTCTTGGGATCGATGTAGAATTGCGAGGACGCAATTGTTTTAAGGAGGGGAAAATGTGAAACTCCAAATTTTTGACCTTATCTCGCTTTGTGTGTTTTATTCTCGGTTTGCATGAATTGACCTGTCTATGTGCTACATGACTTAGAATGTGATAATTTTGATATCAATACTCTTAGAACATGTTAAATGTGCATTCATGAAATTTCCATAAAAAACGGAGTCAGAAATTTTATCGTCGATTTTTAGTGAATAGTATTTTTGAAACACGTCCGCTAAAATTTTGAAACTGGTCTTTTTAGCCCTTCTAGACCTAGTCCATGGACTTTAATAGACCTGTGTTTGATGAAAACGGTTTTAAAATCGACTTAAGAATTTATTAGGGTTTTTACACCGACTTTTGCGAAAATCGAGTTTTAAGCCGACTCGGGTGAAATTGTTTGATTGTAAAACTTCTTGTCACCTAAAAATAACCTACTTGAGCTAGCTTGGGTGTTGAATAATTGTTTTGAACTTTGGTGATCAAGAAAATGCATTTAAAGACAAGAAAACACTAAAAATAATTAGTTTCCACTTTGACTTTCTTTTATTTATTTGACCTTTGCTTAATATATGATCAACACACATTAAAAACAAAGCAAAACACCACCAAAAACACACACAAAACCGTGGCTCCTTGGAGGAGAAAGATGAAGGCATTTTCAAAGTATTTTTCTCATAGATTTTGCATTTCAAAGCCGAATTGAGTGATTCAAAGCTTGAAATTGATTGTTTGGCATCCATTCTACACATTTCTTGCATCAAAACACATCAAAGGTGAGAGAAAAATTCTAGATCTCAAAACTCATATTTTGTGTTTATGCGTATAAATGATTATTGAACCGTTAGAATGTTAATCTGATGTTAGATTATTGCTCCATGCATGCTAGGGATCATTTATATGCAATACTACGAGATTTGAACGGATGTAGCATATTTATTATTTTTCGGGTATTTAAAGTTGATTAATTTGTTAAATGTTGAATATTTTGAGTTGTGTTGATCGGAATCGATTGTCGTCGATTTTTAAAAGATTGATAATTACGTGGTAGCGCCATTGTAATGCCGAATTTTCGATTGTGATGTCCGTGCCAAAATCCAAAAATTTCAGCCATGATACACTAGGGTTTTAGGGTTATTGGGCATGATTTAGATGTTTTGGTTGGTTTCCGAGGGGGCTAATGTAGTTGATTGATTGGGGGAGTGTTTGGAACTGATTTGGAGTTGTTTGGATTAGTAAAATGTAAGATATGATTATTTGAAGTTTAGGTTGTCTTTCTTTAAATTATTGAATTGAGCCTTTAGATGATTGGGTGGTATTTGAGTGATTGAATTGTGAGTTGTTAATGGTTAGACTAGGGTTAGATTACGTGTTTCATGCATGTTAAGTTGGATGGCCTACTTTGTCATCTAACTTAGTTGTTTGTTGTTTAATTAAATATTGATGTTATATTGATGTTATATTGATTATTATTGATTACGGGAATCGGGCACTTTTGTTGTTGATCTCCCATATTATTGATTGATTATTGATTACGGGAATCGGGCACTTTTGTTATTGGACACTTTTGTTGTTGATCTCTCTGTTTATTTATTTATTATTGAGTATGGGAATCGGGCACTTTTGTTGCTGATCTCCCAGTTTATTTATTGATTATTGATTACGGGAATCGGGCACTTTTGTTGCTGATCTCCCTGTTTATTTATTTATTATTGAGTATGGGAATCGGGCACTTTTGTTGCTGATCTCCCAGTTTATTTATTGATTATTGATTACGGGAATCGGGCACTTTTGTTGCTGATCTCTCGGTTTATTTATGTTAAGTCTCATTGTTGTGAGCTTTGATAATGTTGTGTCACCTCGGGAGGCATCCTGGGCTGCGGGCACAGTTATCATGGCTAATCCCTATCTCGCATGGGCGGAGAGGCCATGGGGTGTGGGTCTAGGTCAAGGTACCTCAGGAATTGTGTCATTGAGTTTGGAGGGGTTGTTGAGCATGGAATTGGTGTATGGAGCTTCATCAGTAAACGTATTGTATCCTTATTGTATGTTTACAGTTATTACTATTGTTGCATTTATAATGATTATTGATGTTATTGTGTGTTTACTGACTCAAAGGATTATTTCCATGGAGTTTAGTAAACCTTGTTCGAGATCCATCAGATCCTCGCTGGGCTTATTTTATATAAGCTCACTCTCTATTATTGCATGCATACAGGTGTATTATCGCAGGATTACGGGTACGTGCCTCCTGAAGAGGAGAATGTGGAAAATGTGCCTTACGTGGATGAGTCTTGTGTTCCGGAGTCTTATCCTTGATGTTGTATTGTCTTACTATCTTGTATATTAACTTAGTAGACTTTTATATGCTTTGTAGTTCATTATGTAAAAGATGTTGAAAAGATAATGAATTAGTTGATGCTGTCTTAGTAGCCTTTCTTTGGTCTTTGATTAGGTTGCTAGATTGGCTCAATATGTTTTGTAATGTATATTAAGGTTTATGTATTATGTTGGAATGGAGGCATATAACAAGAGATGATTATTGTATAATATGGTTATGATGTATGTTATTATTTTATTGAGGAGTTGTTAGATGTATGATGTTCTGTTGAGGTTGGTTTAGAGCCTTGGAGTCCTATATACTATCGTTATACTGCCGAAATTCGTTGCGTCCTGACTGATTATAGGAGGGGTCGAGTTGGGGCGTGATAGACTCCGTCTGTTTTCTCTCATTTTTCGTGACCTTGGGTATTGGTTTGGGGCTTCGGTCTTGAGAAGGATCAGGGTGTTACAATAGCCAACCTTAACCTACAAGAAAGTCACTGAAGTTGTTCAACTTGCTCTTCTTCCTCTTCTACTACGGCTACTAGCTTGAGATTCACCTCAGCTTCTCCTGAAACATGTTAAATAAGAAGTGAGCAACAATGCTGTCCAGCGAGGGAGGTGATGCAGCATACCGGGGCGTGCAACATGATATGCAACAAGATAAAAACATATTCAACACCAAATAACACAACTAATTAAACAAGTAATTAACCACATATAAAAAGGATATTGTTCAACTTGTCTTCAATCACGAGACACGAGCCAAGATCTTCGAGCCAGTGCCGACAAAACCCTTATTCCTCCAAAAATGGGGTACTCCGGATGTACCCCGATCCTACGACCCATATCTCCCGAGGTAGGTCCGTATCCCCAACGAGGTGAACTACGCCTTTGGGGTAGGGGAGTATGCCTCAGCGAGAAAGGGACTAGAAAACCATGGTAGTCGAGGGAGCACGGCAAGCCCAACGCTGCCTGTGTTACTTGACACTACCATGCCCGAAAAGGTTGCGCAACCCCGAAACAAGTTCACGAGAATCAAGATCATCAAATAACACAAAAGAGGGACGATAAAGTAGGCCGCCCTTGCAAATAACCACAGTTTAAGCCAATATACACCAAAATAGCTATATAATCACCAAAGAGGTAAATATCATATTTTTCCACAAAACTCTATAGATAGCTTAAATATATCTTTAGCATGCATATAAACACCCAACAAACATCTACAAGTTCATACGAACACAAAAACAATCATTTATCATTTTTCCTCTTTCTTCAACTAAGTCATTCTTTTCCTATATGAAGTTCGAAGTTCCAAAACTACAATCTAACCATCCTACATTCCTAAAGAAGCCAAAAGACACCTAACAAGGCCGTGAAAGCCCGTTTTGGAGACAAAAGCTCGGGAAGGGCCCAGGTGGGTTTTAACTATACCTACCCTATCCGAACCCCAATTTCACACAACGAAAGCACCAAAAGTGCTTCCATACCCCAAGGATACCTAATCTAAAGTCCAAATGTGCCCGGATTGTATTTCGTGAAAAAAAAAACCCATTTTTAAAGTTAGTCAATTTTGCATTTTAACTCCATTTTGAGTGATTCAACCTCACGTGAGCCTTCAATTAGTTCCATTAACGTCTAAAGCACCTAAAGAAAGCATCAATTCACTCTAAATAGCAAGATATTTCAAAACCCTAATTTTGTCACTATTCATCATATTCTTTGAGTAATTCAAGCTCTAGCCATGGAGGATGTTATCAAGCAACAAAAGAGTGTTCTATAGACTCTAGAGGTCAATTATCAAGCATCAATAACAATTAGCATAGCTAAAATCAACAACACAAGAATTTCAAATAATCAATATAAACTTTAAGCATGAAAACTATGCAACTCCCTTACATATAAGCCTTGTAGATGCAAGAAACAAGCTTTGGCTAGGTTGAAATCACTTGTAGAAGCTTAGATGAGCATCCAAGAGCAAGATTGGAAGATGAAAAGTCTATATTCCTCCTCCAAATGGCTGTCGGGTTTGGGGGGCTTTTTGGGGTTTTTATTTTTTTTTGTTTTTGATGAGCATAATGTATATATGTGTTATGTTGAGTATATGTATATGTATGAGTCATAGCCTAAGTCAAATGCCACTAAATCTTGGTCAAACTAAGTTAAAATATGTCAATTAATTGCTAGCTAATGCAAAACCAAAGTTTACCCTTACGGACACTATTCAACGACACCTAAATCATTTTTCAAATGCAAGTTCCTGGCCTCTAAAGTCCAAAACTGCGAGTTCCCGGTTCTTTTTATAAGTTATACTATCTAGGAAAAATATTAAACCAAGCATTTAAAACAATCCAATTTTTTATGAATAGTGCCTAATAGTAAAACAATTAAACAAGAAAAGAAATGCACATAAAATGCACAAGTGGTTATGCAACAGTTATTTAAGAGATGTGATGAAATTCTCGGGCGTCACAACCAGTGTCTCCATATTGCATTGAACTACTACCATATCCATTATGCAACATATTAATACCAACAGACCATTACATATGATCGGGTATTGGGAAACCCGTGTTTACAAAAGGGGTCGATATTGATGATTGACTCAGGTCTTCATTCATAGCCTGATATGGGGGACTAGTATCAATGGATGCATCATCCCTTACCTTTGGACAATTGTTTGATTGGCGTCCAACAAGCCTACAAAAAATTTTCATACAAATAATTAATAGGCATTTTACAAAATATGATTATTCTACAATTATTAAATAATTAGCTTACTAACCTGCATTTACTACATCGTCTTGGTGCTCGTTGTTTTTGGGAATTTTTATCCCTCGTGCCTTTTGGCTTTGCCTTATTAAGATCCAAGACATCAAATTGAATAGGTTATGATGATCCCTCAACACCAACGGAAATATTCAGTTTCATCATCCACCGCTCCTTAGCACAAGTGGTTAAAGTAACGATACCATCAACAACTTATGTATATCATTCGCTCGTCTGTTTGGCATAAAAACCCATCTCGCTGCACTTCGACATTATGTAACAGTGTCAAGCCATTTCGACTTCGTTTGTGGTTGCGCTCGACAAATTTTTCTGGTGAAAACATAGGTACAAGATTCATTAGGATGACAAATAACTTGCTCATGCATTGCTTGCAACTCAATTTCTTTCCTGATCTTTTTGAACAATGCTCGGGTATAAAGCTTGCTTGCATTATCCTCCAATTCCAACAACTAGGTTTCCAAGACTAGACTTTTATAATTTGTTACATATCTACATTGACATTGTTAATTCGAAGGCGTTCCAACCCTCGGTGGTAGTCTCTAACAAATCAATGAGATGTCTGCTGCTGCCAAGAAATCTGTTGAAATGTGCATTCATGCCCTCGCCGCGTTGAATACTCTTCACTAGGGCAAAGAAATGACCACGAAGGTAGGCCTTGGACCACATGTGCCTCATCTCGTATACCCATGTTATCCATGGGTTATTCTCGAGGCCATTCTCAATAACCATTTTCCTCCACTCGTACTCAAACTCATTAATGGAGCATTTAAGGGACATCATACGACTAAATATGGCATTGAACTCTAGTATCTTCACATTTGTAGTGGCATTACTGTAACGCCCCGATCCCTCACGAGACCGAAGGCTCTACTAACCAAGCTATTCTTGTAACACCTCGATCCCTCTCGAGACCGGGAGTTCTATCAATCAATCTAATCGCAACCCAATTCCAAACCCGGGCAAAATTTTAGGGAAAATGGACGGAGTCTCCCCTGTTTCTAGACAAAATGCAAACTTGCGACAGCATATAAGTAGACCAGCACCGTGTCCAAACAGTCAAAATTCCTTAAGGCCATCCGAGCCTCGGTTCTCAATAGTTAAACACAACAAGTATATATACATTTCCAGTTTAAAAGCTATCTTATCTCTTCTTATCTTTGACAAGTACATTCATGCTTGGCCATTAAACTATACTAACCTATTGCATAAAATAGACTATCATACCATTCTAATAAACCTAGTTAAGTTAATTACATAACTTTTAACACTAAATACAAACAATACATGAAAACATACATCTTTGCATCTTTCTACAACTCAGCCACATAACACGCAAGACAACTCTTCAAGCACGATCTTTCACGTAACCACAAACTTTCCAGCTAACATGACATTTCCTGAAATGTGGTGGTGAGGAGTGAGTATATACAACACGTATACTCAGTGAGGGCGAGACAGATATCGAGGTGGAGAGAAAGAAAGTCGTGCAATGTAAATAAGGCAGTTAAGCAATATAACTGACAAGTAAGCAATCAATATAAACAATCAATACAATAAACAATTAACAAAAGCATTAACACAACCATTCAAAGCTATACCACACTCTGAAGGCTATGGTTCACTCATACGAGCAATGTACCATGCGATTTGATTCCACGAGTATTACATCAATCTCGAGCTTGATGTTGACAATGATGACAATAAGCACGCAACCACCTTATAACTTCCACTGGGTGTACTCCGGATGTACCCCGACACATCTATGACTCAAATCACCTAGGACGGCATCCCTAGAGAGAATGGGAATAGGACAGGGAGCTGGAGCAAACCAACCCTGGCAGCCCGAGACTGCCCAGAGAGGCCCATCACTCACGCGCCTGACACTATGCAATGCAATACGAGATACAAGCAACAAACGAGCGATGGCACAAAAGTGCAGATTAATACCAACATTCAATATATCAAGCACTTACAATCAATAATAGCAATCAATTAACTTTTGAAGCATGATTATCACTAATATCAACAATAACATCAATCAAACAAGTAATAGAAGTTCAAACACGAAAACGACAAATATCACTATTCAATCTCTAACTTCCAAAGGCAATTACAAGCAAACGAGCTACGGGATTAGAAAACCGATTTCACTACATTCACTTAGGTACTACAAGGCACGTTCCTATGGCACGAAACCTCACTTTCTCAATCGAAGCCTGAAAGTCCACCTACTACGTTTGAACTACAACTATGATAACCGGTCGCTCAATCAACGCCACAACAGCGCCAAAAGTGCTTCCATGCCCTCAATAGCAAAACCCCCAACTCAATTCGAGCACGGTCAACACTTGGTCAAACGACCCCTTTACGTTTCTTTGTCTAATTTCCAATTTTAACAAAGGCCGGTCCGTTTTTATTGCACATTTTATCTTTCTATCACTAATGGCACCTATCCAAATCAAGAAATCACAATTCGGATAAAAAATCCAAAAATCTAGGGTTTTACTATTTATTTTTTACTATTCACGTTCTTCCCTAATTCAAATACGCAATTTCAGCCGTAAAAATCTCTAAATAACTATCAAACAATGCTCTACGATCATTATAGAACCTAATTCAAGCAACAAAAGGCATTTAAACACAATATATAACAAATCTAAGAAATTGAAACAAAATTCAAATTTCATTAAAAAAGCACAAATCGTGAAAACCCTCACAACGATTGAAGACCAAGACCCGCAAGAACCCGAGCCACGATCCTCGTCTGATTCCACGCAAGATTTTGCCCTAAAAATGCAAAATCAATTTTTCTTTCTTTTTCCTTTGAGTTTTGGCCATGGGGGGGATACAAAGGGAATTTTGGGTTTTGTTTGTTTTGATTTTTGCCTTGTTTTATTTTTAAAAGATGACAAAGGGCATTTTGGTCTTTTGGCAAAGTCGAATACAAGTTAAAAATGGTCAAATAAGGCTATTTTGATGACTTTTAATCTATTCTAAGTTAAAGCAATTCAATTTTCATGAAAAACAACTAAAACTAGCTAAATTAAACTCAAAATATTATTCACTAAGTCTGATAAATATTTCTCTAACTTTTATTTTTGATGCATTGCGATCGAGCGGTTAATAAACGACTACGATAAGTATGGTAAATAATAATATCAAAATATAATTTTTGAAAAGTAATTTAGTTTAAAATTCACTCCAGCTCGGAGTTACTTTTCCATTTTGTTGAAAATAAATTAATTTAAGTACAATAAAATAAATCCGAGTTTTGAAAATAATCAAAATTGTTGATATTCATTTAAAATAATCAATTCAAATATCATTTGAATAGCTTTGAAGACATAGAAAATTATTACTAGAAATGAATGTTTAACTAAAAATAAACATGAAATTCAATGCTATCATTTAAGATGACAATTAACTAAATTCAATTAAATGGTATTAAATTCGTGATGGGTTCGGGGTATCACATCCTTCCCCCTTAAAACAATTGCGTCCTCGCAATTCTTCTTCTAATAGGACTCTGCATCACCTGATATCCAAATTTGACTAATCTTCATCAGTTGCTGAGCAAGACACTACATAAGGACATCCGAAGAAAACCAATCTAAGAAACTCGAGTAGTAGTGCCCGAAAATTCCAAAATAATAAGGCCAAATAAAGGCTCTAGAGAGTACCAAATAGAACTCCAAATAAAAATCTTATTAGACATGAGTGCCATAATAGAATCCCAACTAAAAGTACCGAGAACATACCAATAAACAGTCTGAAGTAGAATCTAAACGAGAACCCAAGTATTGCTCAGGAAGACTCCAGACAAGAAATCCAGTCAATCATATTACAGAAGTTTCAAGGAAGTCTTCCAAAATATAGCTCAAGAAGCATCTGAATAGGGAATCCAAAATGTATGCCAACATATATATACTTATCAAAAGTTCATGAATGAACACCAAGCTGAATAACCAAGTAGATTCCCAAAATAATATTGCTACCGAATATTGGGTAAAATACCAGAGAGAATGTTGTGCAGGTGCACCATATACTATTGAAGAATTCCAATCATGATTGCCGATAAAATATCAAGAAAGACTAGAGCAGAGATATTGTAGATAATATTATGCAGTAAGTCCGATAAGAATTCCGATTGCCAAATCCACTGAGAAATGTCCACAAAGAATACCAAAATAGTACGCCTCACGCAAAACTGATCATTGTAAGTAGACTCAAATCAAAGTTCCCTATAAGAATGCAGAAAGAACACCAAAGGTTGATTAAAATCCCAACCAAGTCTCCCACGAAATGCCAATATAGAAATACCCGATGAATGCCCAACAGGGAAATATTAAGAAAATGCTCCAAAGAATAATCATGTAGAATTCCAAAGAAAGTCATTTATACTAAGCATAGGAGATTACCTTAGAGGAACCCCAATAAACAAACTCCAACTATAAATGTCAACTCCCAAATAAAGGCCTAGTCAAGCACTGCTCGTTCCCGTCAATCCATATAACTTAGAGGGCTTGCCACTAACCACTTCTCTTCAAGGGGAGGAAGAAGTCTTTCTTACCATTCCAACGGGACATGTATGAATGCCAAGATATCACATTTATACATATATGCTTTAAACTATTATTCAAACATGTTTATAAAACAGTTTGTAAAACAGTTCAATCATCAAAGTCATTCAAGCACGTCAATCAAGTCAATCACAACACAACTCAATCCAAGACATTCAATTACGCATATTACAAGCAACAATTCAAGCAACTAATAATTCACGAGGTCGAATCGATTCACGAGATCAATTCAATGCATAACTAGACACTTCACTTCACTTAGCACACATTTAGCACATAATACATAACTATATCACATAGGTACACACATTCAATTCAAGACACACAATCTCACATATAGGCACACACTTTCAAAACACTCATAACAAGCACACATTCAAGGGTCACTACCAACCAGACCGAGGACCCTGTCCCGGCTTATGAGCTAAACAAGCTCTGATACCACCTGTAACACCCCGATCCCTCTCGAGACCGGGAGTTCTATCAATCAATCTAATCGCAACCCAATTCCAAACCCAGGCAAAATTTTAGGGAAAACGGACGGAGTCTCCCCTGTTTCTAGCCAAAATGCAAACTTGCGACAGCATATAAATGGACCAGCACCGTGTCCAAACATTCAAAATTCCTCAAGGCCATCCGAGCCTCGGTTCTCAACAGTTAAACACAACAAGTATATATACATTTCCAGTTTAAAAACTATCATATCTCTTCTCATCTTTGACAAGTACATTCATGCTTGGCCATTAAACTATACTAACCTATTGCATAAAATAGACTATCATACCATTCTAATAAACCTAGTTAAGTTAATTACATAACTTTTAACACTAAATACAAACAATACATGAAAATGTACATCTTTGCATCTTTCTACAACTCAGCTACATAACACGCAAGACAACTCTTCAAGCACGATCTTTCACGTAACCACGAACTTTTTAGCTAACATGGCATTTCCTGAAATGTGGTGGTGAGGAGTGAGTATACACAACACGTATACTCAGTGAGGTGGAGAGAAAGAAAGTCGTGCAATACAAATAAGGCAGTTAAACAATATAACTGACAAGTAAGCAATCAATATAAACAATCAATACAATAAACAATTAACAAAAGCATTAACACAACCATTCAAAGCTATACCACACTCTGAAGGCTATGGTTCACTCATACGAGCAATGTACCATGCGATTCGATTCCACGAGCATTACATCAATCTCGAGCTTGATGTTGACAACGATGACAATAAGCGTGCAACCACCTTATAACTTCCACTGGGTGTACTCCGGATGTACCCCGACACATCTACGACCCAAATCACCCAGGGCGGCATCCCTAGAGAGAATGGGAATAGGACACGGAGCTAGAGCAAACCAACCTTGGCAGCCCGAGACTGCCCAGAGAGGCCCATCACTCACGCGCCTGACACTATGCAATGCAATACGAGATACAAGCAATAAATGAGCGATAGCACAAAAGTGCAGATTAATACCAACATTCAATATATCAAGCACTTACAATCAATAATAGCAATCAATTAACTTTTCAAGCATGATTATCACTAATATCAACAATAACATCAATCAAACAAGTAATAGCAGTTCAAACACGAAAACGACAAATATCGCTATCCAATCTCTAAGTTCCAAAGGCAATTACGACCAAACCAGCTACGGGATTAGAAAACTGACTTCACTACATTCACTTAGGTACTACAAGGCACGTTTCTATAGCATGAAACCTCACTTTCTCAATCGAAGCCCGAAAATCTACCTACTGTGTTTGAACTACAACTATGCTAACCGGTCACCCAATCAACTCCACAACAGCGCCAAAAGTGCTTCCATGCCCTCAATAGCAAAACCCCCAACTCAATTCGAGCACGGTCAACACTTGGTCAAACGGCCCTTTTACGTTTCTTTGTCTAATTTCCAATTTTAACAAAGGCCGGTCCGTTTTCATTGCACATTTTATCTTTCTATCACTAATGGCACCTATCCAAATCAAGAAATCGCAATTCGGATAAAAAATCTGAAAATCTAGAGTTTTACTATTTATTTTTATTATTCACATTCTTCCCTAATTCAAATACGCAACTTCAGCCGTAAAAATCTCTAAATAACTATCAAACAATGCTCTATAATCATTATAGAACCTAATTCAAGCAACAAAAGGCATTTAAACACAATATATAACAAATCTAAGAAATTGAAACAAAATTCAAATTTCATTAAAAATGCACAAAAGTGTGAAAACCCTCACCGAGATTGAAGACCAAGACCCACAAGGACCCGAGCCACGATCCTCGTCTGATTCCATGCAAGATTTTGGCCTAAAAATGCAAAATCAATTTTTCTTTCTTTTTCCTTTGAGTTTCGGCCATGGGAGGGATACAAAGGGAATTTTGGGATTTGTTTGTTTTGATTTTTGCCTTGTTTTATTTTTAAAAGATGACAAAGGGCATTTTGGTCTTTTGGTAAAGTCAAATACAAGTTAAAAATGGTCAAATAAGGCTATTTTGATGACTTTTAATCTATTCTAAGTTAAAGCAATGCAATTTTCATGAAAAACAACTAAAACTAGCTAAATTAAACTCAAAATATTATTCACTAAGTCCGATAAATATTTCTCTAACTTTCATTTTCGATGCATTGCGATCGAGCGGTTAATAAACGATTACGATAAGTATGGTAAATAATAATATCAAAATATAATTTTTGAAAAGTAATTTAGTTTAAAATTCACTCCAGCTCGGAGTTACTTTTCCAGTTTGTTGAAAATAAATTAATTTAAGTACAATAAAATAAATCCGAGTTTTGAAAATAATCAAAATTGTTGATATTCATTTAAAATAATCAATTCAAATATCATTTGAATAGCTTTGAAGAAATAGAAAATTATTACTAGAAATGAATGTTTAACTGAAAATAAACATGAAATTCAATGCTATCATTTAAGATGACAATTAACTAAATGCAATTAAATGCGTGCCGAGTTCGGGTTATCACATCAATGTGGTAACACAATCCCACATCGGAAGTCCTAGAAGTGAGAGAGCTGGATATAAGGGCTTAGTTCCTTGTATCAGCCACAAGGCATTTTCCTATGGGAGACCGTGGGAGAAATAAAGCCGTGAGGGACCTATGCCTGTGGGCCAGGGACTGCCAATAGCGGACAATATTGTGGTAGTGACGTGTCCTGTAAGACTCTGCGTGGGCTCCACGTGGGGAGCGGGGGCGTTACAAATGGTATCAGAGCCAGCCTTCCCTTGTGCTCGTGCCCGCGATGGCGCGGGGCTCCTTAAGGGGGGTGGAATGTGGTAACACAATCCCACATCGGAAATCCTGGAAGTGAGAGAGCTGGATATAAGGGCTTAGTTCCTTGTATCAGCCACAAGGCCTTTTCCCATGGGAGACCGTGGGAGAAACAAAGCCGTGAGGGACCTGTGCCTGCGGGCCAGGGACTGCCAATAGCGGACAATATTGTGGTAGTGACGTGTCCCGTGAGACTCCGCGTGGGCTCCACGTGGGGAGCGGGGGCGTTACAATTCTCAACCCAATTCCAACCCGGTCTCAAAATTTTAAGAAAAAATGGACAGAGTCTCCCCTGTACCGTGGATATTCTAAAAACCTATAAACATTCAAATAAGCTATAGAACAACACTAAAGCCATTTCCAAAATAAAAATCTCAACTTTAAGGCCATCCGAGCCTTAAGAAATAAAAACAGCTTAACTTCACTTCTTTACCAAACCGCTTATCATGCCACTCCATGATACCTTTTAAGCATTCTTAGAAATTGAAAACAACTAGTCATTCACTCCCAAGCATGCGAAGAAGCTAAGAGCAGAAATATAAGTTATTACATGTCATAGTTCATATCTCCTACTACAATCAACTAGCATTCAGCTTACAATCACTCAAACATGTACATAAGCACTTAGGCTACAAAATAGAACATAAGATAGAGCAAACAAGATCTCCACATAATAGCAAGAACCATAAATCCACCTCACGCAATTAGACACTGCAACTAAGGTAACTGATCCGCCTGGACCTCTAGCTCTTCACCTTCAACCAAATCAAGTTGGGGTTCAACCCTAGGGTCTCCTGAAATATGTTAGCGAGGTATGAGCAACCACAATTGCCCAGTGAGGGATAAGGACTACCCGAGACGTGCAATGCAACAGTTATAACAATTAAACAAGAAGACAAGTAAAGTACGTTTGCAACAGTAGATAACCATACATTTCAAAGGATACGATACACTTAACCCCAACACTCCAGAATACTCTTGTCTTTGATAACGAACCACGATCCACAAACCACGATCAATATGCCAGCAAATCCCGAATCACTCCAGTGGGTGTACTCCGGATGTACCCCGATAATCCTACGACCCAACACCCCCTGGCAATCTCCAGACCACGCGAGTGAGGGACTAGGGCACGAAGATCGAATATCCACTGGCAAGCCCGCCGCCGTCCAGCCGATATTCAATACAACCACCCCTAACACTATGGTTGCGCAATCAATATGCAATGCACTTAACAATGGCAAGACAATATCAACGCTATAAGCAATAACACGTGGGAGGATCAACAAAGTAGGTTGACCTCGAAACAATTAGAAAAGAAGCAGTTTCATATAAGCAATTAAGAAATTTACAAAGGGGCATATTCAAGATACATAAAGAACTATACCAAAAGCTCTAAAACAACTTGAAATTACATTTAAACACACAAGAAGTCATGCCAAGGTCTTAGAAGCGTGTGACAATCGAATTCGCACTTAAACCCTTTTCTTATTCAATCTGTTTTCCTTCCAAACTCATGTTATGGTTCTAGATTAGCAAGCGGCCTATACCATGCTTCTAGTTAACCCCTTAGACACCTTTAGGACCCTCGAAATCACGCAAACACCAACATTTAGCCCAAAAAGTCCCAAATTCTCTCTTTTGACTTTGTACTACACGTACCTCAACCGGGACTCAAAAGGGAGCTAGCAAAGCTTAGTTAGGTCCTAATTGCCCTAGGATTACTAAATGTGGAGGCCAATTCAACCCGGATTCGCGATAACCCTGAAACCTCTTTCTAAAAGTTAGCTATTTCCTTCTTTTGCTAGGTTATGAGCAATTAAACCTTACGGGGCCTTTACATTACTTTCATTAACATCTAAAGCTCCTATTAGAACCATTAATTCAAGCTAGAAAGTCCGATTTCATAAAACCCTAGAAATTCTGTCACTATTCACCCCTACAAATCAACCATCAATTTTTACTATTTAAAATACGAAACAATAGCATAAATGTGGTCTCTACTACTTGTATACAACATACATTATCATATATAAGCATTGCATGATCATAATATAGCAAATCAAGAAATTCAAGAAAGTTGACATATATTTCAAATGCAAAAATAGCATGCAAATCCCTCACCTAAAGCGTGTAGGAGCACCTAGAAGGCTTGCACACACCCTAAACTACTTGCTCTAGGCTTGGAGAGGCTTGGATTGAAGATTTGGTGAGCAAAAATTCCTTCTCCTTCCTCACAAAGGCTGTTCATATTTGCTACAGTAAAATTTGCTTCTTTTTTTTGTTTTTGCTAAGTTTTGACTTATGTTGTATGTTGTATGAGTATATGTTTGGGTGGGGCATGTTGGGTGCATAAATGATCTTCTAAAATGAGCTTAGGTAGCTTTAAAATGAGTCAAAAGTGCATAAACTAAGTTTGCTAACTAAAACACTTAGTTAAGTCACGTAACACTATTCTTTAGATTGGCAAAACATTTTCTAAACGAGTGCTCCTATCGCTCTAAGCTCAAATGCACATTTTTCTCATTCCTAAAACAATTAATATGATTTAATAAAAATGCTAATTCATGATAATTAAGTAGTTGAAAAACAGAATGAATAGTGATTAAAGTAGACAACAAGCAAAGCACAAAAGAAATGCGCAAATAGTGGATACAATAGTAAGGTAGGAGTACTGTTAAATCTCGGGCGTCACATCCTCTCCCCCTTAAACAAATTGCGTCCACACAATTCTTCTTCCAAGAGAACTCCGCATCAACTGAAAACCAACTTCAATTACGTAGAAATGATACATAGAAATCCAAATAAGAATCCCGCTGGCACGAACACTGTAGAATAATATAATCCCAGCTAAAAGTGGCTAGAAAATATCAATAAAAGATTGGAGCATAAATACTGTAGATAATACCATATAATAAGGCTGAATAGAATTCTAAATACCAGGTCTTTAGAGAAATGTCAATAAGAAATACTAGAAGAATGCTAAATACGAAAATACCAAGAGAATGCCTTTGAGAACAGTCATATAGAAATCCCAAGAGAAGCCATTCATTTCTGACTGCTGAGCAGAGAAAATGCCTTGGAAGAAATCCCAATAACTGAGCTCTGCCCACAACACTAACTCCCAAATAAAAGGCTGATAAACCGCTTCACGTTCCTACTAATCCACATAACTTGAAAGGCCAGCCACTAATCACCTCTCTTCAGGGGAGGAAGAATTTTTTCTTACCATTCGACGAGCTATGTATGAATGCCAAGCTATTGCATATGTATAAACATTCTTTAAACTATTATGCAAGCATGATTATAAAAGAACATATAAAACAATGTAAGCAACAAAGTCATTCAAGTGTGAATCATAACAAAACCAATTCAATTCACAACAAAACTTAATTCAAAATGCTCAAGTACATACATTACAATCAATAATTCAAGCAGATAACGATTCACGAGGTCAATTCAATGCAACTTCACTTCACTCAGCACACATTTATCACATAACACATAACTATATCACATAGGTGTACATATTCAATTCAAGACACACAATCACACATACAAGCACACACTTTCAAGACACACTTAACAAGCACACACGCAAGGGTTACTACCCGACAAGCCGAGGACCCTATCCCGGCTGAGAACTAACTAAGCTCTAATACCACCTGTAACGCCCCGATCCCTCACGAGACCGGAGGCTCTACTAACCAAGCTATTCTCAACCCAATTCCAACCCGGTCTCAAAATTTTAAGGAAAAACGGACAGAGTCTCCCTGTACCATGGATATTCTAAAAACCTGTAAACATTCAAATAAGCTATAGAACAACACTAAAGCCATTTCCAAAATAAAAATCCCAACTTTAAGGCCATCCGAGCCTTAAGACATACAAACAGTTTAGATACACACAAGCATATATTCATGACTTAACTTCTTTACAAAACCGCTTATCATGCCACTCCATGATAGCTTTTAAGCATTCTTAGAAATTGAAAACAACCAGTCATTCACTCCCAAGCATGCAAAGAAGCTAAGAGTAGAAATATAAGTTATTACATGCCATAGTTCATATCTCCTACTACAATCAACTAGCATTCAGCTTATAATTACTCAAACATGTACATAAACACTTAGGCTACAAAATAAAACATAAAATAGAGCAAACAAGATCTCCACATAACAACAAGAACCATAAATCCACCTCACGCAATTAGACACTACAACTAAGGTAACTGATCCGCTTGGACCTCTAGCTCTTCACCTTCAACCAAATCAAGTTGGGGTTCAACCCCAGGGTCACCTGAAATATGTTAGCGAGGTATGAGCAACCACAATTGCCTAGTGAGGGATAAGGACTACTCGGGATGTGCAATGCAACAGTTATAACAATTAAACAAGAAGACAAGTAAAGTACATTTGCAACAGTAGATAACCACACATTTCAAAGGATACGATACACTTAACCCCAACACTCCAGAATACTCGTCTTTGATCATGAACCACGATCCACAAACCACGATCAATATGCTAGCAAATCCTCAATCACTCCAGTGGGTGTACTCCGGATGTACTGCGATAATCCTACGACCTAACACCCCCTGACAATCGCTGGACCAGGCGAGTGAGGGACTAGGGCACGAAGATCGAATATCCACTGGCAAGCCCTCCGCCGCCCAGCCGATATTCAATACAATCGCCTCTGACACTATGGTTGCGCAACTAATATGCAATGCACTAAACAATGGAAAGACAATATCAACGCTATAAGAAATAACACGTGGGAGGATCAACAAAGTAGGTTGACCTCGAAACAGTTAGAAAAGAAGCAGTTTCATATAAGCAATTAAGAAATTTACAAGGGGGTATATTCAATATACACATAGAACTATACCAAAAGCTCCAAAACAACTTGAAACTACATTTAAACACACAAGAAGTCATGCCAAGGTCTTAGAAGCGTGTGACAATCGAATTCGTACTTAAACCCCTTTCTTATTCAATCCGTTTTCCTTTCGAACTCATGTTATGGTTCTAGATTAATAAGCGGCCTATACCATACTTCTAGTTAACCCCTTAGGCACCTTTAGGACCCTCGAAATCACGCAAACACCATCATTTAGCCCAAAAGCCCCAAATTCTCTCTTTTGACTTTGTATTACACGTACCTCAACCGGGACTCAAAAGGGAGCTAGCAAAGCTTAGTTAGGTCCTAATTAGCCTAGGATTACTAAATGTGGAGGAAAATTCAACCCGGATTCGCGATAACCCCGAAACCTCTTTCTAAAAGTCGGCTATTTCCTTCTTTTGCTAGGTTATGAGCAATTAAACCTTACGGGGCCTTTACATTACTTTCATTAACATCTAAAGCTCCTATTAGAACCATTAATTCAAGCTAGAAAGTCCGATTTCACAAAACCCTAGAAATCCCGTCACTATTCACCCCTACGAATCAATCATCAATTTCTACCGTTTAAAATACGAAACAATAGCATAAATGTGGTCTCTACTACTTGTATACAACATACATTAGCATATCTAAGCATTGCATGATCATAATATAGCAAATCAAGAAATTCAAGAAAGTTGACATATATTTCAAATGCCAAAATATCATGCAAATCCCTCACCTAAAGCGCGTAGGACCACCTAGAAGGCTTGCACACACCGTAAACTACTTGCTCTAGGCTTGGAGAGACTTGGATTGAAGATTTGGTGAGCAAAAATTCATTCTCCTTCTTCACAAGGGCTGTTCGGATTTGCTACAGTAAAATCTGTTTCTTTTTGTTTTTTGTTTTTGCTAAGTTATGACTTATGTTGTGTGTTGTGTGAGTATATGTTTGGGTGGGGCATGTTGGGTGCATAAATGATCTTCTAAAATGAGCTTAGGTAGCTTTAAAACGAGTCAAAAGCGCATAAACTAAGTTAGCTAACTAAAACACTTAGTTAAGTCACATAATACTAATCATTAGATTGAAAAAAAAAATTCTAAACGAGTGCTCCTATCGCTCTAAGCTCAAATGCACAATTTTCTCTTTCCTAAAACAATTAATATGATTTAATAAAAATGCTAATCCATGGTAATTAAGTAGTTGAAAAACGGAATGAATAGTGATTAAAGAAGACAACAAGCAAAGCACAAAAGAAATGCACAAATAGTGGATGCAATAGTAAGCTAGAAGTACTGTTAAATCTCGGGCATCACAATTACGTTCGAGATACCATCTACATAGCCTGTGTTTGGCGTCGGGGAGCACTTCGACAATTGCCGCATGCATGGACTTGTCTCAATTAGTGACCACCAATAAAGGATGTTTATTGTTCATTGCATACAAAAATGTTCTCAATACCCATAAATATGAATCAGTGCACTAGGTTTGAATTAACGCACCACCAAATATACACGTGTTTCGGTGATTATTTTGACATTTTACTGGCAATAATGTATATAATAATTTACTTTTATTACTAATAATCATATAAGTGCTATACATTAACTTCACATTACTACAATTGATATAAAAGCCTTATTATGAATAACAATATGTTTCCTACTAATTCAAGATGCCCCTCTACAGATTGTATCGTTTATTTACTCAACGAATTTTTGAGTAAGAAATTTTTTAATTGGAAGGAGAACTTACTAGCAATAATGTAAACAATAATTTACTTTTATTACACATAATCACTTAAGTTCTATACATTAACCCAATGTTTCTACTATTTCTACAATTGATATAAATATCTTACTACGAATAAAAATACGTTTTCTACTAATTCAAGACGTCCATCTACATATTGTATCATTTTTTCACTCACTAAAATTTTGAGCGGGAATTTTTTATAATGGAGGGAGAAGTATTTTAAATGTATTAAATGCTGATATGATTGTATTAAACGCTGATGTGACATCTAGATTTCTAAATCAATTGAGTATTATAGGATCATAAGGGCAACATAGTAAATTATATATTTAAAATAGATATGGTTATGGGACCCACGTGGATAACATGGAAAATTGGGCAATATAAATGAATATATTGGTGGGACCCACGAGGATATTATAGTAATTTATACATTTAGCATGAGGATATTATTGTAATTGTGAGTAATATTGTGTACTATATGCTAGGCCCCAAAATGATGACATGTCACAATTCTATCCATAGCTTTTTGGGCTGACCATGTAACACCCCGATCCCTCACGAGATCAGAGTCCCAAACCCAAACCCGAGGCACGAAAAAACGAGGGAAAACGGGCAGAGTCTCCCCTGTTTATAGGATATTCCAACACCTGTTTCCAAAGGAATTAACACACAAAACTACACAAATAACAAAAGTCATTGAAATTCCCAAGATAACTCTAATTATCTAGTCTTAGCAAAATAGTCTATATAGAGTTCTAGGTTAGTTAGCTAACAGTCTTAATGTCCTCCAAAAATATTACAGACCGCTAGCCTAAGTGAACTTAAGCTTAGATACATATTTACATTCATCAAATATTTACAAGGCACACAGGCCTCAAAAGATTTCATAATAACCACCACATTTACAAAGACTACCACACAACACCATGCAAGAACTCAAGGAGACTCCCGAGCCTCCTCCTCCGTCTCCAGAGGAACTGAACCTGCCTCGCCTGAAATAGTTAAAGAGAAGAGGAATGAGTATACATTGTGAGTATACTCAGTGAGGGAGGTGTACAATACCTGGAGAAGTTTTCACAAGATTCTCATGCAATGCAAATGAACAAGTATATCATGTAGCTCAAGTAACAATAAGATCAAATGATAAATTCGATTGCAAGGCTAAATGCTAACTCAAGGCAATAAAGCTATAAGCTTACTTTAGAAGTTTTAGCTCGGAAGCAAATCATAAACATCAGTAAAACATCTCACACATTAACCAACACTTTGGTAGGAATACAATTATAAGTAGCAATCATATTGAAAAGGATACGGTTCCACTTCCAAGTCTTTATTCACGAGCCACGAACCACGAGCATCACGAACATGCCAACAAACCCCAAACACCACAATTGGGATACTCCGGATGTATCCCGATCCTACGACCCTTTCTCCCGAGGTAGGTCCATGCCCAGCAGGTGAACCACGCCTCTGGGGTAGTGGAGTATGCCTCAGCGAGAAGGGAATAGGCACCATGGTAGTCGAGGGAGCACGGCAAGCCCGATGCCGCCCGTGTTTCTCGACGCTACCATGTCCGAAGAGGTTGCGCAACCCCGAGACAATATCACAAGATAGTAAATAAGCAGTACATACAACCTTTATCTTTTACTAGGCACAGAAATGAGGGCAACAAAGTAGGTTGTCCTCAATCATATAACAATAGAATCAGTGAATCATTGAATTTCAACTAAACACGTAACTCAACTATTCATGTAAACAATTAAGTATTACTGAGCAACAACAGCCACATAAAGTGTATGAGTCAAGTCAGCAGTAAAAAGGCAACTATAAGCTAGATGGCAACTAACTGACTGTAGGATTTAGGGTAGCTATTATCCACATTAGGGTGGTGATGATTCTTGAACTACTTTACTACTTAGGTCAAACGGCTTCCCAGTGTCAATTAAATTCTACCTGCATAATTCAGTTAGCATGTAATAGTCACCAACTTTATTTCAGCTTGTTAGAATTAATTCTTTAAGCATCTTACTCAATTCCTTAAGACAGTTTAGCATTGCTAATCCAAATACCAGTTAAAAGTATTAACTAGGTAACACTAAACGCTCTAAATTACCCCGTAGTTCAACTCATATTTAGCTCCGATAGTACAAATATTAACACCTTCGTGAAGATAATAGAAGTAGTAATCAATTTAATGTTATCGATAACTACTTAAAATTTCTTACTAATAGCAATGTTATTCATCACTACTCAAAAACTATATACTAGCCGCAACATTATTTATTGCTATGCAATCATTTCATGCAGTAGTATAAAATTCTTTAACTAGAACCAATAGACTTTAATCTAGAGCTTAACACAAGCTAACTATTTTAATGAGAGATATACAGTGAGTTAAGCCCTTCAAGCCACATCAATCGAGTAGCCCATTAACACCTAAAATCTTCATATTCTAACCATATTTGCTATTCAACTTTACAAGCTTGACTCAAATATAAACTCTTACGTAAAGTCTTACCTATGTAACAGTTTTCCTTCACTTATTTTAAAACCATCTTCTTAACCTTTATTTGTCCACCTAAGAGTTTCACACATAAGAAGAGAAAAAGTAAAGATGCAAGACTAGCTACGAAACACGATCTTTACATAATAGCCATAGAGTAATTAGGAAACAAGAAATTGAACAAGGAGATAACCTCCCAGCAGCTGCAAGCCGCTGATAATGACTGTTCGTTGCTGACGTAGGGACTGCCAACGCGGGGCAGTCTGCTATCCGCATTCCCACACCCCAAAATCCCATTCTTTAAAGCTTTTTGATGCAAGGTTATGTTTATAATGCATGGGTCTTTAGTTTGTAGGTCTGACCAAGTCTTAATTAGTTCATATAGAAGGTACTATAGGTTCTTTTTAAACATTCTAACATGCATATGATCTCCATTAAACTTCAGCCCAATAATCATTGAGTATTTCAAATCTTAAACCTAGCTAAGCAATTTCAGCACTTTGTTTCTCAAGAATCATAATCTTCATTATAATCAACTACCAACAACACCTTTAAATAATTTAAATGCATGAAAACCAAGACTCCCTCACATGTTAACACCTAAAGAATTGCTCTACTACACTAATCTAGTTAATAAACCAAGTTTCTTGAAATATTAAGCACACATATTACATACCCACTTACAATCAAGTTTATAGACATATTAACACATAAATATACACCAAGATAGCACAAGTCCCTCATATGAATTACGTCCCTGTCCATTACTTAACAATCTGCATAACAACTGAGAATCAATGAAAAATTTACAGATTCACAGTGGCCTCAATGGACTGCCCGCAGCAGCGCCGGCAGCCTCACAACCATCCACATCGGCGGCAAACAACCACACCAGCGCCGGTACTCGGCGCCCACACACATAACAAAATCAATTAATGCAGTTTGCTTACAATAATATGAGGTAAAAATCTGAAATTTCAAGTTAGATTATAAATTAATTTCAATCAACAATTCAAGGCTTAACAAATCTATAATTCCAATTAAACAACAAGATGCAAACCCTCACTTGATTACGCTGCTCCAGATCTGATTTCTACCCCCAGCCGCGCGTAGAGAAACCTTGAGCCCTAGTTAGGAATTTTTTTTTTCTCTTCTTCTTTTTCGCCCAAGCTGCAGCCTCTCTCCCTCTCTCTCCCTCTATCTCGCTTTCTCTCTCTCTGCCCGACGTGAAGATCGAACGTGAATGGTGAGGAGAGGTTTCGATGTGTTGGTGAGGTGCTTGTGTGTGTGTCGCGTGAGAGAGATAAAAATTCAGAGTTGTAGTTTTGTGTGGCTATGCATATGGTGTGAACATGAGAGTTGGTGAGATATTATTTTTGTGTGGCTTGGTGCAGCCGTGTGTGTGTGAGTCAATTTTTTTTTTTTTTTGTTATTTATTATTATTATTATTCTTATTATTATTATTATTCTTATTATTATTCTTATTCTTATTCTTATTCTTATTCTTATTATTATTATTATTCTTATTATTATTCTTATTCTTATTCTTATTATTATTACTATTATTATTATTATTATTATTATTATTAGTATTATTATTATTATGATTTCCTATTGAAGACCTCAAAATCAATTAATTAGAATTAAAAAGGTCGGGTGTCTCAGAAATTCGCTCAGTCCCGACCCGGCTTCGCACTCAATTTAAAAACAACCGATTAAAAGTACCTAAGATAAATTTAAATAACATTACAATTTATTAAGAATAATTATTTCGGAGCCAATTATTCCTTAAATTAATTAAATGCAATTAATGGAATTAATAATTTATTAACTATTCTACATAAATCTATTATTTATAACTCATATATATCTAAAGAATAATTTAATAACAATATAATTATTCTCAAATTCGGGATTTCACACGAAATTAGTAATTTAAATTAATTATAATATTCACAAGGTGACTTTTAATAAATAAAATTCTAAAGTAACTAAATAATTATTCTTGACAAGTACATTAAATACAATTAAAATAATTATAATAATGAAATATTAACTGTTTGTTTCTCATAAAATAATAATAATAATAATTGTTTCATGAAGTTTCATTACTTAATTTATTAATTATAGATAATAATGATAAGTAAAATTTCGGATTAAAAATCTAATTAAAATGAAATGTAAAAAAATAAATATATAATTTCTAATTAAAAATCTATATGCCAGGTCTGGGCATCACACTCTTCCCCCCTACAAAGAATTGCGTCCTCGCAATTCCTTATTCTCAGAAGAGATCTCCACAACAACCATGACAACCCCGGTCGAAATTATTGCTGAAGAGAAGCATCGCCCAAGAATGCCAAAAGAACTCCACATACGAATTCCCGATAAAAGAGTCGAACAAGAAACCCATTCTAAAATTCTGAATCCCAAGTAAATGCCAAAATGCAAGTAAATAATATGAATCATAGCCCCCGGTCTCAAAGAATACCACTAGTTCTAATTATTGATTAAGAATCCATGAAGAATTTTCATAAGAATGCCGCAAGAATTCCATATTAAAAATTCAGAATAAGGGTACCAAATAAAGGTCCCTATAAGGAGCACCAGCTATCATGCTTCTGTAAATAGAAATGCCACACAAGAATTCCAGATGCAATATCAAACAAGAAGGCCAACCGAGTTTTCCAAGTGATATTACTAATGAAGATGCTGTTAAAGGTCGACTGACATTAAATAATTTCTCCCCAATAAAATACCAAAGGAATATCCCACAAGAAACTCCACTGCAATCGTCACCTCTCCGTAGAAAACCAGTCATGTATATGGATGCTTTTAACTCCTTATAGATTAGTATGAATGCACGCCAACAGTAATTATTTAAATATAAAAGAGACTCTTTTGATTCTTACCAAATCTCTGAAGTACTCCCTGCGGGTCCATAAAGTATACCACAGCCAGATCCCTGTGGGTAGAAGTGCCATCTGCAGCACTGCCCTGGGTAGTACCACTCACTCCTGACTCCCATTTAGGACAGTATTTCACCTGATGTAAGTGACTTCCACAACCTGTACAACGTCCCGTTCGTTTCCAACAATCTACAACAGAATGCCCCTGGCGTTTGCAATAACTACAGCGCACAAGCTGAAATGGCCTCTTGACAGTCTGACTAGGCCCTGTTTCAGGATCATGTTGCCTCTTTTCTCCCTTAGTCACAACTCCAAATGACTCCTGCAAGATCTGAATTTCAAGGCCCCGTATCACTCTCAACATAGTTTCTGCTACTTGAACCAGCACCCGAACTTGCTCAGCAATAGAGGTATGATAACCTGTCTCCTCTCTTGATGACCCCTCATCCCCCGGTAGCTTGCCTTCTTCCATCTTTGCTCTACAGAGGGGAAGAGGTTACTTACCAGTTTAAGGGTGGTATATGCATGCAGTTGATGTCATTTATATTAGACTTCTCATAAGATGCTCATATTATATGTGATAGAATTTCACATGCTAAACAATTATTTCATATGCACAATTAATGCCTTAGTCTATTATGCAATTATCAACTATACTAAAGGCTAATAACTCTTAGTGGGATTAGCAAGTTATCATGCTATTTGTAACAACTTAGTTCACAGAATTCAATCACGCATATCATTACTAGTATTTGAGGCAAGTAGTTATTCGTAGAACCATTTGGAGAAGCATTTAATCACATAAATTCAAGTATCATACAATCTTCACATCTACACAATTATGACACGTAGAACACACTTGTATTCAAAAACACACAAGTCTCATATACAAGCATACATATTCATTCGAGTCATGACTATATACACACATTCAGGGATTACTACCCAACAGCCCAAGGACCCTGTCCCGGCTGAGAGCTAACTAAAGAAGCTCTGATACCACAACTGTAACACCCCGATCCCTCACGAGATCAGAGTCCCAAACCCAAACCCGAGGCACGAAAAAACGAGGGAAAACGGGCAGAGTCTCCCCTGTTTATAGGATATTCCAACACCTGTTTCCAAAGGAATTAACACACAAAACTACACAAATAACAAAAGTCATTGAAATTCCCAAGATAACTCTAATTATCTAGTCTTAGCAAAATAGTCTATATAGAGTTCTAGGTTAGTTAGCTAACAGTCTTAATGTCCTCCAAAAATATTACAGACCGCTAGCCTAAGTGAACTTAAGCTTAGATACATATTTACATTCATCAAATATTTACAAGGCACACAGGCCTCAAAAGATTTCATAATAACCACCACATTTACAAAGACTACCACACAACACCATGCAAGAACTCAAGGAGACTCCCGAGCCTCCTCCTCCGTCTCCAGAGGAACTGAACCTGCCTCGCCTGAAATAGTTAAAGAGAAGAGGAATGAGTATACATTGTGAGTATACTCAGTGAGGGAGGTGTACAATACCTGGAGAAGTTTTCACAAGATTCTCATGCAATGCAAATGAACAAGTATATCATGTAGCTCAAGTAACAATAAGATCAAATGATAAATTCGATTGCAAGGCTAAATGCTAACTCAAGGCAATAAAGCTATAAGCTTACTTTAGAAGTTTTAGCTCGGAAGCAAATCATAAACATCAGTAAAACATCTCACACATTAACCAACACTTTGGTAGGAATACAATTATAAGTAGCAATCATATTGAAAAGGATACGGTTCCACTTCCAAGTCTTTATTCACGAGCCACGAACCACGAGCATCACGAACATGCCGCCAAACCCCAAACACCACAATTGGGATACTCCGGATGTATCCCGATCCTACGACCCTTTCTCCCGAGGTAGGTCCATGCCCAGCAGGTGAACCACGCCTCTGGGGTAGTGGAGTATGCCTCAGCGAGAAGGGAATAGGCACCATGGTAGTCGAGGGAGCACGGCAAGCCCGATGCCGCCCGTGTTTCTCGACGCTACCATGTCCGAAGAGGTTGCGCAACCCCGAGACAATATCACGAGATAGCAAATAAGCAGTACATACAACCTTTATCTTTTACTAGGCACAGAAATGAGGGCAACAAAGTAGGTTGTCCTCAATCATATAACAATAGAATCAGTGAATCATTGAATTTCAACTAAACACGTAACTCAACTATTCATGTAAACAATTAAGTATTACTGAGCAACAACAGCCACATAAAGTGTATGAGTCAAGTCAGCAGTAAAAAGGCAACTATAAGCTAGATGGCAACTAACTGACTGTAGGATTTAGGGTAGCTATTATCCACATTAGGGTGGTGATGATTCTTGAACTACTTTACTACTTAGGTCAAACGGCTTCCCAGTGTCAATTAAATTCTACCTGCATAATTCAGTTAGCATGTAATAGTCACCAACTTTATTTCAGCTTGTTAGAATTAATTCTTTAAGCATCTTACTCAATTCCTTAAGACAGTTTAGCATTGCTAATCCAAATACCAGTTAAAAGTATTAACTAGGTAACACTAAACGCTCTAAATTACCCCGTAGTTCAACTCATATTTAGCTCCGATAGTACAAATATTAACACCTTCGTGAAGATAATAGAAGTAGTAATCAATTTAATGTTATCGATAACTACTTAAAATTTCTTACTAATAGCAATGTTATTCATCACTACTCAAAAACTATATACTAGCCGCAACATTATTTATTGCTATGCAATCATTTCATGCAGTAGTATAAAATTCTTTAACTAGAACCAATAGACTTTAATCTAGAGCTTAACACAAGCTAACTATTTTAATGAGAGATATACAGTGAGTTAAGCCCTTCAAGCCACATCAATCGAGTAGCCCATTAACACCTAAAATCTTCATATTCTAACCATATTTGCTATTCAACTTTACAAGCTTGACTCAAATATAAACTCTTACGTAAAGTCTTACCTATGTAACAGTTTTCCTTCACTTATTTTAAAACCATCTTCTTAACCTTTATTTGTCCCCCTAAGAGTTTCACACATAAGAAGAGAAAAAGTAAAGATGCAAGACTAGCTACGAAACACGATCTTTACATAATAGCCATAGAGTAATTAGGAAACAAGAAATTGAACAAGGAGATAACCTCCCAGCAGCTGCAAGCCGCTGATAATGACTGTTCGTTGCTGACGTAGGGACTGCCAACGCGGGGCAGTCTGCTATCCGCATTCCCACACCCCAAAATCCCATTCTTTAAAGCTTTTTGATGCAAGGTTATGTTTATAATGCATGGGTCTTTAGTTTGTAGGTCTGACCAAGTCTTAATTAGTTCATATAGAAGGTACTATAGGTTCTTTTTAAACATTCTAACATGCATATGATCTCCATTAAACTTCAGCCCAATAATCATTGAGTATTTCAAATCTTAAACCTAGCTAAGCAATTTCAGCACTTTGTTTCTCAAGAATCATAATCTTCATTATAATCAACTACCAACAACACCTTTAAATAATTTAAATGCATGAAAACCAAGACTCCCTCACATGTTAACACCTAAAGAATTGCTCTACTACACTAATCTAGTTAATAAACCAAGTTTCTTGAAATATTAAGCACACATATTACATACCCACTTACAATCAAGTTTATAGACATATTAACACATAAATATACACCAAGATAGCACAAGTCCCTCATATGAATTACGTCCCTGTCCATTACTTAACAATCTGCATAACAACTGAGAATCAATGAAAAATTTACAGATTCACAGTGGCCTCAATGGACTGCCCGCAGCAGCGCCGGCAGCCTCACAACCATCCACATCGGCGGCAAACAACCACACCAGCGCCGGTACTCGGCGCCCACACACATAACAAAATCAATTAATGCAGTTTGCTTACAATAATATGAGGTAAAAATCTGAAATTTCAAGTTAGATTATAAATTAATTTCAATCAACAATTCAAGGCTTAACAAATCTATAATTCCAATTAAACAAAAAGATGCAAACCCTCACTTGATTACGCTGCTCCAGATCTGATTTCTACCCCCAGCCGCGCGTAGAGAAACCTTGAGCCCTAGTTAGGAATTTTTTTTTTCTCTTCTTCTTTTTCGCCCAAGCTGCAGCCTCTCTCCCTCTCTCTCCCTCTATCTCGCTTTCTCTCTCTCTGCCCGACGTGAAGATCGAACGTGAATGGTGAGGAGAGGTTTCGATGTGTTGGTGAGGTGCTTGTGTGTGTGTCGCGTGAGAGAGATAAAAATTCAGAGTTGTAGTTTTGTGTGGCTATGCATATGGTGTGAACATGAGAGTTGGTGAGATATTATTTTTGTGTGGCTTGGTGCAGCCGTGTGTGTGTGAGTCATTTTTTTTTTTTTTTGTTATTTATTATTATTATTATTCTTATTATTATTATTATTCTTATTCTTATTATTATTACTATTATTATTATTATTATTATTATTATTATTAGTATTATTATTATTATTATTATTATTATTATTATTAGTATTATTATTATTATGATTTCCTATTGAAGACCTCAAAATCAATTAATTAGAATTAAAAAGGTCGGGTGTCTCAGAAATTCGCTCAGTCCCGACCCGGCTTCGCACTCAATTTAAAAACAACCGATTAAAAGTACCTAAGATAAATTTAAATAACATTACAATTTATTAAGAATAATTATTTCGGAGCCAATTATTCCTTAAATTAATTAAATGCAATTAATGGAATTAATAATTTATTAACTATTCTACATAAATCTATTATTTATAACTCATATATATCTAAAGAATAATTTAATAACAATATAATCATTCTCAAATTCGGGATTTCACACGAAATTAGTAATTTAAATTAATTATAATATTCACAAGGTGACTTTTAATAAATAAAATTCTAAAGTAACTAAATAATTATTCTTGACAAGTTGATTAAATACAATTAAAATAATTATAATAATGAAATATTAACTGTTTGTTTCTCATAAAATAATAATAATAATAATTGTTTCATGAAGTTTCATTACTTAATTTATTAATTATAGATAATAATGATAAGTAAAATTTCGGATTAAAAATCTAATTAAAATGCAATGTAATAAAATAAATATGCAATTTAGAAAAATTAAATATGCAATTTCTAATTAAAAATCTATATGCCAGGTCTGGGCATCACAGACCATCAGCCATGACTGATGAAAGAATTTTCCATTGTGTTAGGGTGAACTTTTTTAATCAATTATTTGTTCAAAACATGTAGTAAAGTGACTCTCGAAATTACATGTGATCCATGAGCCTATCAGCAAACAAATTAACTCACAATTTATCATAAATTTTTTTTGGGTCTTACGCCAAATATTTAATTCACGATCGAATTATTGTTAAAAAGTAATTGATGATTACTTTATCGTCTTCTCTGCAACCAATCGATGTTCTTTTAAGTTCTTTTTTATCATGCACCAAGTATCATATATGATGTTAAAGTCAAGGTGAAAATCGCCACAAACATGCAATCATATAATTTTATCACATAGTGATATATATATACATACATACATATATATATACATATACATATACATATATATATATACATATATGTATATATATATGTATATGTATATATATATGTGTATGTATATATATATCACTATGTGATAACATTATATGATTTGAGCATCAAAATACATCATTATTATTGGAGTTAATTTGGTGGTACAAACGTACCACCTAAATAAGTAAATTATGAGATCACCTCAAAAAACGTAATAAATATTTTGAAATATGGAATCAACTACAAAATATAGGAACATGTAGGTAAGTATCTATAAATTAGCCAAAAAAGGAAAAAGATGTACATAAGTGTTTATAAGAATCCAAAAAGTACGAATGTGGATAAAGTAAATTATTCTCTAATAGCCTAAATTTTAATCGCTTCATCATTTAAAACATAGATACGATTTTTGTCAAACAATCATATTCAATTTTAAATGAAGTCTTTGTTTAGTCACTTGGCAAAAAAAAGTATTGTTGAATTAGTGGTTTATAAGCATATGAGACATGCTAACTCTACACACCAAATTAAAGAGGCTTTTCTTCTCCTTGATGGGCTTTTATTTCAAGAAGTGGCAACAAACCACTCTCTTTATCAATCTATGCAGTTAGGGCTAGTCCGCGAAGCCCAAATATTTAAAATGGCCATGGCCTTCAATAAAATAAGCCTAAAAAATAAGCATATGTGAGAACTTGTTAACCCAACATGAAATAATATATGTATATGTAACTTGGCCCAACCAGGGAAGTCTACCAAAAAGGTCCATTACCGACATGCATATGACTAAGTGGTGAACATTTAAATAAGCTAAAAAAATTGTCATATGAAGTTTAAAATGGAAGGACTCGGTATTTAAGCTTTTTTTTATTTTTTTTTTAATTATTTTGAATATGGTTCTATTTTATTGGTCCAAATTTTTCAATAGTATATATATGCTACTAATTAATGAGTCCACACACACACATATATATGTACGTGTAAATATATATATACTTGTGCATATATTATGGTTAAGATATTTTTGATTTCATCGAATAGAGTTGCGCAAGGATAATGAAGGGAAAAAAGATAGCCTATCTTAATGTATTAAATACTCGTGACTCTTCCCTTTAGTAAGAGCGACCTAATTATAGTTGGTGTTAGGTCAAGACTTCATGATTTTTGAGAACTTGTTTCACGGCATACTCCTGATGATATATAAGTGTTTAGATATTTAGATTAAAGTAAGGAACTAATATGATAATTTAATAATTATAATATGGATCATATCACCTATTTATCACCAAATTTTGATTACCCCTTTAGCATGCTTATTTGATAAGGGAAAAGAAGATGAAAAAATATCAAAGTTATTTCTATAGGCATGTAAACTAGCCATACATACACATTAAGTAGAAGATGAATAAGGATAAATTGACATTGGTACACCGAATTGCATTCGAAATGGAATGACATTCCCAACTTTATTTCGATTATCATACTTAGTATGAGGAAATACACTTTTTTATCAAATGACTAACATAACCCCATCAAAACACAACATTTTAAAATTCTAGTCCCTTATATGTATAGATTCTTTTGTAAAAATAATAATAATAATAATAATAATAATAATAATAATAATAATAAGAGTGCAAACAAAAATAATGTAATAAAAGATAATAATAATTAATATTAATATTTCTATTATTATTATTATTATTAGTAGTAGTATTATTATTTATCATGTTTATGTTATTTACAATTATGATAATGTTTATCCTTATTTTTAATACTACAATAATAAAAGAAAATTTATTTCCATTATTACTCTTGTATACTAACACACAAACATGCCTATGGAACCAATATACTTGTGCATACCCAAATACATCATATACATAAGTTATGGTAAAGGTTATTTTGATTTCATCGAATAATGTGAGTTATAGGCTAGGATAGTCAGGGGAAAAAAGATAGCCTTTCTTAATGTATTAAATACGTGTGACTCTTCTCTTGAGTGAGTGCGGCCTAATTATAGCTAGAGTTGGACCGAGAATTCGTTGAGTTTGAGAACTAGTTTCACTACATACTCCCGATGAACTATAAGTGTTTAGATATTTAGATTAAAGTATAAGCCAATATAATACTAAAAAATTATAATATGGACGTATCACAATCCCTAAAGTCACTTTTCAAAAAAAAGTACCATGAATATAATATGTAATATTAGGCCAAAAAATTAGAACATCTCAATAAATTAATAATTATTAATTTATTGATACATTGATATCTCGCTAAATCAATTTCGCTATGGCATGAATTTGAATATTTTTCATTTTCGCTTCATTTTTGTTAAAGCATGAAATTAATTTTTCATATTGATTTGAAATTCGTTTTAGCTGGAAATTAAACTTTCAATTGTATAATCGAGATATTCAATTTTGATTTATACTTCAATTATGTTATGGCAAGAACTTAAATCTAAAATTTGATTTTGACTTGGTCATAGTTGAAATTCGTAAAAGCAGGTCCTAAATGGTTAATGAAGTAAAACTTTGATTTCCCAACTGACTAAATTAGGTCCCGAATATCGCTAATTTTATATTTTATTTTATTTAAAAAATGTACCCATCCATTTTTAGCCTTTTTTGTCAATCTTTTTAGCGTTTTGATTATTAATTTTTTGCTAGTAATGTACAGTAAAGTAATAGTAAAAATTGGTTACATGCAACCTATAACTTTGTCTCCAAATTGTTGGAAATGAAATAGAAAAGTATTCAACAAAAAAAAAAGAATAGAAAAAAAGAATAATTGTCAAATTGTTATCACAATCTCATAAATGCATCTCATAATTGCACTTATCCTAGACATCATCATCATAATAAATGACTGCCTTGAAAAGAAGACCAAGGGGTATGTTTGTACTTTGACGGAGTGGTATTTTTGTATTCGCAATAAAGAGGGTTTAAAAAAGCATTTTGCAATTTTATTTCTCAAAGTATTACTTTTAAGGATAAATTGGTAATTATACAACAAATAGTAATTTGACTTGAGTGAAGTGACATGCTCAGACAAAAAAATTGTCCGCATAGAAAAAAGACTCATCCTTTGTGATATTTATGGCTATGTCCCATTATACTGTTTGCAGGCACGTCTACTTAGCTACAAAGTCTTCGCTAATTCAATTACAAGAATTAAATGTGAACACCTACCACACATAAAGATATTTTACGTCGTGTCTTATGAAATTTTTATTATATAAGAAAGGATGATAAGATGACGAGATAAAAGAGTGAAGGGATTATATATAGTATTGCTCAAATTTTAATACGGTGCTTGAATTCGGTCAAATCATTTAAAGACATTTGAATAAATTTCTCTCTCCTATCAATATGACAGCATCTAAGTCTAAAGAAATTCAACATGACATCTGGCTTTGTGAGGAGAATGGATCTTCTCATAGGCAAAATCTCCTAATGTTAAGATAATGGAGAATCTTGGTCATTAATAAAAGGATCCATTCCCACACCATGCAGAAAACAAAATGATCGCATTTAATTATTATAATTTTTGTAATTTAAAGTATAAGTTGTATAATACATCTAAAAAAATGTCATCCACGAAAATTTAATCTCATAATGTCTTGTACTCATAGCTTGGAGCATACCAATAGATGACAAAGGCCTGGGCGGTTCACATTCAACTATTGGAACTGTTGTTATGCAGATCGATTTAATTGCACACAGTTGTACGTAAGAAATAAAAGAAATTATGGTGAGTAAACTTGGAATCTAGACTACGCGAGTACCTTGTTCTGCTCAAACTTTGACTGCAGACACTATAAAGACCAGTGGTTTCTCCTCAAAGTGTAGTATATATCCTGTTGAAATATTATATTATTTTAATTCTATAATTTTAGAAAATGTTGTCTACTCCTTTTAGGGGTATATAAATCACTATGTTCAAACACAAATTGTGATTGATGAATTATATTGTTTCACCCTATTTTTCTTCTTATCCCATTGCCACACTTTAATTTCTTCACAGCAAGAAATAGCCTTATCAAGCAATGACCCTTAAGCACTTTTTTCTGTTAATATGTTTTCTATGGCTTATAGAGCCATTAGCAGCAACTCCAACTCTTGCAAAGCCAGGTTGCAAGCATACTTGTGGGAACGTTACCATACTCTACCCATTTGGGATTGGTCCTGGTTGTTTCCTCAATAGATGGTACGAAGTACTTTGTCATGATGATCGACCTTACCTACAAAAATATAATGGACATGATTTCCGAGGTGAGGTGCTAGATGTGTCACTAGATAATTCGACTATAACCATAAATGGTTACGATTCAGCGATTCGTGTATGCAAGGACGAATGTATCTGGCTAAGAAGATATTATGTCCGCCTGACGCAGAACGGAAGCGAAACACTAGATTCGTTCTAGCGAAACACTAGATTCGTTCTAGCAAAACGTCCTTGATACAAGGAAAACTTTAAATATTACAACTCTAGAATGCTAGAGATGAAGTATACAATACTAACTTTGTATTGATTGAGGTGTGTTTAATGAGCTTGGGGAGCTATCTATTTATAGGAGCTCTTAGGCCTTAAAAATTTTTTAAACTTCCTATGTGGGATAAAACAAACTAAATGGTACTATTCATAACAAAATAATACTATTCATAACATAAGAAAAAATATGAAGGTTTATTTGTTCTTCTTCTTGGGTTTGATTTTGTCAATCTTTTTCATCAACTCCTTTGAATCATGTTCCGCATCAATCTCCTCCACTTGAGAAAAACTCACCCTCGAGTTAATTTCCGGATATAAAGAACCTTCCTGTGGATAGTAATCATATAAATCAGCAACATTGAAGGTTGATGAAATTCCCCAATCATCCGGAAGATTAATCACATAAGCATTGTCATTGATCTTCTTTAAAATTTGGTAGGGACCATACTTCTTCGGATTCAGCTTGTTGTAGGTAGCCACTGGAATTCTTTCTTTCCTCAAGTAGACCATGACCATATCCCCTTTTTTAAATACCTTCACCCTTTTATGCTTATCAGCTGCAGCCTTATATTTGGCATTTGAGGCTTCCAATTTCTGTTTCACCTCTTCTTGAATAGACTGCACTTGTTCCGCCATTTTATTTGCTGCAATGCTCTTATCAGAGAATTTCAACAGTTTAACCAAATCTAGAGCATGCTTTGGTACCTTCTTATAGACAATGAAAATGGTGATACTCCAGTTGCGCTGTGGATTGTACTATTATAGGCAAACTCAGCTTGTACAAGTGCAAAATCCCATTGTCTCGGTTTATCTTGGCAAATACAACGAATCAAATTTTCCAAGGTTCTATTGGTTGCCTCGGTTTGACCATCAGTTTGAGGATGAGCTGTGCTGTTGAACTTCAAACTTGCATCAAAGCGCTTCCATAATGTGAGCCAGAAGTGAGATAGAAATTCAGAATCTCTATTAGAATTGAAGGATTTAGGACTCCATGGAGTCGCACAATCTCTTGGAAGAATAGTATTGCAATGTGCATTGCATCTGAAGTCTTCCTGCAAGGGAAAAAATGCGCCATCTTTGAAAATCTATCCACGACCACAAATACAGAATCTACTCCTCTTTGGGTTCTTGGCAATCCCAAGACGAAATCCATAGACAAATCTTCCCAAATATCTTCTGGTATAGGCAACGGCATATAGAGTCCCATGTTTTGTGTATGGCCCTTTGTAGTTTGACAAATTGGACATTGTCTCACGAACTTGCCCACATCTTATTTGATTTGTGGCTAGAAATACCTTTCCTCCACACTTGAAATAGTCTCATCTCATCCAAGATGTCCACCGAGTCCTCCTCCATGCAAGTCTCGAATGATTTTCTCCCTTAAGGATGTCCTCGGGATGCAAAGTCTGTTACCTTTGAATAGGTAATCATCATGGACGTGGAAGTCTCCAGTTGGTTGCTTTGACAAGTGTTTATGCCAAACTTCATTAAAATCTTCATCCTCTGGGTAGAAATCCTTCAGACATTCAAACCCTACAACTTCGCCACTTAAAGTAACCAGCAAAGTTGCCCTTCTACTAAAGGCATCGGTAACACGGTTGGAAGCTCCTGATTTATCTTTAATAACATAAGAAAATTGTTCCATATACAAAGCCCACCTTGCATGCATCTTATTCAAATATTTTTGACTCTTGAAATGCTTCAAGGCTTCATGATCAGAATATATTACAAATTTATGTGGAATTAAGTAATACTCCAAATGTCGTAAAGCTTGAAGCACATCATATAACTCCTGCTCATAGGTTGACCACTTTTGACGTGCCTCGCTAAGCTTTTCGTTGTAGAATGCAACAGGCCTGCCTTCTTGAGATAATACTGTCCCAATGCCAATTCCACTTGCATCACATTTTACTTCAAAAACTTTATCGAAATTTGGCAACACCAAGACAGGTGCAGTTGTCAACTTTTCTTTGATTTGTGCAAAACTTTTGTCAGCAGCCTCGCTCCACTGGAATTTCCCTTTCTTTAAGCAATCAGTGATATGAGCAACAATACTGCTAAAATTCTTGATGAACCTCCTGTAAAATGTGGCTAAGCCATGAAAGCTTCTGATTTTAGTGACTGTCTTTGGAGTCGGCCAGTCTTTGATTGCTCGAACTTTTTCATCATCAACATGGATTCCTTCAGCACTTACAATGAAGCCCAAGAAAACTAAGCAGTTTGTCGTAAAACTGCTTTTTTTTAAGTTGACAAATAGCTTGCTGTCTTGAAGGACTTTCATAATCTGACACAGGTGGTCCACATGCTCTTCTTTGTTGTAACTATAGATCAAAATATCGTAGAAATAAACCACGACAAACCTTCTGATAAATGGCTTGAGGACTTGATTCATAAGGCGCATGAATGTACTTGGTACGTTGGATAGTCCAAATGGCATGACTAATCATTCGTATAAACCTTCCCGTGTTTTGAAAGCAGTTTTCCATTCATCTCCCAACCTTATACAGATTTGGTGATAGCCGCTGCGCAAGTCAATCTTTGAGAAGATTGTTGACCCTTGTAATTGATCCAATATATCCTCCAGTCGAGGTATAGGGAAACGATACCTGACTGTGATTTTGTTGATGGCTCGGCTATTCACACACATTCTCCAGCTTTTATCCTTCTTGGGTATCAACAAAGCTGGTACTGCACACGGACTCATACTTTCTCTAATATGCCCCTTGCGCATTAATTCTTCTACCTTCTCTTTTAGTATCTCATTTTCCTTTGGGCTCATCTGGTAGTGAGGTAGATTTGGCAAACTTGCTCCAGGGACTAAGTCAATGTGATGCTGGATGTCCCTCATTGGTGGAAGTCCATCAGGTAATTGATCCGAAATAATTTCTTTAAATTCTTCCAATATATGTTGTACCTCCTCTGGGACTTCTTCTTTAGGTGATTCCTCTCCTTTGACTACAATACCAAAAGTTTATTCAGTCTCATTTGATTCTTTAAAGAATTCGTTTGGAGAATCTGCCATAATAAGGAAAGACCTCCCCTCTACTTTAGAAGTTTTGGGTCGATCTTTGTTGGTTAGGAAGATTGCTATTTTCTTTCCATTCCACCAGAAAAAGTAGACATTTGTTCTTCCTCGATGAGTTGCATCAACATCATATTGCCACGGTCACCCAAGTAGAATATGACAGGCATCCATGTCAATTACGTCACACATGATTCCATCCTAGTAAGATTTTTCAATATAAATAAAAACTTTGCACACCTCTGTGACCTTTATTGAAGGTTCTTTCTTGACCCACCCAATCTCGTACGGTGTTGGATGAGGTTCTGTGGGCAACTTCAAGTGATTCACCAAAGCTCTTGAAATAATATTCTCCCAGCTCCCGTTGTCAATAATAAGGTTGCGTACCTTTTCTTGAATACTGCATTTTGAATGAAAGATGCGTTTACGCTGTGATGAGTCTTCTTGTTTCGGGGTGTACAATAATCGTTGAATGACACACGTTACTTGTTCTCTATCTTCGTCTGCAATTTCAGCATCCTCCAAATCATCATCATTATTGTACTCAACTTTTTCATCACACTCATTATCATAGTCTACTAGATTGACAGACTTGCAAGCTCGGCATTCATTGGAACGATGAACAGGTTCTCCACATTTGAAACATTTTTCAATGGTTGGCCTAGCATATAGATTATTAGGTCGGGTGGTATTCGACGTCTGTCTGATTGATTTGGCCACTCCTTGATTGCTAGTGCCAGTATTGTGAGTAGAAGGACAAGTTGCTTCTTCTACAACTTGTTTGCCTCTGTCAAGATTCGAACGGACTGGTGCAAAAGGAGTTTGTCGAGCGGAAAGACGAGCCAAAAGCATTTTTGCCTTTAATGCCATGTTGTAACCTTCATCAACGGTCTATATTGGAGCTATGTCATCCTCTCCCGGATTGCAAATTTCAACCTGTTGAGGTATCGTGATGTTTGCTGTTCCTCCGACTTTAATATATTGCACCTAGTAGTAAGGTGCAAAAATTCATCAGTGTATTCTCTCACTGATCGATGACCTTGGTTGCAGTTTTGGTATTATTGGAACAAGTATTGTTCATAATCTAGAGGAAGAAATCTTTCTTTCAGTTGTTGTTTCATCTTTCTCCAAGTCCGAACGGGTGCCTTTCCTTGTCGCATTCTATTGTTTTGCAAGGTGTCCCACCAAGCAGCTGCACCGCCCTTTAATTTATAGGCAACTAGTTTTGCTTGTTTGTCCTCCGGTACATTAATCATGTCAAAGAATTTTTCAACTTCATAGCACCAATCAAGAAATGCTTCAATATTAAGATCGCTATTGAAGTTGGGAATGTCGACTTTAGGAGGATATTCGTCAAAACCTTGTCCTCTCCTGGGTACATGTTGATGCCTTTGATTTATTTTTTCGTCACTGTTAGATTCATCCTCATATGTTGGTGGTCTGCGATGTCGAGCAAAACCATGTTGATGAGGATGTTGTGGTTGATTTCTAGCTCGTGGTTGTGCTTGATTGATTCCTCGGTAGTTTAGAAGCTCTTCATCAGATTCATCTTCATAGGCTGGTTGCCTATGACGAATTGCAAGGTCGCGTTGATTGATAGGTTAGCCACGAGCATTTTCTCTGGCACGATTGATCCCACTATCGTCACGAGCCCTATTGGTGTTTAGGCTTAAGTTGGAAAGGATGTCGTGCATCTCTCGGAGTTCATGGGTCACATTTTCTTCTTGAGCTTGTATCACCGCCCAAAGGGCCTCCATCCTTCGATCATCGTCAATAGGATGGCCGCTTTCGCCTCTGCTATGGCTGCTACCAGCAATGTTGATGTTGACGTTGCCACTATCTCCACCGCCATTGTTTTTCTTGGACGCCATCTTCTCCGGCTTATAGGTTTGTAATTTAATCGGTCGAGTTTTCTGATGCACATGATCTACTATACGTGGCAAGTGCATGGCATGTGCAGAGCATACGACTCAATCGACCAATCAAGCTTTCTGATGCACATGGTCCACTATTAGTAGCAAGTGCAGAGCATACGGCTCAATTACAACTACAACCCTTTAAACTAGGACTCTCGAACTTGGCTCTGGTGCCAACTGATGCAGAACGGAAGTGAAACACTAGATTCGTTCTAGCAAAACGTCCTTAATACAAGAAAAACTTTAAATATTACAACTCTAGAATGCTAGAGAGGAAGTATACAATACTAGCTTTGTATTGATTGAGGTATGTTTAATGAGCTTGGGGAGCTATCTATTTATAAAAGCTCTTAGGCTTTAAAATTTGCTAAACTTCCTATGTGGGATAAAACAAACTAAATGGTACTATTCATAACAAAACAATACTATTCATAACATAAGAAAAAATATGAAGGTTTATTTGTTCTTCTTCTTCGGTTTGATTTTGTCAATCTTTTTCATCAACTCCTTTGAATCATGTTCCGTATCACTAGGAGCCCTTTATTCTACCACAATAACAACAAAGTCATTGTTGATGGCTGTGGTAATGTGATGCTCTTCGCGGATCAAGCTACTATTGGTGGATGCGCAACCACTTGTGATCAGTACAGAAAAATTGATGGCTGCAATGGCATCAATTGTTGCGAAATCTTTCTCCCATTTACTAACCAAAATTACTATCTGAATTTTTTGAATTCAGTGACCAGAAGCAAATCTTGCGCATCTGTTATCTTGGCGGAGCAATCATGGTACCCAACAAACTCAACATCTTTTTCAGATCCTTCTGAAATTCTAGTTGGGGTTTCAATCCCGGTTGTATTGGAGTGGATGATATCAAAAATGGCATTCCTAGAGTTGCAAAGTAACACAAATTGCCACCCTAGAGAAAAGTATGTTTTCTTTTGTAGATGCCCAGAATGCACAGAAGGGAATCCATATATTCCTAATGGATGTCAAGGTATGCTTCTAATATTCTGAGTGAGTGACAAAGTGCGTGTAAGGACTCATGTCTAACTATTAGTTGATTAATACATTGAGTCTAATTAACTAACTCAAAATATTTAAATTTATATTGATAGTAATAGTAAACTCATGTAATTATTAACCGAACACAAATCTCATACACAAATGATGTATATGGGGATATGTCATAGTGTGTGTCTGTAATTTTATCTAACACTCTAATTGAAATTTGCAGGCCGCTCCAAAAAGCCCGAATGTGTGTCGACTGCTAATTCAAGAAAAAGATTAATTCTACTTGTCTATAAGTTGATTCTTTTCGACCGCTACAATTTTTTGCCATTACTTTAAACTACCAACATAGTTGATTCTGGAAAATGCTTTAGAAAATGGGAAAGGACATTTTGCTCCCTCAACTTTGTGCAAAAGGCCATTTTGGTCCCTCACGTATGGGAAAAGCCCACTTTAGTTCTTCATTTTAACTACCGTTAGTCTAATATTAACGATCAAACCTTTGACCTTATTAAAAGACAGTATTACCCTTGTACATTTTGAACATAAAAGAGAGAGGGACAATATATATATATAGTGTAATAGTCGTTGGGTTAAGCCATTGAACGGCTATTTTGGCATGGCTGGGTATAAATACTTTATATCCAGCCATGCCTAAGTCTTGATCTCATTTATTTATTTATTTTTTCTCCATATCTTTTCCTTCGATTTTGTTTGCTGCATCAACCAAATATATATATATATATATATTGGAGGCAAAAAGTCACAAAAATATATTCGAAAAATTTGCTCAAATGTCTAAAATATCATCTTTATCGTCAATTGTTAGAGAATATGTAAACAACAATTTGATTAAGTTCAAAAACAAAAGATGCTGCTATGAATACAAAACTAGTGTTCGTATCAGAATCTTGCGACAATCCATTCAAACTATATTTATTTTTTGCTCGAGATCAAAATGCTCATTTTATAGATTTTGGCTACCCAATTATCCATTCAAACAACAATTGACACAATTCTCTAGAGACATTGACAACAACAACACATAACAATTGAGCAAAAATTAGAAAATACAAATTATAAATTTCTCAAGTTTAACATCATACTCTTTGAAATAGCACTAGTTATGATGCTAATAAACATGAAATATAATAAAACTTCTTAATGTAATTCATTTCATATGTAGCATTTATCATTTACAAAAGGTACATGTACAAGAACTGACAAGCCTACTAATATAATTGCCCATATGCAAAAAGATATTCATTCATCTCAAAGTTTTGGAGAATTAAACTACAACTAGAATAACATCCTATAGTTATAGTTTGTAGTTTAATCCTCCAAAATGAACTTCAAAAGGCATTAGGGTACAATGTCATTTTGCCCAAAAAGAATGATAGCATAACCCCTAGAAGCAACACAATGCTTTGCAAAATAGACAAATAGTGCATAAAAGATAGTCTATAGCATGGAAAAAATAGACAAAGTGCCAAAAATTGATGGAAAGACGCAAAAAGTGAACCCCGTCAGAAATAAGCTAGCAACTGCGTCTGGATTAGACCAAAATAGATAAATGTATCAATCACGAAAAAATGGTTGGGTATTAATATATGCATGGCGAAATTACTCATGCATATTATACCTATGCAAAAGAGATTCTTCAAAACCCCTTGAAAAAGACTGAGAATCTTGAAAAGTGGAAACATTTTCGCCGACCTAGTGATACATATGAAACACAAAAATTACTTCAATTTGATACATATAAGATGAGTAATTATACAGATTCGAGAATAATTAAAAACTCCAAAGTAAGAAGATGGGTTTAAAGTAAAAAAGATAAAAAAAAACCTCTAGATGCAAAACATGGTTTGACCTCCTCTTTCTTTTTGAGTTATATGTCCTAACTCTTCTTTGTGTGCAAGTTGTTTTATTATGGTCCATTGAATGACACAAGGAACACTTGCCATGTACTGACCTGTTCCCTAGATGGTGTAGTTTCCCCTTCTTCTCTTGTCCTTCGATATTTTTGTCTTCCCCTTTTCTTGTGTTTCTCTAGAGGTTGCCATGGAGTACAATCTACATGTGGCCACATTGATGCGTCAGGGACCGAGTGAATCATGCCTTCGTATGACATTTTGTAAGCATCAATTTTCAAATATGGATGTACATATTGATGAGGTTTCATATCTCATGCATGTGATGCAAATCATAGCATGTTTGCAAGGAATGGCACTAACTTGCCATTCCCGTCATTGACAAGTCTTCTCCAACAAGTTTACCATATAAGACCTACCATCAACGACTTGAAACATTGTTTCTGATGCAGGTATTGGGCACAAATGTCTACCATCTTGAAAATTCTTATTCATTCTCGCCATAACCCGTGGTGGAAAAGGTGTATCCCATTTCAGTGCTTTTTGATATCTTGTGTGTAATTTTTTCACGACCTTGTTCTAAATCCACTCCAACATGCTCAAAATAGGCATGGCTCTTCTAGGACTGAGTAGACTGTTAAATGATTCAGACATATTATTAGTAACATGATCATTTTTACTCATTTCATCAAAACAATGTCTTGCCCACCTTTCAACATCCTCTTGGCAATCTACCATCAACCATTTATGAGCATTTGGGTTGGCATTGAAGATTTTTGCAATAATGTCATTGAAATCGAATATGTTGTATGCTTTTAATGCAGCCTAGAATAGTCTCTGAAGCTTAAGTCCTGCAAACTTTTTTCTAAACTTGGCATATAAATGCCTTGCACAATATCTATGTCTGCCATTCACACATACGTTGCGAATAGCATTTTTCAATCCTTTTTGTCTATCGCTCATAAATATGATAGACCCTTCAATACTAACATATCCTTGCAAGCACTCAAGAAAATAACTCCATGTTTCTTAACATTTTTAACGACTGAGAACTTCTTCATATTCAAGGTCTTATTTGAGTTAAATATACATTTATTCAAATTTTAGCATAAGATACTATTCATAAGGAAAATTTACTGTTTAATTTTTTTGAAACTGTATTTTTCTCCTGTCACATATCATGCAGGAGGAATGTGAAAAATATTATTTTGTGTATTTAATGTTGGGAGTATTCATTTAGAAAATAGTTTTCGTCTTGAATGAATAGTATTACGAAAGAATAGTAACTTTTTGTAGAATTTTTATTTCGGCTTCTAGTGAATTAGCTAGACTTTGGACTTTTATTAGACCCTTAAATATGTTTAATTAGACCCAATTTACTAACTCAAACCCATTATTTCCTTAGTCTATTATTTATATAATATAATAAAAGCCAAAACAAAAAAAACAAAAAAAAGAGGAGAAAAGCTGGAATTACTGTAGCAAATCTGAAAATGGCATAGGAGGAGAATTTCTTTATCAAACCTTGGAGTTGAGCTCTTGGCTTGCTTAGGGAGGATTCTAGAGCATCTAGGAGCTTCATCACCTTGCCTACATCTTCATACAACTGAGGGAGTTATATTTTTATAACTATCAAAGTTTATGTTCATATATTGAAAATTTTGATTTGTTGATTATTGCTATAATACTTGTTATAAATGCTTAATATGTGTTTATTAGAGCCTATAGAGTAGACTTTTAAAGCTTGTTAGTAAATTCTATGGTAGAATGCACAAATTGAATGACAGAGATGATGAATAGTGCTCATTTTAGGGTTTTGAATAAAATTTGCTAATTAGCTTGAATTGAGACTCCAAATAGATGCTCTAGGCCCTAGTGAAGCTTGTTGAAAAGCCACGTGAAGTTGAATCAACCAAAACCGAGCTAAATTGCGTAATTAGTCGACTTTAAAAAGGGGACTTTTCTCGTTAAGCAATCCGGGCAAGTGTGGGCTATGATTTGGGTATCCTTGGGGTAAGGAAGCACTTTTGATGTTTTCGTTACGCGAAAATGGGATTCGATTAGTATAGTTGTAGTTCAAACCCGCTTGGGGCCTTCCCGAACTTTTGTTTCTAAAACAGGGTTTTATAATCTTATTAGGTGTCTTTTGGCTTAACTAGGAATGTAGTATGATTAAAATATGGTTTGGTAACCTTGATGCGCACTTAGGAGAAGAAAAGCTTGGTTAAAGAAAGGAAGAATCAACCTAGGCCTTTGCATTTTGCATGTTTTAGTCTTTGAAGGTGAGGGAATCATCTTATATGTATTTTATTTTGATTATATTGCTATATTTGTGCATGCTTTGTTAGTTTCACAAGTAGTTGTTGATTTGCTATCTATGAACAAAATTGTAGACTAGATGTTTGTTTAAAGCCTTCAATGAAGTGTAAATGCTAAGTAATGGCAAAAAGTAGCTAAAAGTGTAGTATGCAAAATGAGCAAATATCTGGACAGCCTACTGCCCGTGAGTTCTAGAGCCATTTTGACATAGTAAACATACTCAAAACTTAACGAAATTTTTACAGCAGCTAGATTAGGTAGTTTAGAGAAAATGTTGATTTCTAAGGCTTAGGTTAATTCAAACGTTTTGATCATCCGATTTAGCAATTTCAGAAATGTGTCTGGAAATTCGCTGAAGCAGGACAGTTTGCGCAGTTGCACAAGAAAGGTCCTAACTTGTGGAATTTAGATCGGAATTGAGTTCTGCTTGAGGCTAAAATTAACTACACTCGAAGAGATTTCTTTCTATGTCAAAATTAGAGGATTTGGAGATCAATATATTAGGTTACAGATTTGCTAAATTTAGCTTCTGCTAGAAAACTTAGACTATTTTCATTAATTTGTTATTTGTATAGTCCATTGTTGTTGCTAAATAATTAAATTGTGAGTTTTTCCAAGGTATAATGTTATTTGGTGCACACTTAGGAAGGCTAATAAAGATATTGGGAGAATGTGCTTAAAGCTCTTGAACCCTACATGCAAGGTTAATTGCAAAATGGATGATAAAGCATATTCTCGTGAAGTAAACTTGTCAGAATGCTAGATAAGTTAACCATGAAGATCTCGTATCAATTGAACTGTAATTGATTCTAGGTTGTTCATAATTATAAATTCTAGTTAAATTGCTTCTAACTTGGACTGTTTACTTCATGTACGTGCTAAGTAATGTTTTACTTGCATTGTGTTATGCTAGTTTAAAGGCTAAGTGTTATATTTATATGAGTAGGCTAAGGTTGCACATTTGAGCTAATTCAAGGAGATTTGGAGTGAATCTAAGCGATTCTCTTACATAATTAGCCTAATCCAAGGTGAGAGAGTTACATTCTTTTGTGCATCTTAATTTGTTTTACTGCTCATGGATTGTATAGTTCAATATGATTGCTTACAATTACGTGTACTTTGATATGAATAGACTAAATATACACTTGTCTTTTATTTATATTGTTATATGGCTTATTTATTGTAAACTACGTGCGAGGGCAACCTACTTTGTTGTCCCTCATTTATGTGATTCTTGAATTATATTTCCATTGCTTGAAATATTGTGATCGAATATCGGGTTGCGCAACCTTATCGGACATGGTAGCATTGAGAAACACGGGCGGCATCGGGCTTGCCGTGCTCCCTCGACTACCATGGTGCCTATTCCCTTCTCGCTGAGGCATACTCCACTACCCCAGAGGCGTGGTTCACCTGCTGGGCATGGACCTACCTCAGGAGAAAGGGTCGTAGGATCGGGATACATCCAGAGTATCCCAACTTGTTGGTGTATGGGTTTGCGGGCACTTGAGTAAAGTTCGTGGCTCGTGGTTCGAGATCGAAGACTTAAAATGGAACCGTATCCTTTTTAATGTGGTTAATTACTTGACTATTGATCTTCTTGTTTTATGTTATATATGACTTCCTGTGATTGCATACGATATTGCACGCCCCGGTATGCTGCATCACCTCCCTCACTGAATAACTTAGGTTACTCATTCCTCATTTTAATATGTTACAGGGGCAGTTAGAATAACTACCTTGAGTGTCGTGTTGCGGGTTGCCTATCGCGCTGAGGTTGGATGCCTACATGTGAATTGTGTGAAGTTGCTGTTATATGATCTACTTTGAAGCTTGGCCTTGTATGTATTTGTTAGGCTTGAAGGAGTTTGTGTTGTAATTTAAAGTTTAAGCTCGTATTATTGGTAGTTGGGATGTAATATTTGAAGTTAGGCTTTACCGCTTTGAATGCATGCTTGTGTGGACGATGAAAACTAATTAGTTGGTTGGACACAAATTATAAGAAAGCTTGTTTGTTAGTATAGAGTGGTATGATAAGTGGATTAAAATATAGAATTTCAATGGATTTAATTTTGTATGCTTGTGTGATATGTTGTTGGGTTCCAAGGCTCGGATGGTCTTGAGGAGCTAGTTGACTTTATGAATCTTGTAAACTAGGTTGTATGAATGGTTGATTGTGGTCCAAGACTTGTATGTGATTGTTGGCAGGTTTCTAGATAGTCCTATATATAGGGAAAACTCCGTCCGTTTTCCCTAAAATTTCGTGTCCGGGGTTTGGAATTGGGTGAGAATAGCATGATAAATAGGAGTCCCGGTCTCGTGAGGGATCGGGGCGTTACAACATTCTTGCTTGCATACCATGATTGCAAGTGGAAAAATATATGAATTTGCATCAAGACAAACAGCAGAAAGAAGTTGACCACCATATGGACCCTTCAAAAAACAACCATCAAGGCCAATGAATGGCCTTAATCCATTTCTAAACCCATCTCTCTGAGCTCCAAAACTTATAAAAATTTTGTCAAAGATAGGTGTTCTCAAATGTAAACCAATACATGAATATTTAACGCATGCTGAAGGATTGCTTTCAATGATAGCTTGAGCATACCTAGGCAACAGAGCATAACTTTCATTCCAATTTCCTGAAGCTAAATCTACCGCCTTATTCTTTGCCATATACAACTTATTTCTCCCTACTTGGACCCCAAATATATTTTTTAGATTTATGCGCAACTCATCTACGGATTTGTTGATGTTGACTTTAAACTCGTCGTGAAATTCATTAGCAATCCATGTTGATAATACCCCAATACCCTTCAAATTTTTTAGGCACTTGTGCTCTCCTCTTATTGACTTTATCTTAAAAGTCTTATCACCAACATAAGTCGACGCATGAATCCTCCAATTGCATCCTTCATTGTTACACTCAGCCGTGAATCTTGACGTATCATTTTTCTTTTTGGACAGCTTAAAACCCTCTTGCAAAGCATATTATTGCACTATTCTCCGAAAATGATATACATTATCAAACAGTAAACCTGGACGAAGCTCCACATTTGGCCTTCCCATCAAATAGTAAACCTGGACGAAGCTCCACATTTGGCCTTCCTTGATCATCAAATTTCATTTTGAATCAATCCCCTTGCATTTTTTCACTCCATTTCGTCATTCGTCTTCCACTTGAACGACTATCATCACTTGAATCAAATATCACATGCTGGCAATTTATATCATTTTCGGATCCCAACTTAGACAACTCATCTTCACTATGACTAAGATCCAATAAATTAGTCTCATCATGGTCTTGAATTTCATTTCCTGATGAATCAGTGTTGTCACTCCAACCAAAACATTCACCACCATCACTTTTGTCATCAACTAGGTTTTTTATCTTATTTTGAACATGTTGATATACACTTGATAGATTGACTTCCTCTTCTTGGTTTACAAGTTGAGTCATTTCCGATTGTTGTGAACAACATTCATTCATGTTAATATTCACATGTACATTTCGCTCACCTTCAGAAAGGTACCACCTAATCACTGTTTGCACATGTTTATCATCCTTTATTTTCAACTTCTCTTGTGTCTTAGGATGCATACCCTCAAAATATATCAATTGCCCCAACCATTCTCCACCGATAGATGTGCATATACCATTCAACATATCAATATAAGAGTATCCATCGGACTCCAAGTTCAGAACAATACTCGTTTCTCCGAGATAGTGAATATTGAAGTGGAATAACATTTCCAATAACTGTAAAAAATTTCTCGTTACATCATAGAAGTAAAAAGAGTTACCCGGAATAAATAAACTCCAAAATAAAACATCAAAATTTAGCATTATGTAAGTTCTAAACCAAAATCTACACTAATATTAACAATCTGAAATTAAGCTTGCTTAGGGAATAAATGATCAAATATTAACATGTCAATAGTCTCTTAAAGATTAGCAGTAAGATGATCAAAGATTAACATGTCAACATTAATAACCCGAAATTAAGCTCACTTAGAGAGTAAATGATTCATGTATGACTTTTCTTAAAGCTTCATGATACTTCTACCTCACCCCACTTTTTCTATAAAGAATATCTATTGAACATAATTGCAATCATAATTATATCAATCACTATTTGATGCTTTTGTCAAACAATAAATATGAAATATGATTTTCAAAGTGACAATCTAACAATTCCAACTATCTTAAACAATTGTACCAAAAATTGCCATTATTGACAGCTAGTAAACTTCTTCTCATGGCTTCATCATCAATTGAACATGATGGAGTTGATAGTCCATGACTATTACTAATAAGCACGATGGAGTAGTTCCACGAACATGTGTGAAAAATTGTTGTCTATTAAGGATTTTTTTTTCACGAGTCAGTAGCCTAATCTTTTTCACGAGTAACCTTCACGAGTCATTAGCCTAACTTTTTTCACACCTACACAATCTCTCACAGCTAAGTTGATCAAGCCATTAGCATCTTCTAAAATGATAAAACAAAAAAAAAATACTTTAAAATATTAAAAAAAAAACTTCCAAATACATCATATGCAAAGCTAAATTCACCAAAATGAGACATAATATATCTAATAATAGCCAAGAATATATAACAATATTCAGTTATTCAAAATATTTAAGAAAAACCTAAACCCTAAATCCTAACTTGAAAACATACCTTTGAAATTGGGTAGGTTTTTTGTGCCAAACTTGTCTTCTGGATGATCAAAAACTCTTCAAAGCTTATTCACGTACTGTTACATATATATATATATTGTAAAGAGTTTTTTCTTTGCTTGTTTGTGTGTTTTAAGCTTCTATCGTGTTTTGTCTAAAGGTGATGGATGACAAAAAGTAAAATGTCATGTCACCTAAAAATAAAAAATAAAAATTAAGCAGCAAAGTTGAGTTCAGTTTGCCGGCCATCCATTTCGAACCAGTTTCTTGGTTTTTTTTGTTAAAAGATCAATTTAACCTTATCAAAGTTAAGTTTAATGGAAGAAATTTAACAGAAGGACCAAAGTGGGCTTTTCCCATTTGTGAGGGACCAAAATGGCCTTTTGCACAAAGTTGAGTGAGCAAAATTTCCTTTTTCCCTTGAGAAAACGATCATGTCACTGTTCTTGCACGTGGGCACCTGTGAAGTCCATACGCTTGTTTGAGTCGCATGATCTGAATGTTGGAGAATGCAAACCAAACCCAAGATGACTCTTGAAATCTTGAAAAATGAAGAGAGAGGGCTCAAAGCATTTGATAATCATTAATTGGATTAATTGAAGATACAATATTGAATCTAGTCATGTACCTAATTTGTGTCTTTTGGTATTCCTAGATTAAATAAGCTTTCTTAGTGTCTCTTAGTTTTCTTATCTACTAGTATAAATAGACTTTAGTGGCTTTGTATCATGCACATCCCAAGTACCCCAAAGCAATCCAAGATATGTAGTTATAAGGAAAATATTGAGTGTCCGTGAATATAGGCTAAGCATGCACTATATTAAAAGCTTCGTGTTTCCTTGGCATTTGTGTGCTAAATCCAATTTCCAATAACCACTTTCCAGATTGACCTGTTGATTCTTGAGATTATCAACTACCAATATTGAATAGCATCCATTACCAAATATTAGCAACCGTCTCTGATGCATCCACTTACACATCATTTTAAGGCTTCCTCTCATATATAATATATTAAAGCTTGTTAAAGAAATTTTCAATATTTCAACAGGCGACGTCTAATTGATAGTAATTAATTTCCTTGGGATGGAAATTAGATTTATTGTATACTAGAGGAGAGATATCAAAGTTTTGTTTGCCAAAACAAAGATAATCAACAACATTAAATATTTTACGCATATTTTCTATTTTCTAATTGCAGTTTGCGGAACAAGCATCAGGATTTTATTTCTTGTGACAATTGGCTTTTTGTTGTACAAGTCCATCAATAAAAGAAGGGAAAAGAAACTTAGAGAGAAATACTTCAAACAAAATGGTGGTTTACTGTTACAGCAACAACTATCAGTTGACGAAAATATTCTTGACAAGGTAAGATTTTTTACTTCGAGAGAGTTGGACAAAGCTATTGACTACTTCAATGAAAATAGAGTACTAGGTCATGGAGGCCAAGGTACAGTCTACAAAGGCATGTTGGTTGATGGGAAAATAGTAGCAGTTAAAAGTCAAAATTAGCTGACAAAAACTAAGTGAAGCATTTTATTAATGAAGTAGTGGTTCTTTCACAAATCAATCATAGGAATGTGGTTAAGTTGTTAGGTTGTTGTTTAGAAACAAACATTCCTTTGCTAGTTTATGTGACGCCCGGCTCCCAGTGCATGCATTTATTATTCATGTGCATTTATGTGTGCAACTATTTGTTTAAATGCCTACTTTTCCTATAAAATGTTATTAAGTGTTTATTTACTCTCTATGTGCTAATATTTGTTAAATTACTTTTAAATATCAAAATTTTGAGTTTATTTACTTTAGTAAATAATAAATGAACATTCAAATTATTTTAATCATAGACTTTTTAGTAAAACTTGCATTTAAAAAAGTTTTCTATTAAATTGAGCCCGAACTAAAATTTTTATTATCTTATTTCCAAAATTTTATATTTTTCTATTATTACTTAACTTATAATTAGCTTATGTTCACAAAAATTATATTCATTGCAAATATGACGAGTGATTTGCAAAAATATCTTAATATTATATGAATAGTAAAACTATGTATTATTTTGGATTTAAATAAGTTTTTTTGCACTTATTCTAATACACCTAAACTCAAATCCATTTTAACCCACAACCCAAACCCAATATCCAACCCATCAACCCATATAATTATCCTATATATATATATACCAAACAAAACACAAAAAAACTCAAAAAAGTACTCAAATAAGCCAAAAAAAGGCCAAAAATCAGCCAAAAAAGCCATTACGGGAATAGTGATTTTCTTGCTAATTTTGCTCAATTTGATCTTCCAAGCTTTGTCAAGTCTTCTCCAAGTGGTTCCAAGCTTCTCCAAGCCCTATCCTAGCTTCCTCGCACATTTTTGGTGAGGGAGTTGCATCATTTTCATGGTTTAAAGTTTATGCCAAGTTTTTTTTTAATTTTCAGATTTTGCTATTGTGGAGCTATAACATGCTTGTTTCTTGCTTTATATAGTATGTATACATGTTAGAGAACATCCATATGCAATATTATAGCTTGGTGTTGAGTTTTTAGCAAAGTGTCACTTGAGGAAGATGATGAATAGTGTAATTTCTAGGGTTCCGAAAATTTGAGCAATTTAATTTGATTCAATGCTTCTAGTAGTTGCTAATTAGGTCATTGAGCGTGGAAAAAATATTAGTTATACTTGCCATGTGAAAATTTTGGAAATTTTGATCAAAATAGGCTACTTTAATTGGGGATTTCGGGGTTAACTCAAATCAGGGCATGTTTTGAGATTATGACTAGTCTTTATTAAGTATTGAAGTCTTAGAAGTGCCTTCGTTTCGCTTGTTTGGGTTTCAAAATTGGTACTTGTAGTGTAAACGCACAAAGAGGAAATTAGGGATTTAATGGTAAACGAGGTTTAATAGGTGAACTCAAGGGTCCTTGGGGTGCCATAAGGTGTGGTTTGAAGGATAGGACGACTCGTTTGGGAATCTTGAACCTTGCCTTTCGGTTTGGAGCTTAATAGCAAAGATTGACAAAGGGGTTTCGGGTTGAAAGTGAACCTGGGTGTGTTCGGGCATTAGGGCTAGTGTCTAGTAAGTGAGGAGGTGCTAGAAATGTATTCGCTTCGCTTAGTTGAGCTCCGATTAGAGTACTTGTAGTGTAATGCATAAAGAGGCAAATTCGGACTTTTGGGGTAATTGTACTTTAAAGTGAGATTTCAAGGGCTTAAATGGTGTCATAAAGTGTCATTAGAGATGTAGTATAGTTAGATTTGAGGTTCATTATCTTGTGTGAAGTTTAGAGCTTGTTTTGTGAGCATTTAGAAGGAGATATGTTGGACTTCTTGTCAAATGCTTAGTCTTATTGCATAATTAGTTATTTGAATTGCTATAGTTACTACATTTGATTGTTAATCAAGTAAACTATAAAGTTAGCTCATCTAGTTAGATGATTATTGATTGTTGTAGTAACGTAATTGAAATTTATAGCTTATAATCTTAACTTAATGATATTTTGATACTTCTAATGCCTTCTATGCTAACTAATGATGTGATAGAGTGAACTTTCTAGCTTAATTACATGTGAAAAATGAGTTTGTGTGTATAAGTGAATTGAAGAAGAAAATAAATAGTAAGTTGATTAAAGAATGTGAATTTGTTGCTTATGGTGTTTTAGTGATAATAAGAGTGTCATTTTAACATGTCTTCTAATCTAAAGTAGTTAGTGTATGTTTAATGATCTTAGAGAATATAGATAATCTTGTACATGATTGCACTTTGGATAATGCATGTTAGAGTTCTTTTAACATGTTTAGTAATTGAATAATGCTTAGTATTTAAGCGTAATAGCGTGCATTAAGTGTTTAGCTTGAAGGCTGTGTGATTCATGCTATCTTATGAGTTAAGTTGTATATTTAGGCTATATGTATATTAGAGCTAATCATGATAATAAAATTGCAATGGATAATGAAAGTATTATACTTATATGAATAACTAAGGGTTGCACATTTGAGTGGATTCAAAGAGGTTTGGAGTAAACCTAAGCTATGCTCTTACAGGTTTGACTTACTAAAGGTGAGGGAGTCTTAATCTTTTCTGTGCATTTTAACTTATTTTATTGTTTCCAGATTATAGTATTTGGTAATTGATAAAGTATATATGTTTTAATTACTTGCTATCTTGTGTCTTTTCTTGTTATATGTGACTAATTGCGAGGGTGACCTACTTTGTCGTCCCTCTTCTGTGTTGTATGATAATCTTGATTCTTGTGGACTTGTCCCGGGGTTGCGCAACCTTTTCGGACATGGTAGCGTCGAGAAACACGGGCGGCATCGGGCTTGCCGTGCTCCCTCGACTACCATGGTGCCTATTCCCTTTCTCGCTGAGTATACTCCACTACCCCAGAGGCGTGGTTCACCTGCTGGGCATATGGGCCTACTTCAGGAGAAAGGGTCGTAGGATCGGGATACATCCAGAGTATCCCAACTTGTTGGAGTAAGGGTTTGCCAACAATTGCGTGAAGTTCGTAGTTCGTGATTGAAGACAAAGTGGAACCGTATCCTTTTTAATGTGGTTAACTACTTGTTATTTGATCTTGTTGTTTATATTATATATATATATATATATATATATATATATATATATATATATATATATATATATATATATATATATATATGATTTCTTGTATTTGCACATCATGTTGTACACCCGGTATGTTGAATCACCTCCCTCATTGGGCAACATTGTTGCTCACTCCTCATTTAAACATGTTTCAGGAGAAGATAAGGAGAATCCCCAAATGATAGCTGTAGAGGAAGAAGAATAAGTATACGTATATCAGATTCTTTGATTCTTGTGTGATAAGGTTGATTATGTGTGCAGTTTGTTTGAAGTTGTTGGTTGTTGTGCTTTTCAGACGTTGTGGTCATATGTATAGTTGGTGAATATAGTATCTTGTAATCTTATGTGATCGATGACAAAGTTAGATGGCATGCAATAATGAATCCTGATTTACTTTTCTTATTGCATGCTTGGGTGTTTGTTAACTTGATAAGAAACCTTGGTTATAGTCATATCCAACTACTTATAGTTAAAATTAATTTTGTCTTGCATGCTTGTGTGCTATAAGTAGATTTTGTTGTTCCAAGGCTCGGATGGCCTTGAGGAGCTGGTTGGCTTTATGAATCTTGAAAGCTAGGTTGTATGAATGGTTGATTGTGATTCAGGACTTGTATGTGACTGTTGGCAGGTTTCTAGATAGACGTATATATAGGGAAAACTCCGTCCGTTTTTTCTTAAATTTCGTGCCCAGGGTTTAGAATTGGGTTGAGAATAGCGTGATAAATAGGAGTCCTAGTCTCATGAGGGATCGGGGCGTTACAATTTATGAGTTCATACCAAATGAAAACTTGTTCGACCTCATTCATAATGAGAAGGATGAATTTCTCATGTCTTAGGACATGCATGTAAGAATTGCAATAGAGGTAGCATGAGCACTGGCCTATTTGCACTCGGCAACTTCAATTTCTATCTATCATAGAGATATCAAATCAAAAAAATATACTTTTGGATGAAAAGTATGTAGCAAAAGTGTCGGATTTTGGAATTTCAAGACACATTACAGTTGACCAAACTCATCTAACCACCTTAGTGAAAGGAACATTTGATTATTTAGAACCAGAGTATTTTCGATCAAATAAATTTACTAAAAAAAGTGATGTTTATAGCTTTGGTGTTGTGCTTGGGGAACTCTTGACAAGACAAAAACCACTTTCTTCAATCCATACTATAGAAGAAAATTTCTTAAGCTTAACAGCACGATTTCTTATATCAATGGAAGAAGATCATCTAGACATGATTCTTGATACACAAATATGGGAGACAGCCATCAACGAACAAGTCACAGCAGTTGTTATACTTGCACAACGTTGCTTGAACTTGGATGGAAAGAAAAGGCCCACTATGAAAGAAGTAGCTATGAAACTTAAGAGTATCAAAATGTCTCACATGCCTTCAACATCTCAGACAAATTTTGAAAGAGAAAGTAGTAGTGGAGTAGGACTGGTAAGCTTCTCAGGTTGTAATTTATCCTCGACAACTGCAAGTGATTTAGCTCGATAATTTGTACATTATATTAAAAATTGTATTCGAAACAACTAAGTTGTCTAAGCTCAGGTCGTGTTCCAATTATAGCTCATTTGAGATTGATACATTAAGTGAAAGGTTAATTCAGTTTGTATCTCTAAGATTTGATGGGGGTGACACTTGCATCCTCTGTGGTTCCATATTTCATTTTAGTAACTTGTATCCTTCGATAGAAACTTCTTTGAAATATAATTGCAATTTATTCTCTTTTATTTATTTTTTCTATTGTTCTTTCCTCTTTGTTTTCCTTTACTTTTCATTTTTTTTCTTCCCCCCTCCTTCTCCAACACACACACACATACACTCCTCTTTCTCTAGTGTTAATGGATTTTCAAACTGAGTACTCTGGCTAATTGGTCAACCAAGTCAACACAAAATGGTACACAAAACATGACAAAGGGCCAAGGTGCGACTATGGCGACAAGTGATAGCCTTGACCATTGTCTTACCACAACATCAATGTTCTACCCACAACTGTGTCTACCTCATAATATAGAGTGACATGTCTAGAGATCCATGATGGTTACAGACAGTTTAGCAATCAGCCTGCCATATTAGACGGCAATGAAGAAAGAAAATTAAATAAACAAAGCTGAAAAATTAAGGAGAATATACATGAAGAAAGAAGTTTTCTTCGATTGATTGTAAAAATGTACTAATGTTTACAAAATATGAAAGAAAAGTTTTAAGCTGCTCTCTCCCGAGCTCTGTCTCAATAAGTCCTAAAGCCCTGAATTTATACAACTGGGCGAAACACAAAACAAAATTAAAAACAACACAGACCGGATTTGAAAACTTTGAAATCTGGGGTCCCTATACATCACGTGTCTATAAGACAAAAACTTTATAAAAAAGTAAATAGGAATCATCCTAAAAGCAGCAACAATGACATTCCACCAACTGTCTGTAGCAGACAGCTTTAATAAAAAAAGCAAAATTTGCTTTTTCGCAAAGTTCGGCTTTTCTTTTTGCATAATTGTCCAAAGGCATAATTGATGTCTTCAGATAGCTTTTGTTTTTCCTTTTTCTTTTGCTTTCTTGATTAATTCATCATTCAAGCTGTCGAACAAATCTTCTGCCAGCACATCTTGAGATGATAGGATATCCTCATTTGGATCTTGTGATTCACCTGCTAAGACTCCATAGGCATTGGAGGACCTCATCGAGGTGTCTTCTAATGTTGAGTCAGTATCAACTGCACTTTTAAAATGTCTGAGGAAATCTTCCATGTCTTCATCAAGATATGAGGCCATCACCTCTTCATGACTACTAATTTGTTTCCTCATTTGGATTTTACGCAAGATGTGGGAAAAAGGAGATTCATTTTCTTGAGTCTTCTTTTTATTTTCTTCCATATTTTCCTGATAGATTGCTATCGTCTAAGAGATTTCATTGATTGTTGATTGACCATAAGGTTTCTTTATCTCTGGATCAATTTTCAAGAGTTTTTGCCAAAATTTTGAAACAAATTTTCTTTTTAAATAAAACATTTTTTCTTTGTTTTTCTCCGCGATGGGGATCCATTTCCATATCCATGGGAGACCAAATTCCATAAAGAAGAATAAAGAGCTTGATCCTTCAATATAAAGATCAGGATCATTTCCAATATGGGGACAAATTGCCAACCATTCAGTAAAAAGTCCTTTATAAGGATCAGGGAGAATTTGACCGGGGGTCCAAAACTTTTCCACCATTGGTGAATCCATGTAGGAAACCTGCGGTTTTGAAATATTTCAGGATTGAATTTAATAAACCAAGAATGTTTATGCTAAGGGTTTTCATATAAGAAAACTTTGAAAAATGCTTCCACATAATCCAAATAATTGAAATGATAAGTATTTTTATCAAGAATAAATTTCCTTTCATAAGGTACTGATTCCCCATTCATTTGGAGAAAGAATTTTCTTAATATAGATTTTACTATAAGTATATATCGGAAGAGTATTATTCTTCTTAAAATGTTCAATGTCACATGAATTTGTGACTTGCAAAATTGATTCAAAATATATCCTGGACTTGTAATAAAGCACAGGAAACATATAATTAGTCAAATATCGTTCCATAAGGTACCAAGGATCATTGATCCACTGCTTATCAGCGTTTTCAAGAAGTAAAATTACTTCATCATGATGAGACATTTCGAATGAGTCATTAGACTCTTCCTGTTTAACTGCATGAGCATATAATGATGATTGAGCAGTATTACTGCTTTCTTCGATAAGCTTTTTGATTTTATCAAAATCAGGATGTGATGGATCAATGGTGATCCTACCAAGATTGACCAATTTTTTCCCTGCAATGACCCTATTAGGATAAATGCTACGTCCTCCGCCTCTTCCCCTATTAGGGTTAGAGGATTCTCCCCTAGCGGGGATCATCCTACAAAAATTCATGAATTAAGAAATCGGGAAGAGAATTTGTATTCCCTTTGATATAATCAATTTTGAAACCAAAAGGGGCAAGATTAACTTGCCATCTAGCAAACATTTGCTTAGAAACATCATGTTTAAAATCTTTATCAAACATATATTTTGCTGCTTGACAATTCGTTTTGATCAAAAATTTCTGACAATATAAATCATCTTGAAATTTTAAAACACATTTAACAATCGAAAGAATCTCTTTCGCAATAGTTGCATATTTTTGTTGACTATTATTCCATTTTTCTGAATGAAAACGAACAGGATATTCTTGTTTTGTCTGAGGATGAATCTGTTTTAAAATTCCTCTAAATCCTATATCTGAAGCATCAGTTTCCACATTTTTCCCAAATGGGATTTACAAGCATTAAACAAGGCAAATTTTTTACCTTGGATTTTATCAACTTAACTTTCGCAGTATGAACATCTGTCCATGGTCCTGGGTTCTTTTTAAGTCTATCATATAAGATAGTTGTATCTGTAGCAAGATTTTTATAGTAGGGCAAAATATAATTTAAACTGCCAAGAAATCTTTGTAACTGAGTTTTATCAGTTATTTGATCAAGAAATTTAGAAGCAAATTCAATTCTTTTATTAATCGGAATAATCTTTCCTTTTTCAATATTATGACCAAGAAATCTAACTTTAGTTTGGAATAACATCATTTTTGGTTTTGAAATAACAAGACCATTTTGTATGACTATTTTCTTGAATATTTCAAGATGATTGAAATGTTGTTGAATATCTTTAGAAATAAACTAAGATATCATCAATATAAACAATTATAAAACCATTATAAGGGATAAAAATGTTATTCATAATATTTGAAATTCAGAAGAAGCATTTTGTAATCCAAATGGCATAACGTTCTATTCATAATGTCCAATCGGGACAACAAAAGCAGTTTTATATCTATCTTTTTCATTGATCTGTATCTGCCAATATCCAGATTTAAGATCAAAATTTGAAAATATTAATGCATTATGCAATCGATCCAAAAGATCTTTCTTATAAGGAATATGATACTTAATCGATTTCAACACTTTATTAAGCGGTTTATAATTGATAACAAGTCTAGGATTACCTCTTTCTTGTTTTGCATGTTTATTGATATAAAAACCGGTACAACTCTATGGGGAGTATGACTTTCTGATAAGATGCTTATCTATAAGACTAGCTATTTCTTTTTTACATAAATCAAGATATTCCTGATTCATCTGACAAGGCCTAGCCTTAGTAGGAATCATCTTTTCATTAAAATCATTTTCATAAGGTAAAGAAACAATATGCTTCTTTCTATCCCAAAAAGCATTAGGGTGATCATTACAAATATGTAAAGAGAACTCTTGATTAAGATGCTTTAATTTTATCCTGTAATTTAAGATTTTTCAACATATTATCAATATTATTGATATTCATCTCGTGTTTTAAGAAATTCAAATGTGATTCTTTAGATTTCATTAGATTAGCTATCTGACCTAAAATTTTCTCTCTAGGTTCCGTAATAAAACGAAATATCACAGGTTCTTTATTATAAGTTCCTGTTATTCTATGATTATCTATACCTAATATTGGCATAATCTCATTTATAAAAGGAGTTCCTAGAATTATAGGACATTTCATGTATTCAATTAAAAGAAAACTAGTAGATATGCAAACTTTTTCATAGCATATGAATGCTTGAGGTAATTTATATTTAACCCTTAATTTTTCTCCTGATGCAGAAGAAATAGAATGAGCAGTTTTCTCAAAGTATTGAGTCGGAATTAATCCTTCCTGGATACAATTAAGATCAGTACCAGAGTCAATTAAGGCAATCATATTTTTAATCATGTGATTTGGTTGAATAAGTAAATTAATTATAACCAACCATTTTTGTGTAGTAATAACCTTCAAGATATTAAGAAGATTTAAATCGACCATAGCATCTGATACAGTATTAGAAGAACTAGGTTCCTGGTGTACAAACATATCAATTTGTTCTTTAATTAATTGATTTTCTTGTCTAAGATCATTGATCTGACTTTAAAGTTTATTAACTTCCTGTTTTAATTCATGATGAGTGATAAGAGTATTTTTTTTCCTTTTTATCACTTAATTGACTAATAACATCTTTAATATTATAACCTTGTTTTGAACTGAAAACCTTATCAATGGGTTTTTTAATAGAATTTTCCTTGGAATATTGTTCCAAAATCTTTGATTTTAAAGAATCATCTTTAATATCTTCTAATAATTTCAAAATATCTAACTACTTATCAGCAGTAATCATATTGACTCTTAAATCATCAAATTGAGATAATATCTTATAATATTCATCATCAAGATTATTGACTTTACAAGTACATGGAGGAGAATATTTCTTAGAAGAAACGTTATTAACTTCATCAAAAGAAGATTCTTTTATATCCGAGCTATCTGAGCTAGAACTAGACAAATTATCTATATCAGCAAATAATTTTGCCAATTGTTCTTTAAGGTGATCATCAAGATTCAAAGCATTGATTTTTTTTTTTTGGAATTGCCGACACCTATTACCATAATGACCTTTCTTACCACATCTATAACATGTAGGAATAGGCTTAGCTTTAGGAGTATAACCCTTTTTCTATTTTATCTCTCTCCTCTTTTTAGCTTTATGTTTATATTTAGGAGAGGTATAATATTCCTTAGGCTTTTTAGGCCTTCTAGATTTATTAAGTCTACTAGTAGATGGAATTTCCATAGCAAATTGTTCACAGAATTGACATAAAGTCTGTCTATCAGTCAGACCTTGTTTCTTGATTTAATAATTTAATTTTATCTGATTGAAAAAATCTAATCCTTCTTTGACACATACACCTATTAACTCACCATAAGTGTACATATTGTAGACAATATTATTGTTTGTATCTTTAATTAATACTTTCATTATTTTTTTCTGCAAATGATGTAGGTAATGTGACACCCAGACCCAGCATGTAGCTAATAGTACCTACTTGCATGTACTTATGTGTTTACTTTAAATGTTTGGTTATAATTACATATTTATGGTAATTTATTCATTTATTTATACTATTTTCATATTTCTTGAAATACGTGCAAATAATATTTAGTAAATTTAAATGAGGCAATTACCTTGGAAAAAAATAATTATTAGAAATTATTTTATTAGATGCTGGTTTACATTATTTTCAATTAATTGAATAAGTAGCACCTGAGCCCAGGTTAAATTTTCAAGTCTTCTATTTTTCTAAAATTTCATTTTTCTCATGTTACTTGGTATTTATCTAGTATTCATTCACTGAAGGTACGTGCATAGCATATCTAGAACGTGATATATAAAATAGTTAGTATCCCCGAGTGAATAGTATAAGCTAGAATGCATTTTTGGACCATTTGGTGTTTTATCTTTATTTTGGGCTAACTTTAATTATTTAACTTGATTTTTCTAAAGCCCAAATCCTAATCTTCTATCTACAACTAAACACATAAAATAACTATTTTATTATTTATTTGACTAAAATTTACCTCAATAACATTTTAATTAATTTAAATTTACTATTTGAATTTGAAGTCCCAAACCCGGGAATAATTATTTTTAATGTTATCACCATTTACCTTTATTTAAAATGTATTTAATTGATCTACGAGAATTAATTAATTATTATTTTTATTTATTTAAATTATATTCATATAACTTGCCCGGGACCATTATCCTATTATTTTATTTATTTAAACTATTTTACATGCTTTTTATTGATTTATTTTACTGTTCGAACGGGAAGCCCGAACCCGGATCTGAACGAGCTAGTTATTATTTTAATAATTATATTTATTTATTTTTCTCGAACCCGAACGAGCTAACTTATTATTTTTAGTAAAAAATAATTATTTAAATAGGTCCGGACCTGAACGGGCTATCGTAATATTTTTAATAATAAATGTATTTATGTGAGTTTCATCTAATTACCATAAATGATTGTTTTATATTTATTATTTATTTATATTTAATTGATTTATATTTCTTGTGCCCGGAGACAATTCTCGTTTAATTTATTTATTTTATCTGCTTATATATTTGTCTTAAGAGAATTATTTCATGCATTCGTTCAGTGTCCTTTTTGTGCATCACATGTTCGGGAAGGTAGAATTGAGTGATTTTAAATTAACCGAGCTTTGTCTTAATTTAGCTTAGACCTAATTTTATTAGCTAAGCCTACCAATTATTGATGCCAACCCGATTAGTATAAGAGCTTTAGTTTTCCTATATAGGCTTTACATTATAATTAAGTTTTAAAAAAGCACTAAACTCCACTGTTGTCGGTTTTCTCTAGGTGCCAAAACAAGTTAAGTTAGCATTATTTTATTGTTTGACTTTGTTGTTAGTTAGATAGGAAGCAAAGCAAACCAAAGAAAATATATATATAGAAGCTCAAAGGCCTCAAGAACCCGTCAACCATTTAGCAAGGAAAGGACAAAAAAATCTCAACTCATTTTGCTAAAGCTGATATCTAGGCTTGGAAATGAAGGATTTTGGAGCTCATACAACTAGTCTACAACTACAAAATTGTAAGGGAGTTGCATTTTCTTGAAATTTAAAGTTATTGCATTTTTGTTGAATTTCTTGATTTGTCAATTTTAGTTATAAAACTTGTTATGAATGCTTATTATATGTTTATTAGGGCCTATAGAGTTAACTTTTGTAGCTTGATAAAGGATTCCATGGTTGAATGTTGAGATTAAAGGAAGAAGATGATGAATAGTGCCTAGAATTAGGGTTTTGAGAAAACTTGATAATTGGTATAAATTGAGACTTCAATTAGATGCTCTAGACCCTAGTGAAGCTAGTTGAGAGGCCACGTGAAGTTGAATCACTCAAAACCGAGCTAAATTGCTAAATTAGTCAACTTTAAAAAGGGGACTTTTCTCGTTGTGCAATCCGGGCACGTTTGGGCTTTGGTTTGGGCATCCTTGGGGTATGGAAGCACTTTTGGTGATTTCTTTACGCGAAATTGGGGTTCAGTTAGTGTAGTTGTAGTTAAAACCCGCTCGGGGCTTTCCTGAGCTTTTACTTCTAAAACGGGTTTTTATGATCTTAATAGGTATCTTTTGGCTTAATTAGGAATGTAGTATGGTTAGGTTGTGGGTTGGTAACCTTGAAATGCACTTAGGAGAAGAAAAACTTGATTAAAGAAAGGGGAAAAGTAGTTTTTGGCCATTTTTGTTGCATTTGTAGCTTGTTGTTGAGTTATCATGTATTATATTGAATACCTAAAGTATAATTGAGCTATTTGAGTTGAGTGTAGGGAGAAGTTATGTTGATTGCTACTTTTGATACTTTAAAGCTATTTCGTGTATATGTTGATTCATTTTGCATTTAAATGCGAGGGCGGCCTACTTTCTCGACCCTCTTACGTGTTATTTGATATCTTGATTCTTGTGGGCTCGTCTTGGGGTTGCGCAACCTTTTCGGACATGGTAGCGTCGAGAAACATGGGGGCGTCGGGCTTGCTGTGCTCCCTCGACTACCATGGTGCCTATTCTCTTTCTCGCTGAGCATACTCCACTACCCCAGAGGCGTGGTTCACCTGCTGGGCATATGGACCTACCTCAGGAGAAAAGGGTCGTAGGATCGGGATACATCCGGAGTATCCCAACTTGTTGGAGTAAGGGTTTATCGGCACTTGCGTGAAGTTCGTGGCTCGTGGTTCGAGTTTGAAGACTTGAAATGGAACCGTATCCTTTTTAATGTGGTTAACTACTTGCTATTTAATCTTGTTGTTTATGTTATATATATGATTTCTTGTATCTGCATATCATAATGCACGCCCAGTATGTTGCATCACCTCCCTCACTGAGTAACTTGGTTACTCATTCATCTTTTCAACATATTTCAGGAAAAACTGAAGATTGGATTGCCTTATGTGTGACCTGCTTGCTCTATCAGTGTATAAAACATGGAAGAATGCAATCATGATATGCTTGTATTGTATTTGAGACTTTATGCCCATGTATGTATTTATGTTATATCAAGGAATGTAATATTAAAGTTTTAGTTTTGTTGGATGATTAGGTACCAGTGGGCTTGTAATATCTTCTATTTGCTTTACTTTATTACTTAGTAGTGCATGCTTGTGTGGACGATGAAAACTAGTTAGTTGGTTGGACACAAATTATAAGAAAGCTTTATTGATAATATAGAGTGGTATGATAAGTGGATTAAAAAGATAGAACTTCAATGGATTTAATTTTGCATGCTTGTGTGATATGTTGTTGAGTTCCAAGGCTCAGATGGCCTTGATAAGTTGGTTGGCTTTATGAATCTTGAAAGCTAGGTTGTATGAATGGTTGATTATGATTCAGGTCTTGTATGTGACTGTTGACAGGTTTCTAGATAGACCTATATATAAGGACAACTCCGTCCGTTTTTTCCTAAATTTCGTGTCCGGGGTTTGGAATTGGGTTGAGAATAGCGTGATAAATAGGAGTCCTGGCCTCGTGAGGGATCGGGACGTTACAGGTAAGCCATCAACAAATTGTGCTTTCCATTAATTATCATTGGCTTCGGGTAGTTCGAAGACTCCAGTGAGAAAGACATCTTTATATCATCTAAAAGATGTAAGAGTAGGACAACGTAAATTACGTAATAATGTCCTAGTTCTATCATAATTAGTAGTAAATTGACTACAAAAATGTTCAAGAATAGTAGATACTTCAACACCATTTTCCATTTTGGTGGCTTGAGCAATTTCTTGTCTCATTTCCATTGTAACACAATTATCAAACCAACCTTTTAATTGACTAGAAAATCCAGATAATATAGCATCACATATTACTGGTTCTTGATTACCAACTTGTTTACAAATTTGAGCATACATGAGCATACGTTCAACAACTCTTTTAATTTGTTTGTCAGTCATTCCATCAATATTCTATTCAAAGATGGTACGATGATCAAAACTAGCATTTTTACTAAAATTAGTAGTATCTTCCTCATATAAAATATCTTGAGGAATAGGGCGTGGATAATTGTACCTATTTTTCTTAGGTTTACTAGCAAATTTACTAGAATATCATTTTTCAATTTTATTTACTTCCTCTGAAATATTCATTATTGATTCAATATTTTGAGAAATTAGTTCATCTTCTGAATGAGAACTATTAGAATTAATCTATGTAGATCTATCAGATCCTAGATCGGACAATAATCCAATATGTAAATGAACTAAATTTTTATTAATCAAGTTGTCAATTTTTTACTCAGGATCTAGCTTAAATCCTTCCATTTTAGGAGCAGGCTGAAAACCTATTTTTACAATTTGAGCACGAGAAGATTCTCCTTCAATATTTTTTCCCTTTAAATGAGAAATATGTGGATGAGAAGTCTGCAATTCAGACTGTGCTTTAACTTTATCAAGAATTTGATCAATTTTTTTTTATTTAAAATTAATAATTGTTCTCCTACAATTTGTAAAGTATAGTTAGTATAATTTCCTTGCTTAGCTAAAGCATTAATCTACTTTATCATAACTGTGGCATTACCATCTTCAAATAACTTTAAAAAAACTTTCGATTCTATCTGTAAATCATCTTTTCCAATAATTAATGGTTTAGTAGGAGGAAAAACAGATTTTTCCTTTTGACCTTGGACATTAGTCCATTCTTTTTCAATTGTAATTATAGCTAAAGAAACATAATGGTCTATAAACCAAGGAACAAATTTATAAATTTTTTGTTTTTCTCTCATTTTTTTTAATACTGATTTTTAATACTTTGCCAGTGGCTAATATCAAAATTTGAAGAAATCCAATCTCTAAAAGGTTGCCAGTGAGCATTCAAAAATTAATTATTAACATAAGTTTACCACAATGAGGCCCAAGCATAGGGATACAGTGTTAATGGATTTTCAGACTGAGTACTATGGCTAATCGGTCAACCGAGTAAACATAAAACAGCACACAAAACATGACAAAGGGCCAAGGTGCGACTATGGCGACAAAGTGACAGCCATGAGCATCGTCTTACCACAACATCAATGTTCTACCCACAACTGTGTCTACCTCATAATATAGAGTGACATGTCTAGAGATCCATGGTGGTTACAGACAGTTTAGCAATCAGCCTGTCATATTAGGCGGCAATGAAGAAAGAAAATTAAATAAACAAAGCTGAAAAATTAAGGAAAATATACCTGAAGAAAGAAGTTTTCTTCGATTGATTGTAAAAATGTACTAATGTTTACAAAATATGAAAGAAAAGTCTTAAGCTGCTCTCTCCCAAGCTCTGTCTCATGAAGTCCTAAAGCCCTGAATTTATACAACTAGGCAGAACTCAAAACAAAATTAAAAACAACTCAGACCGGATTTGAAAACTTTGAAATCCGGGGTCCCTATACATCACGTGTCTATAAGACAAAAACTTTATAAAAAGTAAATAGGAATCATCCTAAAAGCAGCAACTGTGACATTCCACTGACTGTCGGTAGCAGACAACTTTAATAAAAAGAAAAATTTGATTTTCCTCAAAGTTTAGCTTTTCTTTTTGCATAATTGTCCAAAGGCATAATTGATGTCTTCAGACAACTTTTGCTTTTCCTTTTTCTTTTGTTTTTTTGATTAATTCATCCTTCAAGCTATTGAACAAATCTTCTGCCAGCATATCTTGAAAGGATGGGATATCCTTATTGGGATCTTGTGATTCACCTGCTAAGACTCCATAGGCATTGGAGGACCTCATCAAAGTGTCTTCTGATGTTGAGTCGGTATTAACTGCACTTTTAAAATGTCTGAGGAAATCTTCCTTGACTTCATCAAGATATGAGGCCATCACCTCTTCATGACTGCTAATTTGTTTCCTCATTTGGATTTTACGCAAGATGTGGGAAAAAAGAGATTCATTTTCTTGAGTCTTCTTTTAATTTTCTTCCATCTGTTCCTGATAGATTGCTATCGTCTGAGAGATTTCATTGATTGTTGACCATAAGGTTTCTGGATCAATTTTCAAGAGTTTTTGCCAAAATTTTGAAAGAAATTTTCTTTTTAAACAAAACATATTTTCTTTGTTTTTCTTCACGATAGGGATCTATTTCCATATCCATGGGAGACCAAATTCCATAAAGAATAATAAAGAGTTTGATCCTTCAATATAAAGATCAGGATCATTTCCAATATGGGGACAAATTGTCAACCATTCAGTAAAAAGTCCTTTATAAGGATCAGGAAGAATTTTGACCAGGGGTCCAAAACTTTTCCACCATTGGTGAATCCATGCAGGAAACCTGCGGTTTTGAAATATTTCGGGATTGAATTTAATAAACCAAGAATGTTTATGCTGAGGGTTTTCATATAAGAAAACTTTGGCAAAATTCTTCCACATAATCCCAATAATTGAAATGATAAATATTTTTATCAAGAATAAATTGTATTTCATTTAAGGTACTGATTCCCCATTCATTTGGAGAAAGAATTTTCTTAATATAGATTTTACTATAAGTATAAATCGGAAGAGTATTATTCTTCTTGAAATGTTCAATGTCACATGAATTTGTGACTTGCAAAATTGATTCAAAATATACCCTAGACTTGTAATAAAGCACCGCAAATATATAATTAGTCAAATATCGTTCCATAAGGTACCAATGATCATTGATCTACTGCTTATCAGTGTTTTCAAGAAGTAAAATTACTTCATCATGATGAGACATTTTGAAGGAGTCATCAGACTCTTCCTGTTCTACTGTATAAGCATATGATGATGATTGAACAGTATTACTGCTTTCTTCGATAACTTTTTTGATTTAATCAAAATCAGGATGTGATGGATAAATGGTGATCGCACCAAGATAGACCAATTTTTCCCTACAATGACCCTATTAGGATCAAAGCTACGTCCTCTACCTCTTCCCCTATTAGGGTTAGAGGATCCTCCCCTAGCGGAGATCATCCTGCAAAAATTCACGAGTGAAGAAATCAGGAAGAGAATTTGTATTCCCTTTGATATAATCAATTTTGAAATCGAAAGGGGCAAGATTAGCTTGCCATCTAGCAAACATTTGCTTAGAAACATCATGTTTAAAATCTTTATCAAACATATATTTTGCTGCTTGACAATCTGTTCTGATTAAAAATTTCTGACAATATAAATCATCTTGAAATTTTAAAACACAATTAACAATCGAAAGAATCTCTTTCGCAATAGTCGCATATTTTTGTTGACTATTATTCCATTTTCCTGAATGAAAACGAACAAGATATTCTTGTTTTGTCTGAGGATGAAAGTGTTTTAAAATTCCTCCAAATCCTATATCTGAAGCATCAGTTTCCACAATTTTTTCCCAAATGGGATTTGCAAGCATTAAACAAGGCAAATTTTTTACCTTGGATTTTATCAACTTAACTTTTGTAGTATGAACATTTGTCTATGGTCATGGGTTCTTTTTAAGTCTATCATATAAGATAGCTGTATCTGTAGCAAGATTTTTATAGTATGGCGAAATATAATTTAAACTGCCAAGAAATCTTTGTAATTGAGTTTTATCAGTTATTTGATCAGGAAATTTAGAAGCAAATTCAATACTTCGATTAATAGGAATAATCTTTCCTTTTTCAATATTATGACCAAGAAATCTAACTTTAGTTTGGAATAACATCATTTTTGGTTTTGAAATAACAAGACCATTTTGTATGACTATTTTCTTGAATATTTCAAGATGCTTGAAATGTTGTTGAATATCTTTAGAAAAAACTAAGATATCATCAATATAAACAATTATAAAATCACTATAAGGGATAAAAATGTCATTCATAATATTTTGAAATTCAGAATGAGCATTTTTTAATCCAAATGGCATAACATTCTATTCATAATGTCCAATCGGGACTTCAAAAGCAGCTTTATATCTGTCTTTTTCGTTGATCTGTATTTTCCATTATCCAGATTTAAGATCAAAATTTGAAAATATTAATGCATTATGCAATCTATCCAAAAGATCTTTCTTATTAAGAATAGGATACCTAATCCATTTCAACATTTTATTAAGTAGTTTATAATTGATAACATGTCTAAGATTACCTCTTTCTTGTTTTGCATGTTTATTGACATATAAAACGGTACAACTCCACGGGGAGTATGACTTTCTGATAAGACGTTTATCTATAAGACTAGCTATTTCTTTTTTACATAAATCAAGATATTCTTGATTCATCTGACAAGGCCTAGCCTTAGTAGGAATCATCTTTTCATTAAAATCATTTTCATAAGGTAAAGAAACAATATGCTTCTTTCTATCCCAAAAAGCATTAGGGTAATCATTACAAATATGTAAAGAGAACTCTTGATTAAGATATTTAATTTTATCCTGTAATTTAGCATTTTTCAACATATTATCAATATTATTGATATTCATCTCGTGTTTTAAGAAATTCAAACGTGATTCCTTAGCTTTCATTAGATTAGCTATCTGACCTAAAATTTTCTCTTTAGGTTCAATAATAAAACGAAATATCACATGTTCTTTATTATAAGTTCCTGTTATTCCATGATTATTTATACCTAATATTGGCATAATCTCATTTATAAAAGGAGTTCCTAGAATTATAGGACATGTCATGTTTTCAATTAAAAGAAAACTAGTAGATATGCAAACTTTTTCATAGCATATGAATGCTTGAGGTAATTTATATTTAACCCTTCATTTTTCTCCTAATGCAGAAGAAATGGAATGAGCAGTTTTCTCAAAGTATTGAGTCGGAATTAATCCTTCCTGAATACAATTAAGATCAGCACTAGAGTCAATTAAGGCAATCATATTTTTAATCATGTGATTTGGTTGAATAAGTAAATTAATTCTAACCAACCATTTTTGCGTAGTAATAACCTTCAAGATATTAAGAAGATTTAAATCGACCATAGCATCTGGTAAAGTATTAGAAGAACTAGGTTCCTGGTGTACAAACAAATCAATTTGTTCTTTAATTAATTGATTTTCTTGTCTAAGATCATTGATCTAACTTTGAAGTTTATTAACTTCCTGTTTTAATTCATGATGAGTGATATGAGTATTTTTTCCCTTTTTATCACTTAATTGACTAATAACATCTTTAATATTATAACCTTGTTTTGAACTGAAAACCTTATCAATGGGTTTTTCAATAGAATTTTTTTTGGAATAATGTTCTAAAATCTTTGATTTTAAAGAATCATCTTTAATATCTTCTAATAATTTCAAAACATCTAACCACTTATCAGCAGTAATCATATTGACTCTTAAATCATCAAATTGAGATAATATCGTATAATATTCATCATCAAGATTATTGACTTTACAAGCAGATGGAGGAGAATCCTCCTCAGAAGAAACGTTATTAACTTCATCAAAAGAAGATTCTTATATATCCGAGCTATCTGAGCTAGAACTAGACAAATTATCCATATCAACAAATAATTTTGCCAATTGTTCTTTAAGGTGATCATCAAGATTCAAAGCATTTACCTTTTTTCGGAATTGCCGACACCTATTAACATAATGACCTTTCTTACCACATCTATAACATGTAGGAATAGGCTTAGCTTTAGGAGTATAACCCTTTTTCTGTTTTCTCTCTCTCCTCTTTTTAGATTTATGCTTATATTTAGGAGAGGTATAATATTCCTTAGGCTTTCTAGGCCTTTTAGACTTATTAAGTCTACTAGTACATGGAATTTCCATAGCAAATTGTTCACAGAATTGACCTAAAGCCTGTGTAACGCCCCGATCCCTCACGAGATCAGGACTCCTATTTATCATGCTATTCTCACCCAATTCCAAATCCCGGACATGAAATTTAGGGAAAACGGATGGAGTTTCCCCTATATATAGAACTATCTAAAAACCTGCCAATAGTCACATGCAAGTCCTGAATCACAATCAACCATTCATACAACCTAGCTTTCAAGATTCATAAAGCCAACCAGCTTCTCAAGGCCATCCAAGCCTTGGAACAAAAAAATCTACTTACAGCACACAAGCATGCAAGACAAAATTAATTTTAACTATAAGTAGTTGGATATGACTATAACCAAGGTTTCTTATCAAGTTAACAAATACGCAAGCATGCAATAAGAAAAGTAAACTAGGATTCATTATTACATGCCATCTAACTTAGTCATCCATCACATAAGATTACAAGATACTACATTCACCAACTATACATAAGACCACAAGGTCTCAAAAGCACAACAACCAACAACTTCAAACAAACTGCACACATAATCAACCTTATCACACAAGAATCAAAGATTCTGATCTATGTATACTTCTTCTTCTTCCTCTAATGCTATCAGCTAGGGATTCTCCTTAACTTCTCCTTAAACATGTTTAAATGAGGAGTGAGCAACAATGTTGCCCAGCGAGGGAGGTGATGTAACATACCGGGGCGTGCAAAATGATATGCAGATACAAGAAATCATATATATATATATATATATATAACATAAACAACAAGATCAAATAGTAAGTAGTTAACCACATTAAAAGGATACGGTTCCATTTGTCTTCAATCACGAGCCACGAATCACGAACTTCACGCAATTGCCGGCAAACCCTTACTCCAACAAGTTGGGATACTCCGGATGTATCCCGATCCTACGACCCTTTCTCCTGAGGTAGGTCCATGCCCAGCAGGTGAACCACACCTCTAGGGTAGTGGAGTATGCCTCAGCGAGAATGGAATAGGCACCATGGTAGTCGAGGGAGCACGGCAAGCCCGATGCCGCCCGTGTTTCTCGACGCTACCCCGAGACAAGATCACGAGAATCAAGAATATCAAAATCACATAAGAGGGACGACAAAGTAGGCCGCCCTCGCAATTAAACACAAATAACACGAGAAAACACAAGATAGCGAGTAAATAGTACATATAAACTATTTCAATTGCTAATCATACAATCTATAAACAATAAAATAAGTTAAGATGTACAAAAAAAATAAAGACTCCCTCACCTTTAGTAAGTCAAACCCGTAAGAGCATAGCTTAGGTCTACTCCAAACCTCTTTGAATCCACTCAAATGTGCAACCCCTAGTTATTCATATAAGTATAACACTTTCATTATCCATTGCAATTCTATTATCATGATTAGCTCTAATATACATATAGCCTAAATATACAACTTAACTCATAAGATAGCATGAATCATACAGCCTTCAAGTTAAACACTTAATACACGCTATTATGCTTAAATACTAAGCATTATTCAATTACTAAGCATGTTAAAAGAACTCTAATATGCATTATCCAAAGTGAAATCATGTACAAGATTATCTATTTTATCTAGGATCATTAAACATACACTAACTACTTTAGATTACAAGACATGTTAAACTGACACTCTTATTAACACTAAAACACCATAAGCAACAAATTCACATTCTTTAATCAAGTTACTATTCATTTTCTTCTTCAATTCACTTATACACACAAACTCATTTTTCACATGTAATTAAGCTAGAAAGTTCACTCTACCACCTCATTAGTTAGCATAGAAGGCATTAGAAGCATCAAAATATCGTTAAGTTAAAATTATAAGCTATAAATTTTAATTACTTTACTACAACAATCATTAATCATCTAACTAGATGAGCTAACTTTATAGTTTACTTGATTAACAATCAAATATAGCAACTATAGCAATTCAAATAACTAATTATGCAATAAGACTAACCATTTGACAAGAAGTCCAACATATCTCCTTCTAAATGCTCACAAAACAAGCTCTAAAATTCACAGAAGATAATGAACCTCAAATCTAACTATACTACATCTCTAATGACACTTTATGGCACCATTTAAGCCCTTGAAATCTCACTTTAAAGTACAATTACCCCAAAAGTCCGAATTTACTTCTTTATGCATTACACTACAAGTACTCTAATCGGAGCTCAACTAAGCGAAGCAAATACATTTCTAGCACCTCCTCACTTACTAGACACTAGCCCTAATGCCCGAACGCACCTGGATTCACTTTCAACCCGAAACCCCTTTGTCAATCTTTGCTATTAAGCTCCAAACTGAAAGGCAAGGTTCAAGATTCTCAAACAAGTTATCATATCCTTCAAACCACACCTTATGGCACCCCAAGGACCCTCGAGTTCACCCGTTAAACCTCGTTTATCATTAAATCCCCGATTTCCTCTTTGTGCGTTTATACTACAAGTACTAATTTCGGAACCCAAACAAGCGAAATGAAGGCACTTCTAAGGCTTCAATACTTAATAAAGACTATTCATAGCCTCAAAACGTGCACGGATTCGAGTTAACCCTGAAATCCCCAATTAAAGTAGCCTATTTTGATCAAAATTCTCAAAATTTTCACATGGCAAGTATAACGAATATTTTTCCCACGCTCAAGGACCTAATTAGCAACTACTAGAAGCATTGAATCAAATTAAATTGCTCAAATTTTCGGAACCCTAGAAATTATACTATTCATCATCTTCCTCAAGTGACACTTTGCTAAAAACTCAACACCAAGCTATAATATTACATATGGATGTTCTCTAACATGTATACATACTATATAAAGCAAGAAACAAACATGTTATAGCTCCATAATAGCAAAATCCGAAAATTAAAAAAAAAACTTCGCATAAACTTTAAACCATGAAAATGATGCAATTCTCTCACCAAAAACGTGCAAGGAAGCTACGATAGGGCTTGGAGAAGCTTGGAACCACTTGGAGAAGACTTGACAAAGCTTGAAAGATCAAATTGAGCAAAATTGGCAAGAAAATCACTATTCCCGTAATGGCTTTTTTGGCTGATTTTTGGCCTTTTTTGGCTTATTTTAGTATTTTTTGTGTTTTGTTTGGTATATATATATATATAGGATAATTATATGGGTTGATGGGTTGGATATTGGGTTTGAGTTGTGGGTTAAAATTAATTTGAGTTTAGGTGTATTAGAATAAATGCAAGAAAACTTCTTTAAACTCCAAAATAATACATAGTTTTACTATCTATATAATATCAAGATATTTTTGCAAATCACTTGCCATATATGCAATGAATATAATTTTTGTGAACATAGGATAATTATAAGTTAAGTAATAATAGAAAAATATGAAATTAGGAAAATAAGATAATAAAAATTTTAGTTCGGGTTCTTATTATATTATATAGGTAATAGACTAAGGAAATAATGAGTTAGGTTAGTAAATTGGGTCTAATTAAACATATTTAAAAGTCTAATAAAAGTCCAAAGTCTAACTAATTCACTAGAAGCCCAAATAAAAATTTTACAAAAAGTTACTATTCTTTCGTAATACTATTCGATCAAGACGAAAACTATTTTCTAAATGCATACTCCCAACATTAAATACACAAAATAATATTTTTCACATTCCTCCTACATGATATGTGACAGGAGAAAAATACAGTTTCAGATATTTATCATAACTGTGGCATTACCATCTTTAAATAACTTAAGAAAAGCTTTCGATTCTATCTGCAAATCGTCTTTTTCAATAATTATTGGTTTAGTAGGAGGGAAAACATATTTTTCGTTTTGACCTTGGACATCAATCCATTCTCTTTCAATTGTATTTATAGCTAAAGAAACATAATGGTTTATAAACTAAGGAACAAATTTATAATTTTTTTGTTTTTCTTTCATAAAATCATAATACTTATTTTTAATACTTTTCCAATGGCTAGTATCAAAATTTGAAGAAATCCACTCTCTAAAATGTTGCCAATGAGCATTCAAAAATTCATTATTAACATAAGTTTTTTCCTAACTGCCTAGCCTGAAAGTGAGTCTGGTTGTCGTCATGTATGAAAACTCATTTCAAATGGGGTAATTTCCTCCCTAACAATTCCATGACTAATTTGATTTTTAGAAATCGTTATTTCATCAATTTTTTCAGGTTGTGTAATTTCACCTTCTTTTGACAGAGGTTTATATTTGTCTATATCTTTATTAAGATCTTCTCGAATATAAGAAGTAGAAACCATTGAAGATTGAGGAAACTATACAATAGGGGAAATATAAGAATGATTCGATGAAAAAGATCTAGTAATTGTAGGTTCTTGTTTAAATCTTAAAAAGACATCACCTTCAGAAGTCTGAACAACTTCAGATAAATCAAATTGAGTTTTAGGTTGACTAGGAGTCACCTTTTCAAGTTTCCAATTTTTAGGAAAATCTATTTCTTTCCATTTTATCATTCTACGAGTAGTAATCTGGGATATAGACAAATTAGTCTCAATCAAAACTATACTACCAAATTTCATCTTGCAATCTGCAATTAGGGTTCAAAGTATGAAGAACCTTGTAATAAATTCTATAACATATACTCATAGTTTCTGAGTGAGGCATATAATTATACCCTTTGGTTTTAACATATAAAGTAACAGCTTCGCGTATATTCCTATCGGATAAAGAAAGTTGTAAATTTGGATGAACATTAAAATAAACAGGTCCATAAGCCAGACTGGACTGGGTTATTCCCATCAAAGATTGTCTCCAATCTAAGTTCCAAGCATCTCTAAGAACTGCAATAAAACTTTCATTTAATCCTCCTAATGTAAGAGGCTTAAAAGCAATTTGAATAAGTCCTATATGCAAATAATTATGCGTAGAATCATGATGCAATATATCATCATTAGATAATAATTTAATTGTTAACTCATCATCTTCCATAGGGACTGATTATTCAACAGTCTTAATGCCATGCTTAAGACCCAGATTCTCAAATACACCATATTGGTAAATAGTATTAGGTTGAACATGAGGAAGAGCCCTCTGTCAGAAGAAGGTGAAATTAAACAACCTGAAAAAATTGATGGAATAACGATTTCTAAAAATTAAATTCCTCATGGAATTGTTAGGGAGGAAATTACCCCATCTGAAATGAGTTTTCATATATGACGACAACCAGACTCACTTTCAGCCCAGGCAGTTGGGAAAAAACTTATGTTAAGAATGAATTTTTGAATGCTCACTAGCAACCTTTTAGAAAGTGGATTTCTTCAAATTTTGATACTAGCCACAGGCAAAGTATTAAAAATCAGTATTATGATTTTATGAGAGAAAAACAAAAAAAATTTAAATTTGTTCATTGGTTTATAGACCATTATGTTTCTTTAGCTATAAATACAATTGAAAGAGAACGGACTGATGTCCAAGGTCAAAAGGAAAAATATGTTTTCCCTCCTACTAAACCATTAATTATTGGAAAAGACGATTTGCATATAGAATCGAAAACTTTTATTAAGTTATTTGAAGATGGTAATGCCACAGTTATGATAAAGCAGATTAATGCTTTAGCTAAGCAAGGAAATTATACTAACTGTACTTTACAAATTGTAAGAGAACAGTTATTAATTTTAAATAAAAAAAATTGATCAAATTCTTGATAAAGTTAAGGCACAGTCTGAATTACAGACTTCTCATCCACAGATTTCTCATTTAAAGGGAAAAACTATTGAAGGAGAATCTTCTCATGCTCAAATTGTAAAAATAGGTTTTCAGCCTGCTCCTAAAATGGAAGGATTTAAGCTAGATTCTGAGTCAAAAATTGACAACTTGATTAATAAAAATTTAGTTCATTTACATATTGGATTCTTGTCCGATCTAGGATCTGATAGATCTACACAGATTAATTCTGATAGTTCTCAATCAGAAGACGAACTAATTTCTTAAAATATTGAATCAATAATGAATATTTCAGAGGAAGTAAATAAAATTGAAAAAGGATATTCTAGTAAATTTGCTAGTAAACCTAAGAATAATAAGTACTATTATCCACGCCCTACTCCTCAAGATATTTTATATGAGGAAGATACTACTAATTTTAGTAAAAATGCTAGTTTTGATCATCGTACCATCTATGAATGGAATATTGATGGAATGACTGACAAACAAATTAAAAGAGTTATTGAATGTATGTTAATGTATGCTCAAATTTGTAAACAAGTTGGTAATCAAGAACCAGTAATATGTGATGCTATATTATCTGGATTTTCTGGTCAATTAAAAGGCTGGTTTGATAATTGTGTTACAATGGAAATGAGACAAGAAATTGCTCAAGCCACCAGAATGGAAAATGGTGTTGAAGTATCTAATGTTGTTTACACAATGTGTGCTACTATTCTTGAACATTTTTGTAGTCAATTTACTACTAGTTATGATAGAACTAGGACATTATTACGTAATTTACGTTGTCCTACTCTTACATCTTTTAGATGGTATAAAGATGTCTTTCTCACTAGAGTCTTCGAACTACCCGAAGCCAATGATAATCAATGGAAAGCACAATTTGTTGATGGCTTACCTGCATCATTCGCAGAAAAAATAAGGAAAGTATTAATTAAAGATACAAACAATAATATTGTTTACAATATGTACACTTATGGTGAGTTAATAGGTGTATGTGTCAAAAATCTTTGCAATCAGATAAAATTAAATTATCAAATCAAGAAACAAGGTCTGACTGATAGACAGACTTTAGGTCAATTCTGTGAACAATTTGCTATGAAAATTTGATCTACTAGTAGACTTAATAAGTCTAGAAGGCCTAAAAAGCCTAAGGAATATTATACCTCTCCTAAATATAAGCATAAAGCTAAAAAGATGAGAGAGAGAAAACAGAAAAATGGTTATACTCCTAAAGCTAAGCCTATTCCTACATGTTATAGATGTGGTAAGAAAGGTCATTATGCTAATAGGTGTCAGCAATTCCGAAAAAAGATCAATGCTTTGAATCTTGATGATCACCTTAAAGAACAATTGGCAAAATTATTTGTTGATATAGATAATTTGTCTAGTTCTATCTCAGATAGCTCGGATATAGAAGAATATTCTTTTGATGAAGTTAATAACGTTTCTTCTAAGGAGGATTCTCCTCCATGTGCTTGTAAAGCCAATAATCTTGATGATGAATATTATAAGACATTATCTCAATTTGATGATTTAAGAGTCAATATGATTACTGCTGATAAGTGGTTAGATGTTTTGAAATTATTAGAAGATATTAAAGATGATTCTTTAAAATCAAAGATTTTGGAACATTATTCCAAAGAAAATTCTATTGAAAAACCCATTGATAAGGTTTTCAGTTCAAAACAGGGTTATAATATTAAAGATGTTATCAGTCAATTAAGTGATAAAAAGGGAAAAAATACTCCTATCACTCATCATGAATTAAAATAGGAAGTTAATAAACTTCAAAGTCAGATCAATGATCTTAGACAAGAAAATCAATTAATTAAAGAACAAATTGATATGTTTGTACACTAGGAACCTAGTTCTTCTAATACTTTACCAGATGCTATGGTCGATTTAAATCTTCTTAATATCTTGAAGGTTATTACTACGCAAAAATAGTTGGTTAGAATTAATTTACTTATTCAACCAAATCACATGATTAAAAATATGATTGCCTCAATTGACTTTGGTGCTGATCTTAATTGTATCCGGGAAGGATTAATTCTAACTCAATACTTTGAGAAAACTACTCATTCCATTTCTTCTGCATCAGGAGAAAAATTAAGGGTTAAATATAAATTACCTCAAGCATTCATATGCTATGAAAAAGTTTGCATATCTACTAGTTTTCATTTAATTGAAAACATGACATGTCCTATAATTCTAGGAACTTCTTTTATAAATGAGATTATGCCAATATTAGGTATAGATAATCATGGAATAACAGGAACTTATAATAAAGAACCTGTGATATTTCATTTTATTACTGAACCTAGAGAGAAAATTTTAGGTCAAATAGCTAATCTATTGAAAGCTAAGGAATCACATTTGAATTTCTTAAAACACGAGATGAATATCAATAATATTGATAATATGTTGAAAAATCCTAAATTACAGGATAAAATTAAACATCTTAATCATGAGTTCTCTTTCCATATTTGTAATGATCACCCTAATTTTTTTTTGGGATAGAAAGAAGCATATTGTTTCTTTACCTTATGAAAATGATTTTAATGAAAAGATGATTCATACTAAGGCTAGGCCTTGTCAGATGAATTAGGAATATCTTGATTTATGTAAAAAATAAATAGCTAGTCTTATAGATAAGCGTCTTATCAGAAAGTCATACTCCCTATGGAGTTGTACCGCTTTTTATGTCAATAAACATGCAGAACAAGAAAGAGGTAATCCTAGACTTGTTATCAATTATAAATCGCTTAATAAAGTGTTGAAATGGATTAGGTATCCTATTCCTAATAAGAAAGATCTTTTGGATTGATTGCATAATGCATTAATATTTTTAAAATTTGATCTTAAATCTGGATATTGGGAGATACATATCAATGAAAAAGACATAAAACTGTTTTTGCTGTCCCGATTGGACATTATGAATGGAATGTTATGCCATTTGGATTAAAAAATGCTCCTTCTGAATTTCAAAATATTATGAATGACATTTTTATCCCTTATAGTGATTTTATAATTGTTTATATTGATGATATCTTAGTTTTTTTCTAAAGATATTCAACAACATTTCAAGCATCTTGAAATATTCAAGAAAATAGTCATACAAAATGGTCTTATTATTTCAAAACCAAAAATGATGTTATTCCAAACTAAAGTTAGATTTCTTGGTCATAATATTGAAAAAGGAAAGATTATTCCTATTAATAGAAGTATTGAATTTGCTTCTAAATTTCCTGATCAAATAACTGATAAAACTTAGTTACAAAGGTTTCTTGGCAGATTAAATTATATTTTGCCATACTATAAAAATTTTGCTACAGATACAGCTATCTTATATGATAGACTTAAAAAGAACCCAGGACCATGGACAGATGTTCATACTACGGAAGTTAAGTTGATAAAATCCAAGGTAAAAAAATTGCCTTGTTTAATGCTTGCAAATCCCATTTGGGAAAAAAATGTGGAAATTGATGCTTCAGATATAGGATTTGGAGGAATTTTAAAACATATTTATCCTCAGACAAAACAAGAATACCTTGTTCGTTTTCATTCAGGAAAATGGAATAATAGTCAACAAAAATATGCGATTATTGCGAAAGAGATTCTTTCGATTGTTAAATATGTTTTAAACTTTCAAGATGATTTATATTGTCAGAAATTTTTGATCAGAACGGATTGTCAAGCAGCAAAATATATGTTTGATAAAGATTTTAAACATGATGTTTCTAAGCAATTGTTTGTTAGATGGCAAGCTAATCTTGCCCCTTTCGATTTCAAAATTGATTATATCAAAGGGAATAAAAATTCTCTTCCTGATTTCTTAACTCGTGAATTTTTGCAGGATGATCCCCGCTAAGGGAGGATCCTCTAACCCTAATAAGGGAAGAGGCAGAGGACGTAGCTTTGATCCTAATAGGGTCATTGTAGGGAAAAAATTGGTCAATCTTGGTGGGATCACCATTGATCCATCACATCCTGATTTTGATAAAATCAAAAAGGTTATCGAAGAAATCTGTAATACTGCTCAATCATCATCATATGCTCATGCAGTAGAACAGGAAGAGTCTGATGACTCCTTCGAAATGTCTTATCATGATGAAGTAATTTTACTTCTTGAAAACGCTGATAAGCTGTGGATCAATGAACCTTGGTACCTTATGGAATGATATTTGACTAATTATATATAAACTGTGCTTTATTACAAGTCCAGGGTATATTTTGAATCAATTTTGCAAGTCACAAATTCATGTGACATTGAACATTTCAAGAAGAATAATACTCTTCCGATTTATACTTATAGTAAAATCTATATTAAGAAAATTCTTTTTTCAAATGAATGGGGAATCAGTACCTTAAATGAAAGACAATTTATTCTTGATAAAAATACTTATCATTTCATTTATTGGGATTATGTGGAAGCATTTTCCAAAGTTTTCTTATATCAAAACCCTAAGCATAAATATTCTTGGTTTATTAAATTCAATCCTGAAATATTTCAAAACTGCAGGTTTCCTGCTTGGATTCACCAATGGTGGAAAAGTTTTGGACCCCCTGTCAAAATTCTCCCTGATCCTTATAAAGGACATTTTACTGAATGGTTGGCAATTTTTTCCCATATTGGAAATTACCTTGATCTTTATATTGAAGGATCAAGCTCTTTATTCTTCTTTATGGAATTTGGTCTCCTATGGATATGGAAATGGATCCCTATTGCGGAGAAAAACAAAGACAAAATGCTTTGTTTAAAAAGAAATTTTCTTTCAAAATTTTGGCAAAAACTCTTGAAAATTGATCTAGTGACAAAGAAACCTTATGGTCAATCAACAATCAATGAAATCTCTTAGACGATAGCAATCTATCAGGAACAGATGGAAGAAAATAAAAAGAAGACTCAAGAAAATGAATCTCTTTTTTCCCACATCTTGCGTAAAATCCAAATAAGGAAACAAATTAGCAGTCATGAAAAGGTGATGGCCTCATATCTTGATGAAGTCAAGGAAGATTTCCTCAGACATTTTAAAAGTGCAGTTGATACTGACTCAACATCAGAAGACACCTCGATGAGGTCCTCCAATGCCTATGGAGTCTTAGCAGGTGAATCACAAGATCCCAATGAGGATATCCCATCCTCTCAAGATGTGTTGGCAGAAGATTTGTTCGACAGCTTGAAGGATGAATTAATCAAAAAAGCAAAAGAAAAAGGAAAAGGAAAAGTTGTCTGAAGACATCAATTATGCCTTTGGACAATTATGCAAAAAGAAAAGCCGAACTTTGCGGAAAAGTGAATTTTGCTTTTTATTAAAGTTGTCTGCTACCAACAGTCGGTGGAATGTCACTGTTGCTGCTTTTAGGATGATTCCTATTTACTTTTTATAAAGTTTTTGTCTTATAGACACGTGATGTATAGGGATCCCGGATTTCAAAGTTTTCAAATCCGGTCTGAGTTGTTTTTAATTTTGTTTTGAGTTCTGTCCAGTTGTATAAATTCAGGGCTTTAGGACTTCATGAGACAGAGCTCGGGAGATAGCAACTTAAGACTTTTCTTTCATATTTTGTAAACATTAGTACATTTTTACAAACAATCGAAGAAAACTTCTTTCTTCAGGTATATTCTCCTTAATTTTTCAGATTTGTTTATTTTATTTTCTTTCTTCATTGCCGTCTAACATGGCAGGCTGATTGCTAAACTATCTGTAACCACCATGGATCTCTAGACATGTCACTCTATATTATGAGGTAGACACAGTTGTGGGTAGAACATTGATGTTGTGGTAAGACGATGCTCAAGGCTGTCACTTTGTCGTCATAGTCGCACCTTGGCCCTTTGTCATGTTTTGTGTGATGTTTTGTGTTGACTCGGTTGACCGCTTAGCCAGAGTACTCAGTCTGAAAATCCATTAACATTGTATCCCCATGCCTGGGCCTCCTTGTGGTATCAAAGCCATGGAGCATCTTTAAGGTTACTTAGAGTAAAAATGGTTAGAAGCAAACAGTTTAGTATTCTGTTATCATGCTTTCTACATTTAGAAAGAAAAATAACATAAAAAATGTAAAGAAGGAAGAATATGATCTTCCCAAACAACTTGATTTGTTAAATAAATGGACTATTCCTCATGTTCAACCTAATACTATTTACCAATATGGTGTATTTGATAATCTGGGTCTTAAGCATGTCGTTAAGACTGTTGAACAATTAGTCCCTATGGAAGATGATGAGTTAACAATTAAATTATTATCTAATGATGAAATATTGCGTCATGATTCTACGCATAATTATTTGCATATAGGACTTATTCAAATTGCTTTTAAGCCTCTTACATTAGGAGGATTAAATGAAAGTTTTATTGCAGTTCTTAGAGATGCTAGGAACTTAGATTGGAGACAATCTTTGATGGGAATAACCCAGTCCAGTCTGGCTTATGGACCAGTTTATTTTAATGTTCGTCCAAATTTACAACTTTCTTTATCCGATAGGAATATACGCGAAACTGTTACTTTATATGTTAAAATCGAAGGGTATAATTATATGCCTTACTCAGAAACTATGAGTATATGTTATAGAATTTATTATAAGGTTCTTCATACTTTGAACCCTAACTGCAGATTGCAAGATGAAACTGGTAGTACAGTTTTGATTGAGACTAATTTGTCTAGATCCTAGATTACTACTCGTAGAATGATAAAATGGGAAGAAATAGACTTTCCTGAAAATTGGAAACTTGAAAAGGTGACTCCTAGTCAACCTGTTGGTAAGTCGATTCATTCTCTCCTCTTCATTTTTCTTTTTTCACGAGATTGATTTAAACAACCTATACATTTTTACATACATCATGCAATTGATTCTAGGGATGCATAATAATTCTCACGTTTACTACCGTATAAACTCTAGATCCCACTAAACTAGCAAACGGAATATTTGAGTATCAAATTTACCAAATATATGTACTTGGAATTTGGCTTATAATCGACCCGTTACAAACTTGCTTGAGATAATTCTACGAAATTATCAAGTTGAGTTTAAATATGATTTCATGTTAGTTAATGTGAAATGCTAAATTAGAGTATAACTCAAGTAAATGACCGAAATGGTCCTTTATCTTTGAACTCTGTGATATTTTAGTCCCTTATCTATCAAATTTGACAAATTAATCCCCTTATCTTTAAATCTGCTTAGTCTTTTTAAAAAAAATTGTTAAATTTTTAACGTAGATTGCATGCGCCAGACACGTGACCTATTAGTACCTTATTGCTCCAAAATCTGGCTTAAGTTAGTCATGTACCTGGTTCATACAATTCGAGTTAAAAAAATTGATGAAATTTGTTAAAATGACTTTCGACGTTCCAGATTTAAATATAAAAGACTAATTTATCACATTTGATAGATAAAAGATGAAAATGTCACAAAATTCAAACATAAATGACAATTTCAGTCATTTACTCTACTAAAAATAACTAAGTTGTTAGAGCTTAGCTCGTGTCTCGGTCTCATTTGAGAACCAAACCTTTACATAGCTAAACTTAGATTTTCAACATGAACATAAAGCTTGTCAAAACATTAGACTGAATTTGAACATTTTGGTGCCATTGGCTCATTTACGTTGGGTAAACGAAATTCTCAGCCATTTATCTATCTACAATTTGATTATTGTTTCTCTCTATATCCAACACAGGGAATTAAATACAAGAGTGAAAAAGGAAATAAGGAGAACATCGAGAACTACCATTTGAAATATAAATGAGTAGCAACCATTATCAAAGCTTGATAAAGAAATGAATTGAACATTTAAAGGGGCCATGTCAAATTGATAGTTTGCTATCCCGATGGATTGTGTAATTCCAGCTTCGGCCTCTATTAGAAGGGGGAAAAATTATAGTTTCCTTTTGAAGTAAAATATAAGGATTATATATATATAGTCAAGAGGAGAGATATTCAAGTTTTCTTTCCCGAAGCCAGGAGAATTAACTACCAATGTTTGACTAAATATTTTAGCTTAGATAAAAATGCATCATATTTTTGTCTTTCAATGCAGTTGGAGGGACAAGCTTTAGTATATTAATTCTAGGGACGGTTGGTTTTTTCTCGTACAAGATAATCAGCAAAAGAATGGAAAGAAAACTTAGAGAGAAATTCTTCAAAAAGAATGGTGGTCTATTGTTACAACAACAATTATCAGTTGATGAAAATATGGTTGACAAGGTAAGGTTTTTTACTTCGAATGAGTTGGACAAAGCTTCTGACAACTTCAATAAAAAGTCAAAATTAGCTGATGAAAATCAAGTGGAGAAGTTTATTAATGAAGTAGTTGTTCTTTCACAAATCAATCATAGAAATGTGGTTAAACTACTAGATTGTTGTTCAGAGACAGAAGTTCCTTTGCTAGTTTATGAGTTTATACCAAATGGAACCTTGTATGACCTTATTCATAACGAGAACGATGAAGTTCTCATGTCGTGGGACATGCATTTAAGAATTGCAACAGAGGTATCAGGAGCATTGGCCTATTTGTACTTGGCAACTTCTATTCCTATCTATCACAGAGATGTCAAATCGACCAATATACTTTTGGATGAAAAACACAAAGCAAAAGTGTCCGACAATTGAGCAGACTCATTTAACCACGATAGTGAAAGGGACTTTTGGTTATCTTGATCCAGAGTATTTTCAGTCAAACTAATTTACTGAGAAAAGCGATGTTTATAGCTTCGGTGTCGTACTTATTGAACTCTTAACTAGACAAAAGCTAATATCTTCAACCTGTAGCACAGTAGAAAGTGGTTTAAGCTTAGCAACAAGGTTTCTTATATCCATGGAGGAAAATCATCTCAACATGATTCTTGATACTAAAATTCTGGATACAACTAATGACAAACAAGTCACAGCAGTTGCAATACTTGCTCATCGTTGCTTGAGCTTGGACGGAAGGAAAAGGCCCACCATGAAAGAAGTAGCCTTAGAACTTGAGAGTATCAAGATGTCTCACCCGCCTTCAGCGGTTCAAAAAAATCAAGGAAACAAAGACACCGAAAAAGAATTGGTACTCTTTTCAGATGGTATTTTCTCATTGACAACTGCAAATGATACAATTGCATCCTCTTCAGATGTCTATCCCTTATTGTCTGACACTTTTTGATATCAAAATTAGTACAATATTCTTGTACATGCATTTTAATATTTTCTTTGTTCCATACTAAATTGGAAAATGTTGATAATCCCACTATTGTTAATGTACTTGCGTTACTCTATAAAGGATGAAATATAATGTTCTATATTTTGTTGCAACTGATAACTAATATGAATAATTGCATAATGTGACTGTTGAAATAGGATAATTTAAGTCGCAAGCATATAAAGATTTACCATTGGTATCAAACAACAACTTTGATTAAGTTATTATGTCAATCAAATGATTTTTCAAAAAAAAAAAATTGACTTTTCAAGTGAGAAGGTGGACAAATATTCTCAAATGAGCTCAACAATCTACCTCTAATATAGATATTACATAGTAACATTTTGACTAAAAATCATTTGAGAAATGCAAAATTCCATCAATGTAGTTGAAAATGGTATCATATAATTTTCAATTGTTTAACTTTTAAGAGAGCGGAGCTTCATACTAGTTCCAAAAGTGTGATTTCCAGTTCCAATAAACCAACCTCTCATTAGAAAATCACCCGTGAAAGAATATATTAGATCCTTTATAAGATTCAGTTACATCCAATATTCCAAAAGATGTGTGAGTAGATTATATTTATGATGCCTATGAAGGCCAAAGTTGTGGAAGAGTCGGTGAGTCCACTCCCACTTGCCTTTCCTCCTAGCAGATGAAAAACTTATCATTGGACAACAACGTGAAAAGCGTGCGTGCACTCTACAGTAAAATAGAAATAATTGTACAATTATATAGTGGACTATGGTTATTATGGTGTCGATCTATGAGTTGGATTCTTTCTGCCTAACCCACTTTTGCATCCATTTCATCAATGTGTTGTTTCCTTTTCGTTTCCTCGCTCGATAGAGAATAAAAAACTGCCACATAACTTAACATTTTACTTAAAAGTTTAAACTGTTATAAATAAATTTATTATATTATTTTAAAAAGTAGTCATAGAGCTTAACACTTTATAGAGGAGTTTATTATATTATTTCATTATCTTGTACAGAGGGAGTTCTTTATTTTTTTTAAATCTACATTTGAACAGTTTTAATATTTTTAAGTAGATGACGATTAATTTTAAACCTTGGACTTTTTGATATCAAGACTCTAATACTATGTTTATCTTTAATACTTGTAACCTAGCTACATCTTTAATCTAATTTGGCTCGCCTTTAATCTGGGACCACACGACAATAAACTAATATCTTTCTATGGACTGAAACATCCAAGAAAATGTTAGTTATTTGCTTTTCTTTTGGTTTACAAGTAGAAACATTTTATTTTGCCAGGTGAAACACACATGTGCATTGCATTCTAACCAGAATAACGTAGTTGAAAATTCTTGAAAAGCGAAATGATCGCTTAGTGTATGTCCACACGCACATAATGGTAGAGAGGACTAACCTGAACCATAGGTAGTGTATAACTTTTACAATCAATTAATAAATGATCGATAGCAGAAAGCATTAGCCACTTTTGTACCAACTAATGCCACAAATGTTCAATTTTAAATTCATTTTATCCTAATTTTAATTCCATTGCAAATTAAAGAGTGGAATTGATCATTGATCACAATAAATGGAGTTTGGAATTGTCTTAGCAAGCACATATCCTTTTGCTATTCAGACTTTGACTGCAAATACCACAAGACACACCTTCGTGTATCAATTCTCCTGTTAAGTGTCGTGTATCAATTCTCCTATTACGTGTCGATGCTGTTAGTACATATCCCATTGCCACACAAATTGCTTATCATAACCAGAAATAGATTTATCAAGCCATGACCCGGAACAACTTTTTTCAGCTAATCTGGTTTTTATGGCTGATTAAGCCATTAACAGCAACTTCAACTCTTTTAAAGCAAGGTTGCAAGCATACTTGTGGGAACGTTACCATACCCTACCCATTTGGGATTGGTGCCGGTTGTTTCCTCGATGAGCCATACGAAATAGATTGTCGTGATGACCGACCATATCTAAAGCAACGCGGTGGTAAGGTGCTGAACGTGTCACTAGATAATTCGACTGTAACGATAAATGCCAATGGTTTAGAGATTCGTCTATGAGAGAATGATGCTGCAAAACTTGCCTTTAATTTCTCGGCAAGCCCATTTTTTCCTGATTTCTACAACAAATTCATTGTCGTTGGCTGTGGTAATGTAATGGTATTTGGTGATAATGAGATTCTTGGTGGATGCACATCGACTTGTGACCAGCACAGAAATATTAGTGGCTGCTCTGGCATCAATTGTTGCAAAATTATTATCCCACGTGATATCCAGCATATCTATTTTAATTTCTCGAGTTTAGAGACGAAAACAAATTCTTGCGCATCTGTTCTCTTGGTTGAGCAATCATGGTACCCGATAAACTTAATCTCTACTTCAGATCCCTCCGAAAATCTAATTGGGGTTCCCATCCCTTTCGTATTGCGGTGGGCACTTCCGAAGCTGATGCACCCGGAATTGCAAAAGGGATCAAGGTGTTATTTTAAATCTTCTCGGCATGGATGGGACTTTTGGGACTGTAAATGCCCGGAGTGCACAGAAGGGAACCCGTATATTCCAAATGGATGCCAAGGTATGCTTCTAATTTCTTAGAAAGAGTGTGTGTATGTGTTAGTTACTATAATTTTATCTAACACAGTAATTGTGATTAGCAGATCTCTCCAATAAGATCACTTGTGCGTCAGTATATAATTCAAGAAGAAGATTAATCATGGTTGCCGGTAAGTTGATTCTTCCTCCACGCTTCATTTTCCTTCAATCACATTTTTTCATCAACGGTTTTTGTAGTTGAGGTCCCTTAAGTTTATATTGGACCAAGGTTAGGCTTTTTTTTTTTTGTTGACCAAGTTTAGACCTTAAAATTAACCTTTTTTAAAAAACCAAAAGAATGTTTCCTTTTTCATCTTATGAAACAAGACGTGTTCATAAGATCAATTCTAGAAACATTGTCATCCCCCAACTACAATATGAGATATTCTCTACCTACTTGGTAAATGTGATTCTTATTCATTTAAGGGAAGTTTGTAAGCCAATATTATATCACTTAGGATATTAACTCCGAAAATCGATCTTGAGACCTGTCGCACTTAAAGCGAAAATCATACCATTAGACCAAATGCCTAGTGTAAATGTGATTCTTCATTTCTAGTGACTGGCATCTCTCCATAAAGAGGAACTATATACGAGAATGAAAAGAAAGAGAAGTATACTAGGCCTCTGGTCTAATTGTATGTTTCTCACTTTAAATGTGAGGGGTTGCGAGTTCAATTTTTATTGGTGACATTCTTTGATTATGTACTATACGGCTTAGTCCTCTATTGAATCAAAAAAAAGTAAAAAATAAAAAAAAAAGAAAGAAAGAGGAGTATATATATAATTTTCTAGAACTATCAGTAGAAATTGGATAGCAACCTCTACCACCTGCAGCAACTGTCTCATTCCACTTCAGCCTCTACGAGCACATCATTTCAACGCATTTTTATCATCACGTACATTTAAATCTTGATTGAGAAATAGAAAGATAATATAATGGGGAGGAAAGGGACCAAACTTTCTTTGTGTTGAATATAATAAATAATACAACAAACCCCTCTTTAACATCTTAAGCTTTTAGATGAGGTGGTGACTTAATATGATATCATAATTTAGGCACCAAAAGGTCCTGAGTTTAAAACTCACTGTCACTCATTTAAAAACATTAAAATTGTCCAAGTACAAGGCTAAAAAACTAACTCCACCTACACTTGCGGGAACATGTTGAATATAATAAATAATACAATAAATCCCTCTTTAACAGCTTAAACTTTTAGATGAGGTGGTAACTTAACACTTTGCGACAGCAACTTAAATTAAAAGCAAATGTTCATTAAATAGTTCAGATAATCAGCATTACCTTTGGTTTTCTGATGTGGTTGGAGTGACAAGCTTGGGGATCTTATTTCTTGTAACATTTAGCTTTTTGTTGTACAAGACAATGAACAAAAGAAGGAAAAGGAAGCTTAAAGAAAAATTCTTCAAACAAAATGGTGGTCTATTGTTACAACAACAAATGTCACTTGAAGAAAATATCATTGACAAGGTAAGACTTTTTACTGCTACTGAGTTGGGCAAAGCTACTGACTCTTTCAATGAAAATAGAGAATTAGGTCATGGGGGTCAAGGTACAGTTTACAAAGGTATGTTAAGTGATGGAAAAATAATAGCAGTTAAGAAGTCAAAATTGGCTAGTGAAAAGAAAGTGAAGGAGTTCATTAATGAAATAGTTATTCTTTCACAACTTAACCATAGGAATGTGGTTAAGTTACTTGGTTGTTGTTTAGAGACAGATGTTCCTTTACTTGTCTATGAGTTTATACCAAATGGAACCCTGTACACCTTATTCATAACGAGAACGATGAATTTCTCATGTCCTGGGATATGCGTTTAAGAATTGCAACAGAGGTAGTAGGAGCCTTGGCATATTTGCACTTAGCAACTTCAATTCCTATCTATCATAGAGATATTAGATCGATGAATATACTTTTGGATTATAGAGCAAAAGTGAGAAACATTACAATCGATCAGACTCATCTAACAACTATAGTGAAAGGGACATTCGGTTATTTGGATCCACAGTATTTCCAATCAAGCCGATTTACTGAAAAAAGTGATGTTTATAGCTTTGGAGTTGTGCGTGTTGAACTATTAACTAGACAAAAGCCAATACCTTCAAGCCCAACACTAGAAAGCTACTTAAGCTTAGCAACACGGTTTCTTATATCAATGGAAGAAGATCATTTGAACATGATTCTCGATAAACAAGTCCTAGAGGCAGCAAGCTATGAACGAGTTGCAAGAGTTGCTAAACTTGCACAATGCTGCCTGAGCTTGGATGGAAAGAAAAGGCCCACTATGAGAGAAGTACCCATGGAACTCGAGAGCATCAGAATGCCTATCATGGCACCTTCAACAGTTCAAACAAAATTTCAAGAAGAAGTTAGCAAAGGAGTAGAATCAGTTATCTTTTCAGAGAGTACTTCTTCAAAAACATCTGCGAATGATTCCATTACATCCCCATCATTTGCCTACCCCTTATTGTCTAACACTTTTTGACATCGAAATTGCTCATATGTTCTGCTAGATGCAATTTTGTACTTTCATTATTACTTTTTAGGTTGTAATTTAACGGTTACGATTTGAAAATGTTAATAGATAACATTGTACCTTAACTTGTCTTGCTTTTAAATTAGATGAAAACAGAATAGTTGTATTGCTTCTCATGACTAATTAGAATAATGGCTTGATTAGATAAATAGTAATGGGAATCGCCTAAATACAAACAAACAATCAAACCCCATCTGAAAATAAAGCCTGATCACAGAATTATCTTTGCCTACTCGCAAACTCCCACAGGATAATAATCTTTCATATTCTCGCGCCTCCCTGCAAGATCCTTATCAGTTTCATTACACCCCACTGCAATTGAACAGCAGCAGACTTACAAAACCATTCTATTATCATTAGGAAAAATCATCAAATCTCACTCTACAACATCCAAAATCTGTCCAACATAGCCCTCTTCAAGATCACCAGGTGGGCAACCTCGTTGGGATTTACAAAAGCATAGAATGTCGTTGGAGTTTTCGTCCTGCTAAAAGAGACCATAAAAAATCTGAACCATATAGGGAAGTATTACCATTGTACCTCATGTTTAAACAATTGTACCTTCCTCTAGCAGTGTAAAACTGGTTTGGCTTTACCATAATAGTTATTCATCGCGCATTGTCTCACCATTTATTTTTAAGATCACCTCTGTTCTTCTTCTCATGTGGTTCTCAAAAATATTTTAGGTAAGAACTAACACTGCATTTGTATTGAGGGAAATATGGGGATGGATGGGAACGGAAACTATGCAGATAAGGTTTCACTCCCCTTGTTAGGATTCAACTCTTTTTGTTTTTAAATTTGGGGTAGATCTAAGGCCGTATAACTTAACCAGTGAGGTTTGAGTTTGTAACCTCTCGTATACACAACTAATAATATTACCAGAGGCTTACTAGCTAATTCAGCTCTTTTTTAAGAGGAGGGAAGCCAACAAATGCTTATTATTCTCCCGTTCCTTCATTCTATTTTCTCAAATTGGAGGAAATGGAAGAATGAAGAACTAAAACTATATAACATGTTCAAATATTCTATTCTTTTCAACAAATTATAATTTGCTGCCAAATAAGACACATTTTGCCTAGTTGTCTGTAACGAACTTGAATTTTGAGGGAGAGATAAAAACTGGAAATTAAAGAAAAGTTGGAAGAATTGAGAGCTATTGTATTGAAATTGCAGAAAAAGTTGAAGACAATAAAAATAAATTCTGAAGAAGAACCAAAGGAAATTACAGGAAGGAAAGATAGAAGATGATTGTTTGCTTAGTCTATTTTTCTCTCAATTGCTATAACTTATATGCTCTTAGTCATGGGCCACGTCTCTCAATTCTTTGGTAGTGGATTCCTTTTATGTTATAACCAACTCCTTTATTTCCATGCTCAAATAATCACTCAGATATTGTGGTTTGCTCCTTATCCTCCTGCTGTGATGTGTCTGCTTTGTTGGCTTATGAGTCAGTTTGGTCTTACCACGTGACTCTGCTCTGTAGTCGTAACATGGACTTGGGATCATAACATTACCTCTCTCTTTTGAGAGAACCTTCTCCTCAAGGTTCAGATCCGGATAGGCTTCGAGTACCTTAGCTTCGTCCACCCATGGAACTTCTAGAAAATTGTTGACGACAAACTTGTCATGCCTGAATCGACTTTCAACCATAGACTCTTCCTCCAATACTATCGTATAACAATAGCAGCTCTTCAGGCCTTGTATAATTAGATAAGCTGCATTGGGATTAAGAGCACCTACCAGAATATTATGCAAGTTATGAACTACTGAAATTTCTAAGGACCCCTGATGCAGCCTGCGAGGACATCATTGTGGCCTGTAATGTATTTAGTTGCAGAAGTTCCATAGAGGTTTTTGTCTATGAAGTCTTCAAATCTGCCTAATTCAACCCCTTTGCCATCCTTCACATCAATGTACTGTAACAGGTTTCCATTGGACACAAAGTCGTAGACAAGAAAACACTCACCCCTACCTTTTGAACAGTAGAAGCCTCTCAACTTTAGAAGATTTTCATGTTTCAATGAAGTCAATAGTTTTAATCCTTTTAGAAATTCAGCTTCATCAAACTTACAACAAATCTTGGAAATACACGTAACATCAACAACAGACCCATCGCGCAACATACCCTTGTAAATAGTTGAGAAGCTACTCTTCCCCGACAAATTCAGCTCAAAGAAATACTGCGTGGCAGACTCCACTTCATCATAATAAAACATAAAGTTTTCAAATACTTCTTGAGAGAAACCATTTCCACTTTGCAGTTTGTTAAGCAAAACATAGTCCAATAGCTCAAAATAACACACACTCAAAACACTAGCAAAACTATAATTATCATGCCTAACATTTATCAAATGCATTTTCCGAAACAAACCCAAGGCAATAACAACACAACCATTGTTTACAAATCGTTTAATCATCATATTCCAAATAGCTATATTTCAAGAAGGCATTTGATCAAATAGCTTAATCCAAGACCTTACCCAAACTCCCAAGTGTAGCGAAATTGCGTGCATTGGGTTTGAGCTCTGAGTTGAGCATCGAAGCATAGTGTTCCACCTGTACAAATCTTGTTCAGGACATTGAACAAACAGTTGATGCACATAATGAATGACTAATGGTATAGCTAGCGCAGCTGCCTTCACATCCATGTTCAAAGCACCATCAATTTTCTCCACCGGATTCACCAACGAAACCTTTGCCCTTCCCTTATCTAGAATTTCCATCTCTTTTGCTATTTTCCCACAATAATTTCCGGTACCCATGCAGCCCAGCTTGTGCGTGTCCATTGGAATCGCTACGCCGTTGGATATTTTTGAAGATGTTTTCGCAGTTGGTGTTTGAGTCTCTTCCTCTTCGACTTCGACGTATTGATCGTCGGTCTGCTTTGCCGCTGGAGATGGTGGGGTAGTCAATGGCGCAGCAATAGTACACGCCGTGAACTTCTCCGCGATGAGCTGCAACTGATCGACTTTCTTATCTAATGTGGAGAACAATTCGCGCAGTGTCTGTATTTGAGATTGTGCCTGGAGTTGAACCTGTGTTTGAACTTCAGCTTGAAATTGGACCTGAGGATAACATTGCCCTTGCACGTGATGGAACGGTGGAGCAACCTGCTGTTGATAGGGATAGTATTGTTGATACGTTTGATTATAAGGGTCGTATCCAGCATACTGGGAATAGTATTGTGGATAATCCATGGCATGTAGTCCAGTACCTTCGGCCATGGATTCAATGAAAGCACCAATGTAACGAACTTGAATTTTGAGGGAGAGATAAAAACTGGAAATTAAAGAAAAGTTGGAAGAATTGAGAGCTATTGTATTGAAATTGCAGAAAAAGTTGAAAACAATGAAAATAAATTCTGAAGAAGAACCAAAGGAAATTACAGGAAGGAAAGATAGAAGATGATTGTTTGCTTAGTCTAAACCACTATTTCATTCATTTCTTTTCCTACTCATCCAAACAAAGGAGACACGAGTTTTCTTCTATGCTTATGACTTTTCTTATCATTTCTTTCATTTTCCTCCAATACCAAAATACTGACTATTCATGTCCACGTTGTGGAATCTCTCCAATTTCACACACTGACAAAGAAGGTAGGTATGGACTTAGAGGAGAAAAAGGTCCCAGTTTGAAAACTTGCGAAAGCTAACTGACACGGAATGACTCCGACCGGCCTAAACCAAGGGATTATCACATAGTTTCTTACGTAAAGCGAGAAGCCATGATGCTATCGGACATTTTTTTTTTCAAAGATGCTATCGGACATTGATTCGTATATCTTGGTCAAGTCCTGCACATGCTCTTGCATGTAGCCTACATGATGATGTTGTTCGCAAGCAAAATATATATATATATATATATATATATATATATATATATATATATATATATATAATATAGTAATGTATAATCTATACAAGTATGTCACATTTAATTTTATGGTATGGGCTAATATTGTATAATTTTAGCAAAACAAAAAAGATTTCTTTGTACTTTACACATATGAATATAGGATTAGGATTCTTTTCTAACTAGTGTTTTATCCTAACATTTGAACATTGCATCACCGTCATCCATTTTATCAAAATCTTTAAATTTCACTTTTTTGCTTATTTTTTGCAGTTTTAAGTTAAAATAAATAGCTGAGATGCATGATTAGAATATTTATAGGTTTAATTATGAGAGAATCATTTTCATTTCATTAAAGCCTAATTAGCTAGTATCATTTTTAGAGCAGAGAAAAATTTATTCAAGTTAATCTCTGTTAGGAGTTTCACATAATGAACTAAAGAACAAAGAGAATGATTTCTCCCACATAGAAAGATTAGGAGAATAATGAACTATTAATAAATATATATAGGCTCAAGACCCAATAGCTTAAGATTTTGGGTCAATAGTGGAGTTCTACACATGGGTATTAAGGCTCATTTATTCTCAAGTTCTCTGAGCTCGCCGCCACAACAAGTGGTATAAGAGCCAATGGTTTACAAATTTTGGCCCGGACTCTCGAATAATTATGGTGGACTATCGTGATAGACTCTCGGGGAGCTAGGCAGCAGGGCTTAGACGACGGAGTAGGGACACGATAAGTACAATTCTTAGCTATACTCTCAAAGTTGTATGAGGTTACAGTAACGAAATAAAGCAATGCTTGGTTGATCTGGGTGATTCTAAGTAGGCTCGTACGAGAGAAAGATCGCCGAGCTTCATGGTTGATCTTTGGTGCATGAGAAAGAGATATTGGAGCTGGCATGGTAGTCGCTAAGGTGCATGGGGCTCAAATGACAGAGTAGGGACACGATAAGCACAATTCTTGGCTATACTCTCAAAGTTGTATGAGGTTACAGTAACGCAATAGAGCAACGCTTGGTTGGTCTGGGTGATTCTAAGTGGGCTCGTACAAGAGTAAGATTGCCGAGCCTTATGGTTGATCTTTGGTGCACGAGGAAGAGATATTGGAGCTGGCGTGGTAGTAGCTAAGGTGCATGGTTGATCTGGGGTGCACAGAGAAGAGCTACTGGAGCCGCATGGTAGTAGCTAAGGTGCATGGTTGATCTGGGGTGCACGGGGAAGAGCTACTAGAGCCGACGTGGTAGTAGCTAAGGTGCAAAAAGAATATCTAAATAGCTTATGAGAGTGGTGGAGATGGATTCATTGGCGATGAATGTGGATCAAGGGGGAGTTAAACCCCAATTGGAATTCACATGTGAAAATGAGGAGATTTATTAGGAGTTTCACATGGTGACTCCCCTTTTGTGGCATAGCTTAATAATATACGATTTTTATACCATTGTTCTTCCTCAGTTCTCTCCCCATTAAAGGAGCAGGATCAGAATTCTACTTCCTAACAGTGAATCTCATATAATGATGGTGAGATCTTGTCCAAAATAGAAGAATTTTTCCAAGAAGTTGTTTCATTTCTTTGACAACTTCATATATCTGAACTGACAATTTGTGACTTTAACAAGCACACTTGGAAGTAGTGGAAAGTTGATGGATCGGATCATCCATATAATATACAAACAAGAAACCGACCTGAATATATAAAATAGTTAGCAAAACTAATTGCAGAAAAGAGGAAATTGAACTATCGATCTGTTATTAGTAAGGAAATTCCATAGCTTTGATGCTTCATGTTTTATTCTTAGAGATACCAATTGTTATATATCTCAAATGATTATAGTTTAGAAATAAATTTTCAGGAATCTCATATTTCAACTATGAATTACAAGTGCTAATTCATATAGAACTCTGCAAAAACTAAAAATTAATCGAAGATGAATACAAGAAATACCCGAGGTATTTTTACTTGGTTTAAGCCCAAGAATTATCAAATGCAGCTAAAGTAATCGCCTGAGAAAACTCTTGAAAATTGATCATCCTATCCTAATTAGTATCAGCCTCCTTGATCATCCCAGTGAGCTTTTTTGCTGTCAAGGCATGTCCAAGCTTGGCCATGGAATGAGCCAACTCTACAACTGTATAAATAAGTAAAAAAATAACAAATGAAGACAAATATAATTTTTTAATTTTATTTTTTGTAATAATATCTACCACCTAAATTTCTTTTTTATTTCAACATTATCTACATGTCATTTAACACATAAATTAACAGATGAAAACAAATATTTTTATAAAGTTAATAATAACTCAAATTCATAACTAAGATGGTTAATTTGAATTATTAGTTAAGTTATTTTGCTAACTTCCAAGTGATACATAATAGATGAAGACAAATATAATTTTGATTCAAAAAAAAAAAAAAGCTTCACGTTGGACCAAGCTAACAATTTATATGAAGCTTGTGAAATGGCAAATAAAATCATAAATAAGTATAAAAAAATAGATGAATACAAATATAAATTTTAATTTGATTTTTAGTAATGATTTCCATCACCTAAATTTGTTTTCATTTCAATATTATCTATATGTCATTTAATACATAAAATAATAGATGATGACAAATATTATTATAAAGCTAATAATAACTCAAATTCATAACTAAGATGGTTAATTTGAATTATTAGTTAAATTATTTCTCTAACTTCCAAGTGGTATATTATAGATAAAAACAAATGTAGTTTTTGACTCAAAGAAAAAAGAAAAATTTTACATTCAACCAAGCCTAACTATTTTGTTCAGCACCAACTAAATATCTGGCTGCTAGCTTGCATCGCGGTCTTGAGATTATTGATTGCCATTGCAAGAGTGCAGCTCTCAGGTTGTCTTCATTCAGGTTTTCTTGCAATCTTGCTGATATGAAAGCCATTGTACCAGCTCTTAAAGTTGATGTGGGTGTACAAACTCTGCCGGAAGACATTCAATTATTGGAAGATGTCTCAAGTGCATCTCTTTGTAGTAAATGCAAGACCATAATTTATGCAGACAAGGTTAAAAATGCGAATGAAAACCCTAATATGTAGTTAGCTACTGTCAATGGATCTGAGTCTTGTGAAACATTCAATTATCAAGTACGCAAAGTATGTCTAAAGGCCTTTTCAAGAGCTTTTAACCCTTGGCTCTCCCATTAATAAGTAAGCTCTCCTCTTTCTTTCTTTTAAAGAATTTTTTTTTTTTTTGTTATTAATTTTGTTGGCTTTGATGTTACAAGACCCATATGGCTCTTCTTTCTTGTGCTGATTTTTTATCTGGGTTTTTTTTTCCTTTTTTCTTTTTTATGTTTCTGCCTAATTTAGCCTTTTATGTGTGTTTATCTTTATTGGGTTTTTGTGAAATGCCTACCATTCCAGCCCCTATGACAACCTATCGTGACATCCTCTTATCCCTACGCGTTCCTACTCCTCGGTGCAGTCAGCGTGTGCAACCATCACCAAAGAACTTGTGTAATAGTATTACAAAATGATGTAGTAGCTATGATATTTGTTGGATAGTCATGATGCAGTAGTTATTGAAAACAACAATGATAAAAACTGATTTTGTTGTAATTAACTTGACTGATCATATACAATGTATATATAGACTAGAATCCCCAATTAGTTCCCTAGAAATCTGTATATACAATAGTCAAAGTGCATCGAGCAGTGTGTTTGCATTGAGCAGTGTGTGAGCATAGATATCTTTACACAATTATTGACTATCTCAACACTCCCCCTCAAGTTGGTGTATAGATGTCACATATGCCCAACTTGTCCAAGAACTTTGAGAGCACCCGATTAGATACTCCTTTGGTAAGGATATCAGCTAACTGATCTTCAGACCCTATCTTTGGTAGTACTGCAGCCTTTTCATCCTGTTTCTCTTTAATGAAGAACCTATCTACTTCGACATGCTTTGTGCGGTCATGTTGAACTAGATTATGGGCTATATCACATGTTGTTTTGTTGTCACAATATAATTGAATTGGTTGTTTTAGGGAGTAGCCTAGGTCCTATAAGAGAAATTTTATCCACAGTGCTTCACAAATTCCTAAGGCCATTCCTCTGTACTCAACTTTTGCACTAGATCGTGCAACAACATTTTGTTTCTTGCTCATCCATGTAACTAAGTTCCCACCTATAAAGGTAAAGTATCCCGAAGTTGACTTCCTATCATCAACTACTCTAGCCCAATCAGCATCTGTATATACCTTGATATTTTGCTTGTTTGTGTCTTTAGAGAATAGAATTCCATTTCCTCGAGCAGCCTTTATATATCTCAAAATGCACATGACTGCATTCATATGTTGTTCACCGGTATTATGCATGAACTGACTCACGACACCCATAGCATAAGCGAGATCTGGTCTTGTGTGAGCTAAGTACATCAATCTTCCAACAAGTCTCTGGTATTTCCCCTTGTCCATCGGTACCTAGCTTGTATCAATACATAACTTAAGACCCTCTTCCACTGGAGTGTTAGCTGGTTGGCAGGCTGACATACCAGTTTCATGTTGTAGATCTAAAGCATACTTTCTTTGAGATAGGAAAATTCCTTTATTTGATTGAGATACTTTAATTCCTAGAAAGTATTTTAAAGGGCCTAAGTCTTTCATTTCAAATTCCTTGGACAAGTACTCTTGCAACACTCTCATTTCTTCTGGATCATTACATGTGACGATCATATCATCCACATATATAATAAGTGCAGTAATGTTCCCATGCCACCTTTTTAGAAATAATGTATGATCTGAATTACTTTGTTTGTAACCAAAGGTTGTCTTGGATTTGGTAAATCGTCCGAACTAGACTCTAGGGGACTATTTTAATCCATATAGTGATTTCTTCAACCTACACACCTTCTGATTTTGTCTTTCTGTTACCATGTACCCTGGTGGAAGATCCATGTAGACTTCTTCAGATAGTTCGCCATGTAAGAATGCATTCTTCACATCAAACTATTGTAACAGCCAATCAAAATTTGTAGCTAAGGATAACAAGACCCGAACTGTGTTGATTTTGGCTACATGTGCAAATGTTTCAGTGTAGTCAATTCCATAAGTTTGGGTGTATTCTTTTGCCACCAATCTTGCCTTAAAATGTTCAATTGTACCATCAACTTTGTATTTTACAGTAAAGATCCATCGACACCCAACTGGTTTTTTCCTGTGGGTTAGTCGACGAGCTCCTAAGTTTGGTTCTTCTGTAAGTAGGCCATTTCTTCATTCATCGTAGTTTTTCATCTTGGATCAACTAAGGCTTGCTACACACTGTTAGGTATAAATACACTAGATAATTGATTGACAAATGACTGATTTATTTTTGACAAGCGATGTGTAGACATATAATAGCTCATGGGATATCTTACTTTATTAGACAATTGAGGTTCATATGTAGGTTTTGGAATACCTCTAGTGAGATGTTGTGGTAACTATTTCCTGGAAGACTCTGGCACAGTATAAAGAATATCCTCAGACAATGATTGATTTGGTATATCAATTGGGAGAGACTCAGGCTCGGTTTCAAAAGTTTCTTGACTTTCTGGATGCTCATTCTCACTTAGATCCAAGTTTTGACCACTAGATTCCAACTCATACATTTCTATGCTTACGTTGTTTAGGGTATCATTACTCATATCCAAATTTTGATCACTAGGATCCAAACCACCTACATTTTGATCAGATACTTCCACCACATCTTCCCCTAGTATGTAAACAAGAGTCTGAATTTCCTCAAGATACTCTCCCTAAAAGTCAGACTTCGAGAAATATATAATATTTTCACGAAAGACAACATCCATAGTGATAAACATGCGTTTAGTAGGGGGTGATAGCATTTGTACCCTTTTTGATGAATAGCATATCCAACAAAGACACATTTCAAGGCTCGAGGCATTAATTTATTGCGTTGTTGTTTGTGAAGATGAACATAGGCAACACATCCGAAGACATGAGGGGGTAGGTTTAAGACCGTGGGAGCGACAACAGCTTCTGCAAGTGTCTGGAAAGGTGTTTTGAAGTTAAGAAAATGAGATGGAACACAATTGATGAGATATGCGGTAGAGAGAAGAGTTTTGCCCCAGTAGCATAAGGGCATGTGAGCCGTAATCAAGGAATCGCAAATAACCTTCAATAAGTGTCTATTCTTACGTTCAGCTACTCCATTCTGTTGAGGTGTATCTAGACAACTAGTTTGATGAATTGACCCATGAGAGTCCAAAAATTCATGAAGTTCAGAACTCTGGTATTCCCCTCCATTATCATTCCGTAACACTTGTATTCGAGCTTTGTATTATGTACAAATAGTGTTATAGAACTTCTGAAAAAATAATTTAACCTCTAATTTGTATTGCATCAAACACAACCAAGTCATTCGAGTACAATCATCTATAAAGGTAACAAACCAACGTGACCCCCCCAATGTGGGAACTTTGGATGGTCCCCAAACATCAGAGTGAATAACCATAAAAGAAACTAGGCTTTTATTTAACAATGAAGGAAATGAAGTACGATGGCTTTTTGCAAGTTCACACACATCACATTTGAAAACAGAAATGTCCAAATTCGTAAATAAACTAGGAAACAACTTTTTTAAATAACCAAATGAGGCATGTCCCAAACGTTGATGCCAGAGCCAGGTCTTAGTTATCTTCTTTGGTGAACCAGTGCCCTTTACTGCTAAGGCTTGTTGTAATTTATTGGAAGTTTTTGACTCCAAGTCCAAGTAATACAATTGCCCTCTTTTAACACCATAACCAATCATTTGTCGAGTTTGAATATCCTTAAACACACAATAATCAAGCCAAAAAATAACAACACAAGATAAGGTAGTAGTGATTTGAGAGACTGATAGAAGGTTATAATTTAAGGAGGGAACACCTAACACAGAATGAAGATGTAAAGTATTAGTAAGATATGATGACCCTTCCCTAATAACCAAGGTAGTATTACCGTTGGCCGTGGAGACATAATTTTGGGAAAATGGGTTGAGGTTTGATACTTGTCTAACATCAAATGTCATATGATCAGTAACACCAGAATCAATTATCCATGCATTATTCAAAACATGTGTAGAAGTGTTGAAGACCTTACCTCCAGTATTTCTAGTAGTTACCAATGTTGATGACGTAGGAGTGTCATCGACTTCCTTTGTTTGAGCAACTGTTGCAGTAGATGGCCGCTTAGAATTCCGATGCCGTGTTGGGTCCCACCAATTTGGATATCCAATAAGTTCAAAGCAATGACTTTTTGAATGACCTGTTTGATTGCAGTGAGTGCATTTGTATGTAGGTTTGTCTGCACTATGGGAATTCTTTGGATTGGTGGATTTTGGTCGGTCTTGTAGCGTATGACTGGGTCAATGGCGGGAAATCATAGCAGAAGCTTCAAGTTTCTCAATGTCCTCGTTCAAAGTAGTAGATCATATGGTCTCACGACGGACTAAAGAATAACACTCTTCTAGATTTATGAGTGGTTCATGACGTAAAATTTTTTGTCGTAGTTGATCAAAAATTTTGTCCAATCTAGCAAGGAACAAATGTACTCTGGTTCGTGCAATGGACTGCCGATATACTGTAACATCTTCAGAATTCTTCATGACCACTTTATCACGGTGATCTAGTTCCAAAAATATTGTTGTTAACTCTCCATAGTATACCGAGAGTGATTTAGTACCTTGTTTGGCTGAGAAGGCTTTATGATGTAAAGAATAGACATGCATCTCATCATTACCATCATAAAAAGCTTTGGAAAAAGAATTCCAGATTTCACGGGCAGTGGGTATACGGAGATAGCGCTTCATGATGTCAACAGACATAGACATCAAAAGCCAGCTTTTCACCTTCTGATTTTCAGCATACCATTTTTCATATACCTTGTTCGACACAGCAGGTGGATCGGTTTTGCCCATAATGTAAGAGAGTTTTTCTCGTTCAGCAATATGCATCTTCATCAATTGAGACCACACATCGTAATTTGTTTCAATAAGTAGAATGCCTGCATTAAAGGCACCCTCAGACTGAACAAGAATTGGAACATATTTGGTTCTTGAGGATTCAACTTGGTCACTCATTTTTTTTTCTAAACAAAGCAACCCATTTTTCCAAAAAATAAAATACTTCTCGTGCACCACAACTTTTTTTTTTTTACTAAACTTCACGTGAATATTGTGTGGTTTTGTTCTGTGTTTTGTTTTTTTTCTTTTTAAGAAAAGACCATTAGGATTTTTTTTTTTAAAGAAACAAAAAGATAGTAGTAGGCCCTTGTCTTTGTTTGTTTGGTATAAAAAAGAACCAACTTTTAAGAAAGTTGGTCAAAAGTAATAATGTTTTCTTTAAAAAAAAAAAGATAAACAAAAAATTGATGAGATTAACCAAAAAACAAACAACCGATGTAGTTGGTCAAAAAAGCAAAAAAAAAAAATGATTCAAGATAATAATGTATAGGCCCCACCAATTTTTTTATTATACCTTTGCTTTGAAGAAAAAACTTTGCAGTAAACAAAGACATTACTTTTCTTTAAGCTTTTGCATCTTCATTTCTTCTTCATGAGAATTCTATCGAGCTTGCTAATAAATGTTAATTTGAAGATCACCTTTTCTGGTAAGTGATCTTTTTTCCGTGAAATGGGAATTTTTTTTTTTTTCTGTTTGGGACTTTTTTTTTAAATGGAAAATGCAGATGATGGTATTTGGTTTGGGTGTCTGGATTTTTTTTTTTGTATGGGATAAATTTGGGTTTTTCAAAATAGTAGTTGGTTCTGATGCCATGAAAACAAGAATGATAAAAACTAATTTTTATGTAATTAACATAACTGATCAATACAATGTATATAGAGACTAGAATCCCCAATTAGTTCCTTAGAAATATGTTGATATAACAGTTAACGTGCATTGAGCAGTGTATTTGCATTGAGCAATGTGTTTGCATTGAGTAGTGTGTGAGCATAGAATCTTTACACAATTGCTGACTATCTCAACAGTTATCACATGGTTAGGGGAGGCACAAGCGCTTTGGAAGACTAAATTTAAGGGGTTGGGGGCACGTCAGTCAATAAGATTTTCTGATGTGAAGGAAGTTGTCCATTCTACTTAGTTTGCATCTTGAAAACACTTATCTTGAAGTAATATCCATTGTTCCCCCCCTCCCCCCCCCCCCCCCTCCCCTCCCCTCCCCTCCCCTCATATTCTAATTAATTTTGAGGACTAAGGATAATGATTTAACTCATTGGTCCCGTCACCCATGTGAGGTATGATTATGATTAGGTTATGTTTGGGTAGGCTCCCGCCAGCCTCTCCATAGCTCCGTCACTGCCTCTTACCTTGATCTACTTCAATCTTTAGTTCAGTTTTGACTAGAGAGCCTATAGACTTCAATAGTTGCAATAAATAGGGAATTGGATCTAATGTCCTTATCGATCTTTAAGAAATCTAATAGTGATAAATAGTCTATATAGAGTCCTTTTTAGATAGTGAAGTTAGTTGTTGGTAAACTGAAACTTTTTTAAAACTTTAGTGACTAAGTGTGTTACTTTCAAACAATTAGAAAATTAAAAATTATATAAATATTGAATATTAAATTAAAACATTTTATAATCTTTAGAGACTAAATATGTCACTTATGAAATAATGAGAATAATTTTTTAAAAAAGCATAAATATTGAGGAATGGTTGTGAAATTTACTCGTATTTGATACTATATTGAAGCTTCAGACGTTTAATGACAAGAGACGTTATTTGTTGAGAATGAAGTGTGTGGATTCGAGGGCAATGATACTAGTTGTACTCGATGTGATTGTAAGGGTAGAAAGGTAAATAGAACCTAACAACTATTATTTTTAGGAAAATATATATTGAAAGGAATGGATAAATTGAATATTGAATCAGTAGCTGAAGCGCGCTCTAGGAAATTCGCATATTTTTTTGGCTACAATCTAGGAAATTCGCACAATAATAATATAAAATCTCAAAATTTACAATTAAGAAAAAAGTTTTCATTGCTTATGATCTCTTTTCAATGAGTACTGACAAATGACTTGGCCCAAATAGAGTAGGTGGCGGGAGGAGGATGGAGAGGCTATTGACAATTGAGTCATTGGTGGATGAAGAACGCCATTGTTCGAGGCAAGCATATTTATTTGGCTAGGTTTGCCTCAATAAAGTTAATGAAGGATTATTTATAGGGATTTTTTAATTTATAATTTGAGTTGTACCTATTGTTCTATGAGCTTGAGTAGGAGTGTAGTTAAAAATTTTATTAGGGAGTTCAAAATTTAATTAAGAAGATTTACAATATCAACCTTCTTAATTGATTGGCTCCTCTATCGGTATCAATCTAACTAAATTCATTTAACACATTTTTAGCTACTTAGACATCTTGTATTTCATCATTGCACTTGGAAGCAGACTGTATCCAAGAGGCAGCAAAGGACGAAGACGAAGACTGCAAAATTCATATTTCTCCCCCATTGTCCAAATTTTTTACAGACAGAACAAAAAGTTACATACTTTGACTTTTTTTTTTTTTAGCTAGGTACATTCTTTGAAATTTTTTTTGTATTTTACTTAACTCTTTTGTTTTGTATATGGTACTGGGCGCTAATATGATAGTGAAAGAGTAGTAAAGAAGAGACCCGCTTGGCAAAAACTCTTACTCAGACAACTTAATATTATTTTTAAAAAAATATACTAATAATTATTATTATCAAAATAATAATTATTATTATTATAAAAAAATTAATAATATTAATAAAATAAAAAATAAAATACATTAATAATAAAAATAAAAATAATAATATTGATTAAAATAATAATAATAATAATCCTGATTTTTATAGGTTTTCTACTTTTTCTTGTTTCTTTTTGTAGTGCAACTCAAGCAGGTTTTTTTCGCTGTAAAGATTTTCCCGAAGGTTTCATATTTGGTGCAGCATCATCTGCTTTTTAGGTATATTGTCACACCCTAGATCCTTTGTCTAGCTTAATTTATCATGTGCCTCTAGCTCTACTACGTATTTGATGTATGACATTTATTAAATAATCATCTCATCTAATAGTTTAAACTTTTCCAAAAAATATAATTTTGTCCTTACTATTTTTAATTTTTTTTAATTTTGTCCTTATTATTTCCTTAAAGTTTAAAATCCGTCCCTATTGTTCACAATCAGTCAATTTAGTCCCCATTATTTTCTTAAAAAAATTAAATTCACACCTATTATTTTTCAGAAAAATTTAATTTAGTCATTAAATAATAGAGACAAAATTAAAACTTTAAAAAAACACTAAGGATGAAATTGAAACTTTTAAAAAAATATTACCATGACTTTTTCATCATAGACATGGTTGGGATATGTAATCATCTTTATGTTGTCATCCTCACTTAAGCCACTTTTTGCTTTGAGTTGCGTAATTATTTTCTTATTTTTTTTTTTTTGATAGTCGTCAAATGATTTTCAACATATCAACTTGACAATCAACAACAAATTTATCATGAATTGCTTTGGCGACATGCACAAAGCTTTCAGTCTTAAAAATAGATGAAGGTTTGAAGAAGCATAGTGAGACAAAAGACTCTAAGCGGAACAATGATGGAAATGAGTCCAGGAGTGGGAAACTTGTGGGTAAATTATCTTTCATTGATCTTGCTGGTAGTGAGAGGGGAGCTGATACGACTGATAATGACTGACAAACAAGGTATTGACACATGTGAACATAGAAAGGCCTTCGTTCATTCTCGTTTTCCCCTATTTTTTTGTTTAGGGATTGAGCAAACAATTGGAGAGCTAGATTAAGACACCCGCTATTTGCATACATTGTGATTAATGACGAGCCAATGAAGCGATTAAGCTTAAGATTGTTTTTAATTAGATAAACATGTGACCATGTACCTTGACCAAGTGCACCTAAATCAGGAACTAAGTTGTTGTGCCCAGCATTTAGAAATCACAGCGGTTTGGTTAATTGCGATTTTTAGAAAAATCAAAATCGAAACCGTTAATATAATTTAAACTTGAAACTGAAATCGATGGTTTTAAAAACCGTTATTCAAAACCGAAACCGACAAATATAAAAAAAAATTGGTAAAACAATAGAGACTAAATTAAGACATTTTAAAGAATAGGGACCAAATAGAATTTTTTTTGCAAACAATAGAGATTAAATGTGGAATTTTCCCTTTATCTTTCTTGCACTATTCTATGGAAAGGTCCTCTAATTATGCTTGAAAAGCTTGCATGAGTTGGGCTTACTAAAAGGTATTCAATCTGTCGGGTCTGAGTTCTGCCTGTTCAAGATTTTTTCTTTTTCCTTTTAAGAAGTCACGAAGCCGGAAAAAAGTCTACACTATTACACGCCTAGTGGAAGATCCCCCCTACTTTTGTTGTCTTTCTCCAAGAATAAAAGAAGGGCCTCTTCTGGTGGCCGATCAAAATTATGGCTGCCAATGGAAAGAGTAAGACCGAAATTGACGATCTAATCTGTACATTCATTTACTTCCCTATACACATGAGTGATGACATAATTTGATTGGTGTAACAACAGTTACTTATACTCTTTGAATAACTGACATGAGGGGGCTATGTGGAGGAGTTAGTCCTTGAATAAATAAACTAACGACTCTAGATTCAATTTCGATGCTAAGTACATCAATACTCCTGCCAATAATGTTTCTTTATTTTTTCGGGAAATAGGGGTGGTACCCTCCTGAATCTCCAATAACTCCCTATATTTTATCTAAACTCATTACTTAATAATTTTTTTTTTATCTTTTATCTTAAATTATTAACGACTACATTCTAACAATAATTATAAGATTAATATAATTTAAGTTGTTAAATGTTATTATTATTATTTTTCAAAACTTATAATTCTTGATTATAAATAAAATTTGGTTCAAAAGGCCTCCAATCTCTTCCTTCTTCTTCAATTTTGCTTAAAAACCTAGGTTAACATTATTCACTCCTCTCTTCTCTCTCACGGTTGAAATGGCCCTCTTTTTTGGTGTTTTGCTCTCATTATAGGTATGACATAACATACTAAAAGAGAAAAAAATAAATAACTATAATAATTATAAATAGAAAAAGTCTCTTTCATTAGATGTAGAGGAAAATTGTTGCTTAGAAATTGATTTTTTTTAAATCATTTATTTATGTCCTAACTCGATTGTTTGAGTTCTACATATGGGTATTAAGACCCGTTTATTCTCAAGTTCTCTGAGCTCGCCACAACAATCTTTAAATGATATGACGGAATGCATGAGTTGTATTAATTTCCACCACCCAAAATTAGATTTCCTACACCATGCAGAAAAAAAAGGGAATCTCTCTGCATGATAGAGATTCTCACAATCAATTATATATTGGAATAGACTTAGCAGCCGGCCGAGACCTTATCGCTGAGCAGACTTGACTTCAACTACAATAAGACATACCAAGATGTATCAATTTTCCACTAAATTTCAGCATATAACCCGTTGCCATATTTCTAAATCTACCAAGCCATGGCCCTGAAACACTTTTTTCATCTAATATGTTTTCTATGGCTGATAGAGCTATTAGCAGCAACTCCAAGTCTTGCAAAGCCAGGTTGCAAGGATTCCTGTGGTAACGTTACCATACCCTATCCATTTGGGATTGGTACCGGTTGTTTCATTGACGAATGGTTCGAAGTATTTTGTCTTGGAAACCGGTCTTATCTAAAAAAATATTATGGACATGAATTCCAAGTTGAGGTGCTGGATGTGTCTCTAGGAGGAGATCTGAGTATAACAATAAATTCCAATAACTCACATATCAGTGTATGCGAGGACAAAAGCATCCGGCTTGCCGGTAATTTGTCGGGGAGCTCTTTCTTTTACGATTTGAACAAATTCATTCTTGCTGGTTGTGGTACTTGTTGGGTGTAATATTAATATATTATTCCAGTACTTTTTCACTTAAATTTTGTTAGTTCTTGAGTAATTTATGAGCAATTTGATTGGTTCCATGTTTGTTTTGCGATGTAGGTGAATTATATGAGAAGACATGGATTTTGAGGCCAAGATTGAGGAAAAATGAACAAGGGCAAGCTTTAATGCAACTGATGAAGAGATTAAAGAACAAATACAAGTAGCGCAATCATAGCGCAGCTGCGCAGCATCGCAAGAAAATTAAGGAAAGTTTTGTAAATTGGCAAGAAAAAAAAGAAACCCTATGAAATTAAAGGAGAAAAAAATGTGAGAAAGGGGCAGCCATCAAGAGGGCAGAAAAAGCAACGTTCCAGAGGGAGAGAAAAAGAGAATTCGTGAGTTGAAGACGGAGGAACGATCCGGACACGGACTTCTGCCCTAATTCTTCTCCAAATCTTAGTTTTCTCTATCTCTCTTATCATGATTTACATTACAATTTGGATTTTATTTAATTTTATTATGATGCTCTATATTATTTTTTCTAGGGCTACGATGTAGCCAAATTATAAATATTTGATACTTTTGGTTTTGATTGATTGATGAACTATTCTATATCTACGTTGAGTATTTTATGCTGAGTTTAATGCTTGTAATTGCCTGATCAACAATTATATGAGTCGTGATTTGGTTTGAGACTGATAAGTGATAACTAAATTAGACCACATGTGAAATACTATTAAATCGTCATAAGCTAGAGATAGTTATGAGATCTAGTACATCACTTGAATTTCTAGGGCTTAATGCATTCCATAAGTTCACAGTTATCACAGAGATGTAGTTAGCTTACTTATTGGGATAAGTTATTGATGCTTGAGAAAGATTAATATCTACCTTATCGAAATTGTTGGCAAAGTAAGGAATAGTCGTCAATTGAATTAAGTCAATAGTTTCAGATAGGATTAATCTTGGTGAAATCGGAATCCCTAGAGCCTTTTAATTATTGAATTACCATCTTTTGTTAATCTCGTAATTGTGTTAGTTGCTATTTTGTTACGTTTTATAATTTATTTAGTCGTTAGTCATAAATTCTCAATTCGTGATTGTCTGAATAAAATTAGAGCTACACTAATTTCGATACTTAATAATCACAGTCCTCGGGAGAACGATTTTTACTTATCACTTTATTACTTGTTACGATATGTGCACTTGTGTTAGAAATCACACAATAAGTTTTTGGCGCCGTTGCCGGGGACTGTGTCAATTATTAATATCGATACCAAATAGCTTTAATTTTACTTTGGATTTTATTTTATTTTGTTTTTGTTCTCTTATTTTCGTTACGTGTGTTTCAGGAATATATTCATTTACGTGCATGTGAAAGTTGATGAGTGGTACTTTGTTGCCTTTCGATCCTGAGATAGAACGCACTTGTCGAAAGAATAGAAATGATAAAAGAGTTACTACCCACCATCTTCAAGATACCATGGCTACAATTATTCAAGTACAAGAAGGAAATAATCAAGCAGTCAATCAGGAAAATTCGCCTAGAATACTATGAGAGTATGTATTACCACCAACTGGAATCCAACTTGTGATTAGGAGGCCAGTGATTCAGGCGGATGATTTTGATTTGAAGACAGTGACACTACAGTTGATTCAGAATACTCAGTTTTATGGACTTCCTTTTGAAGATCCTAATCAGCACATCGTGAATTTTCTAGAAGTCTGCAGAACTGTTAAATACAATGGAGTCACTGATGAAGTTTTATGCATTCGTTTGTTTCCTTTCTCCTTAAAGGATCAAGTTAATGAATGGTTGAACTTGTTGCCTTCAGATTCAATCACCACTTGGGAGGATTTGGTGCACAAGTTTCTGTCAAGATTTTTCCCACCTGGAAAGACAGCGAAGCTACACATAGAAATCAATAATTTTGCACAACATGAAGGAAAAACTTTATGTGAAGTGTGGGAGAGGTATAAGGTGTTATTTAGGAAGTGTCCTAATCATGGAGTGCCTAAGTGGATGCAGGTTCATAATTTTTACAATGGGCTGATTAGCACCACAAGAACTTTGATTGATGCATCAGCAGAAGGAACTTTAATGAACAAGACAGCAGATGAAGCTTATGCATTTCTTGAGGATATTGTCTTGAACAATCAGCAGTGGTCGAGCGAGAGAGTCACACCAAAGAAGACAGCTGGGATTCATAAGATTTATGCCATAACTGCTTTGGCAGCAAAAATTGATAACCTAGCAAAACAGATGCAAAATAATTGAGTAACTGCTAATGTTGTCTAAGCGGCAGTGGTGAGTGAGTTTTGTTGTGGTCCACATTATAGTGCAGAATGTCAGGTTGGAAATCCATTTGCGCAAGGCACAACAGAACAAGCACAGTTTGTGGGGAACTTTAATGGGCAGCAACACAATCAATACCCCAATAGATATCATCCAGGATTGCGTTATCATCCTAATCTATCTTGGAGAAATAATCAGAATGTGTTGCAGCTTGAGCAGAATAACCCAACACCAGAGAAGAAGGTAAACTTGGAGGATGCATTGGCTCAGTTGGCGACTTCGCAAACTCAATTCATGAATGAAACTAGGAAAAACTTCCAGAACCAATCTGCACAAATCAGAAACTTAGAGGCACAGTTTAGTCAAATGGCTACATTGTTTTCTGAAAGACAACAAGGAAGTTTACCTAGTACTTCGAAGGTAAATCCCAGAAGAGATGGCACGGAGCATTGCAAAGCGATCACTTTGAGAAGCGACAAGGAGTTAGAGGAGCCAGTGAGAACCAAGAAGGTTGAGAAAGGTGAAGTGAAGAATGAGGCCAAAGATGAAGAGAAAGTAGAAGCTCAACCACGACCTATACAGGAACCACCTATGGTGGTACCATTCCATCAACGATTGCAGAAGAACAAGCTTGAGAAACAATTTGCTAAATTTCTTGAAGTTTCTAAGAAGTTTCACATTAATATTTCATTTGTAGATGCACTTGAACAAATGCCGAGTTATGTGAAGTTCATGAAGAATATTCTTTCAAATAAGAGGAGACTTGGAGATTACAAGATAGTTGCACTTACTGAAAAGTGCAGCGCAATCCTACAGAAGAAGCTACCACAAAAGCTCAAGGATCTAGGGAGTTAGACTATTCCTTGTGAAATTGTCAATGTTATTTTTGAGCGAGCTTTGTGTGATTTGGGTGCTAGTATTAATTTAATGTCTTTGTCTATTTTCAGGAAGCTTGGTTTAGGAAAGGCAAAATCTACTACTGTAACATTACAGTTAGCTGATCACTCGCTAAAGCATCCCAGAGGAGTCATTGAAGATGTGCTTGTCAAAGTCGATAAATTCATCTTTCCTGCAGATTTTATAGTGCTCGATATGGAGGAAGACAGGGAAATTCTTATCATTCTTGGAAGACCTTTCATTGCAACTGGAAGAGCATTTATTGATGTTCGAAAGGGTGAGCTTAGGTTGCGGGTACAAGAGGAAGAGGTAACATTTAATGTTTTCAAAGCTCACAAGTACCCAGACGCGAGTGATAGTTGTTTTCGCATTGATGCCATACAAGCAATAGTGTCTAACCATGGGGACCAATTGGATCCCTTGGAGGCTAGCTTGTTACAAGATGATTCTTTTATTTTGGTAGGATTAGAGCACAAGGAATATTGGTCTACTAAACAACTAAACATGAGTGTGCAAGCAGTGGGTGAGAAAAAATTATTACAATTGAATAAGCTAGAAGGATCCTGTGATGAAGCGAATGAGAAAGAAATAAGTTACAAGGAGAGGACAAAAGAGTGGCATAACAAACTTGTTTCAGGAAAAGATTTCTCTCCTAGGCAACAAATACTTTTGTATAACCCACGGATTCCTGGAAAACGCAAGTCAATATGGTATGGCCCTTTTGTTGTGACTAATGTGTTTCCTTATGGAGCTGTTGAAGTAAATCATCCAAAGAAGGGGACATTCAAGGTCAATGAACAATGACTGAAGACTTATTGGGATGATGAGTTTGATAAGCACAAGATCGTTGTCCACCTCAATTCGTCATGAAAAATTGCTGTGTCGGGCTGTCGACGTTAAAACAAGCGCTTTTCGGGAGGCAACCCGAGTTTTCTTACTTTTCTTGATTTAATAGTTGTGTTTGTTTTTAGTTAAATTTCAAGTTATAATTGTCGTAGTTAATTTTTAAAATTTTCTTGTCATGTTAGGTTCAAGAACAAGTTTGGGGGAAGTCTAGGCAAAGAGTAGTTCTATCAAGTCAATTCAGGGAGAATATGTGAAAATAATGGTGTTTGGATTGAGGAAAATGCGCACATTGAAGAGAAACGTAACGAAAATAAGAGTTGTGAAAGTAGCGCTGTTGTGCTAAAATATAGTACAGCTGCGCTCAAGGAATTTAAAAGTTACCCTCACAAGAGATTGATGGAAGAAAAATTAGAGTGCAGGCGTAGCGTAGCTGTGCTTGTGTTCTTCAGTTGACGTTCGAAGGAAAAAAAATACAGCGCAGGCGTAGCGCAGCAGCGCCTACGTCCTTTCTTTTGACATTTGTAAAAAAAATTGAAAATCTAAATTCTTTCTTCTTTGAATACGTACACCAACTGAAACATTCTCGAAGCCTTCAGACAATGAACGACATGGATATTCAGGGAAGTCCTTTACTTTCTTTTCTTTACTTTTGCCATTGAGGACAATGTCTAGTTTAAAGTTTGGGGGTGGTTATTATGTGTTTTCCTGTGTGAACTTGTTCTTTTAGTATTCGTATTATGTGTTTTTCTTTTTATGTGTTTTGTTATTTTTATTATGTAAAAAAAAAAAAAGCTGAAAAAAAAATTGAATTTTTTTTGTTTTGAAAGTGATGCTGGAAAGATAAGAAATAGGCTGATGATGAGTAGTGTAAGGCGTACATGATAGTAATGAGGATAATTGACTAAAACATAACTTCGTTTTACGTAAAATCCCCACCTATTGCGCACTTAGCCTCTCCTAGTTATGTTGATACTTAGAGAAGGTTTATATGAGTTTAGGTGGCAAAAAACAATGAGTATAGGACTTTAGAACTTGCTTGATTGTCACTCGAGGCGAAATCCTTGGTTGCATAGCATTAAGGAAATGATTTAGGCCATCTCTGGATCGTTTGAGCCTTTCAAGCCATCCCTTGTAATAATTGAATATCCCTAGTTCACCCCTTTGAGCCTAAGATAGCCTTTTCTTTCTTATGCAATTTACAATATCTTCCTTAACTTGTCAAGTCTGATTTCCCCAGATTATGACCCTCGTACTTGTAACATATGATTGTTCTAGGATGATTATATGGAGCTATGTTTTGTATTGAATGATGGGAGGTATGATGATTGGGTGATACGTTGTTTGTTTTGAGAAAAAAATATTGAAAAAATCAGAAAAGAGAAAGGAATGAAAAGAAAATAAAAGAGCCACACTTCTTGTAGTTGATATCAAAATGCAAGTTTGGGGGAGTGTGGATTCTTTATGTGTTGTATAAATGTTTTGGATGAGTGTTGAGAAAGTGAAATGAAAGAAGAAAGAAAATAGATATGTTGAGTAATTTTGGTGGTAAGAAGTAGAGTTGGTATGTGCTCCATTGAACATCCTCGAATAATTGTGTGCTTACGGGTAGTTTAGCCTTATATTATATCCATTATCCTACCTTGACCCTAGTCACACGTTACAGCCAAATGTAAAGTCCTACTGATCTTTAATGCTATGATTAACCTACATTAGTAGAGAGTGCCATGAAAAATAAGCCTATGAAGTCCTAAGTACTTGAAAATAAAGGATCTACATTGGCACTTCACTTAGCTTGTATAAACTCATCCGGGTACAATTGATAAGAATAGAGGCTATTCACACACTCACTTGGGAGATTTGAAGTAAAATGCAAATTATGTGAAGTTAAGATTTCTCATGCGTATGGTTGAGAATCACCTGTTAAGTTGTGAAATAATGCTACTGAGGCTGTGAAAATTTACTATCCTACAACATTGCTTTCATGAGTTGTCTTGTGTCGAGTCTTTAGTTTTGAGTTTTTTTTCTTTATTTAGTTGTGTCTTTTGCTTGAGGACAAGCAAAGCTTAAGTTTAGGAGTGTTTGTTAGGTGTGTTGAAATATGAAATTTTATATTATTTTATATTACTTTAATTCTCTAATTTATGGCCTATTGTAAGGAGTGATTTACTCCATAAAACTAGCCTTATTGTCTTCCCTATTTTACTCCTTAATATTAGGAAAAATTGTCTTCCCTATTTTCCTCCTTAATATTAGGAAAGGTTGTCTACCCCTTTTAGGGCTATATAAACCACTCTATAGAAAGATTTGTAATCAAGTGTTGTAATCAAATATTGTGGTGATCAATGTTGCAATTTATGTATTCCATTGTTTCACCTTAGTTTTCTACTTGGTATCAAGAGCCAAAATGTTATAAAAAAAAAAAATCTGCACTGTTCATCAGTTAGAATATGCTACTGTTCATCTTCTGCTCCACCATACGACACTGTTCATTAGTTAAATTCTGCTATCGTTCATCGTCTGCACTGTTCATCAGTTTAAAAAAAAAAATCAGAAATACGGGAAAGCTTCCTTAGGCTTCCTCAACCAAAAACAATGTCATCTCTTTATTGTCATCGTAGCCGAGTGTCCGGCTGCCTTTGCTCTTGCCATCTCTTTATCGTCATCATAGCCGAGTTTGTCCGGCTACCTTCATCTCCCTTGTTTGTTCATCTCTCCCAAATGATGGTTCTTTTGTTCAATTGTTGATGGTTGCTAGGCGATTGTGGTTAGATATGGGTTAGAGTGCTCACCAACCATTTGTTGCCGATCTCTTTCATCGTTGGCCCAATTTTTTACTATGATTTCCACCATTGTTTGTGGAAATTTGTGTGAAGGTTTTCCGGTGGATATGTTCTCCACCTTTCTTGGCTTGAGACTCAATTTGTTCTCTCAACTCTCGGGGTTGGTACGTCCTCTATCACGTACTTGGGGTTGGTACGTCCTCTGTCACGTACCAGGAGTTGGTACGTCCTCTGTCACGTATCTTTTGTTGTCCGCCTGTTGTTTTTCAGGCGCCTTGCCATGGTTTCATGGTCTTTCCAGTCACTGGTGGTGCGCTATCGATGTTGGGGATTTGGTCCAGTCATAGGTGGCCTTTGGCCTTGGGTCTGCACATGGCTTGCATGCAGTCACTTGTTCTTTTTGATGGGAGCTATCAGTTCATCGTAATATCAACCATCACTTCTCCAGTCAGCTCTTGTCAAGCTTGGGTTCGTCGATATCTTCGCCCCAGCTTGAGGGGGAGTGTTGAAATATGAAATTTTATATTACTTTAATTCTCTAATTTATGGCCTATTGTAAGGAGTGATTTACTCCATAAAACTAGCCTTATTGTCTTCCCTATTTTACTCCTTAATATTAGGAAAAGTTGTCTTCCCTATTTTCCTCCTTAATATTAGGAAAGGTTGTCTACCCCTTTTAGGGCTATATAAACCACTCTATAGAAAGAGTTGTAATCAATTGTTGTAATCAAATATTGTGGTGATTAATGTTGCAATCTATGAATTCCATTGTTGCACCCTAGTTTTCTACTAGGTGTAATATTAATATAGCTCAGTGAGGATGAGAAATGAAAGGTTTTCGCAAATGGTTTTATCTTTTCACAAACACCTTTTCTAAAACCATGCTATGCATAAACAACAAGAATAGCAAAAATTTATATGGATGGCCAGTGTACAAGAACAAAATAATTAACGTACTAATCAAACATATGGCAACAATATCAAGAAATACTCAATTCTACTCTCCAAGGGTTGTACCAAGCGAGATAGAATACTAATCATGCGTCCCAACTCTCAAAGGGTTGTACCAAGCGAGAGAGAGATGTGTATGATTCAAACTTAATCAAGCATACCTAAGCAATTTACATGATTCAAACATATTCAAGTGTATTCATGGCTCGAGCATAATCCAAGCATGTCCAAGTATATTTGATGTACATAACATATAAGCGTGTCGTCGTAAGTGTACCGTTTAGATAATCATGAAACCAATACCCATCATGGTGGAATATAATAATAACATTTAGAAAGACACAACATATCCATATACCAAAGATGGGTGTAAGGGTACCTTAGAACAACTCAAAACGACAATAAAATACAAGTACGAACGAAACTATTAAGCAAACCCCACTCATTTGCAATAGCCTAAATTAGGAGGTAAATTTACCTAGGTTTCCAAACTCCAATTAATCTGATTTTGGTATATAATCGAATCTTATCGAATTTAGATAACTCTAGAATCAAACGGAACTCAATTCGGAGTTAAATTGAGTGAGATATGTTCTTCGGAAAATTGTTGCGCAAAACTGTCCGGGAAGTCGGGCGAGTAACTCGCCCAGCTTAGTCGATCGGCTTTTACATAGATTTTGGTCAAGTGTTGGTCGAGTAGCCTAGCGAGTTTAGTTGACCGGCTTGGTCGACCGACCTGGGCAAAATACACATGCAAATTCTCATTTTCAGCCCATTTTTTTGCCATCTTTCTCCCAACCTTCAACAAGTATTCAAGCATACTCTAAATGGTTTATTAACAACATTTATGAGTTCCAACAACCAACCACAACACCCTCCAATCCACAATTCACATCCAAAACTTAGGATCTAATACAACTCCTAAACATTGAGATTAACATTCCAAGTTCAAAAATGCTAAATTCATGCTCTCAACCATTGCATACATTTTACATACACTCTAACATATACAAAACAATACCTAGCTCATCAAAAAATCCTCAAGATCATCCAATACAAATTAGGCAAGCCCTAGATCTACAACACATAAACCTAACCAATTTCACAATAAGGTCAAATATGAACTTCACAAGCAATATTACTCAACAAAATACATCATACAACCTTGGATGAGCTTTATTAAGATGTTTTGAAAGAATCCCTCACCTTGTTCAAGAGTTTGAATGTAAGCAATGGTGCAAGCAAGGCTTAGAAATGCAAGAAGTTGAGTTGAAATTGCTATGTAGTGGTGTGATTCTTCATCCTCTTCTTTTTCTCCCTTCCTTTCTTCCTTCTTTTTCTCTCTTCCTTCTTCTCCTCTCTTGGTCGAGTATGTGGTGTATGTAGATTTTCAAATTTTGTGTGTGTGTAATGTGTGTAGAGATTTGTTGTGTGTATTATGTGTTGATAGAATAATATCTAAAGCCAAAATACTACCTTGCCCTTGCAACTTAATGCTATTTATTCCATACCATTCTAGTTGTAATCTAATTTCTTTAGTTAGCTAGCATACGAATTGGTACCCAATTAATGTATAGGACATCTAAAATACTCAAATGCACGTTAATCAATGCAATGCATGTAAATTGAGACAAATGATCTTAAAACAATATAAATGCACATAAATCAATATAAAAATATACAAAATAATTTAATTATGTATGATATGGCCTATATGCATATGTGGTCTCGGGCTGGGCTTTACAAAAGATATCACCTAGTGACTACGTTACGATTCTTTTTTTTTTTTTGGACTACGCTACGATCCTGAACCATGGAAATCACACAATTCCGTAAAGCAAGAAACAATGATGCTATCAGACGGAAAATTTCACAAATAGTCCCTATTGTTACCCAATTGTCTCAATTTAGTTTTTATTATTTCATTTGTCTCAATTTAGTCCCTATTGTTTGTAAAAAATCTCAATTTCGTACCTACCGTCAAAAAAGAGGTTAAATCTTGTAGAAAGTTGGTCACGTGCACCACATGTGACCACGATTTCGGGGGCAATTTTGGAATAAAACAATAATAGATCAATTTGGTCCCTATTGTTTTAAAAGAGTTTCAAATAAATCCTCAATGTTTTCAAAATGTTCTTATTAAGTCCTTAATGTTTCAAGTCATTTACTCATTGATATAGCATATTAATTTGCTGCTATTGTCACAAAAATAATTTTATATGAAGACCTTGTCATTATTTTATTTTATTTATTATAGGACATACTTCTTTTTTATTTTTATTTTTTTCTTAACCTTTGTCATTATTGATCTCTTGTAGTTAGACCTTGATTGCTAAAGGTCTGTAGTTGGTAATGTATGTTGTGTCCTTATTCTACCTTTCTATTTACGTATAGTGGGTTTTTGGACTTTCTTAATTTTGGTTTTGATAACAAAATCCGAATTTCGTTTCGCAAATACTATCTTAATTATCTATCACTAATTAGTCAAAAGCTAACTCGACTAGATTTTCTGGACTACATTCATCGAGACAAGTCTATTTTCTCTGTGTTTACTATGACGCCCAGGATTTCATCACATATTTTGAAATAACTGTTGCATAAACTACTTGAGCATTTTGTGTGTATTTCTTTTCTTGCTTAACTACTTTACTATTAGGCACTATTCATAAAAAATTTGACCGTCTTAAATGTTCGATTTAAAATTTTTCCTAAGTTATATGACACGTAATAGGAATCGAAAACTTATCGTTTTGGACTTTCGAGCTCAGAAGTATGCATTTGAAAAATATTTTTCGCAACACTTGAATAGTGTTACGTATGTAAAAACACTAGTTTTGAATTAGTTAGCAAACAATTGGAGTTTTAAGCTTGTTTGACCATGTATTAATAACATTTGACCTAGGGTATCATAATATACATATATCATATACATATTATAAACACCTACAAGCATAATACGAATAAAAACAAATCAAGAAATGCCAAAAAGGTCCCCCCCAAACCCGTGACCCTATAGGAGAGAAATGAGAAAAATTCTTTAACAAATCTTGCAAGCTTGACTTCTTGGATTGATCTTGGGGAGTTTTTGAGGCCTCTAGGACACCTACAATGCGTCTTCATCTTCAAAATTGTGAGGGAGTTGCATTTTTCTTGAGTTTAAAGTTGTTGCATATAAGTTGATTTTCTTGTATTGTTAAATATAGCTATATTGCTTGTTATGGATGCTTATTATATGTTCTTTAGAGCTTATAGGACCATCTTTTATAGCTTGTTAGAGTATTTCATAGTTGAAAGTTTAATTGACACGAAAGAGATGATGAATAGTGCGACAAGTTAGGGTTTTGATAAAAATTGCTAATTAGATCGAATTGATCCATCCTTTAGGTGCTTTAGACTTTATTGGAACTAGTTAAACCCTTACATGTAGTTAGATTGCTTGAAAATGAGTAAAAATGCAAATTTTGCTATCTTTAAAAATGGGGTTTTCCACAAAAGATAATTTGGGCTCATTTGGACTTCGGATTAAGTATCGTTAGGGCATGGAAGCACTTTTTGTAACGCCCCGACCCAACCCCACGCTAAAGGTTAAGGCTGGACCCGATATACAAACAGAGTCTCCTCTCTACCACGGACATTTTGAAAACCTGTAAATACTCAAAATAGCCACAATATACTAAGACAAGCTTTTATAATTAAAGTTTAAAAGTTCAAGGCCATCCGAGCCTTGAAGCAACCAGTAATTCAAATTCACACAGGCATGCATCCAACTTAACTTCTTCATAAAACCGTTTACCATACCATTCGATGATAACATTAGAACAATCTTAGAAGTTGAAACCAAACATACATATAAACATACACCCCCAAGCATGCAAGAACTAAAAGGAGAATTTAAAAGTTATTACAAGCCATAGTTTCCCAAATCTACTACTACAACCAACTATTTGTAACTTGCAACAACAACACATATACATAGCCCTAGGCTACAAAATAGATCATAATAATATAATACAAGTGCCCAAATAATATCAAGAAAGCACATCCACCTCAGAAAACAAACACACAGCAACTAGGGCAAAGGCTCGGCCTGCACTTCTTCCTCTTCCACTACCACCTCAACTAGCTGGGGATCACCCTCAGCACTTTCTGAAACATGATATCGAGGTAAGAGCAACACTGTTGCCCAGTGAAGGATAAGGTCTCCCGGGGCGTGCAATACAACAAGTAATACATTTGAACATTAATAGCAATAGAACTAAGCAAGAATGTTATAGATCAAATTCCACACATTAAAAAGGATACATTCATTTAACCCCAACACTCCAAATCTTCAATCCACGAACACGATCCACGAACCACGATCACGATCACGATAAGCCGGCATAACCCCAAACACTCCAGTGGGTGTACTCCGGATGTTCCCCAATGATCCTATGACCCAACATCCCCTGGCAATCTCCAGACCAGACGAATGAGGGACTAGGGCACAGAGTTTGAATATTCACTGGCAAGCCTTCTATCGCCCAACAGATATTCAACACATCCGCCCCTGACACTATGGTTGCACAACCACTATACAATGCACTTAACAATGACAAGTCAATATCAACAATATAAGCAATAACACATAGGAGGATCAACAAAGTAGGTTGACCTCAGAATAGATAGATTAGAAACAGTTTATACAAGCAAATAAGCAATTTTACAAAGGAGCATATATAAGATACATTTAGAATTATTCCAAAAGTTCCAAATCAACTTGAAACCACATTTAAACACACAAGAAGTCCTACCATGGTCTCCAAAGCTAGAAACAACTGAATTTGCACTTAAACCCCTTTGTTATTCAGGCTATTTTCCTTCCAAATCAAAGTTAATATTTCAATTTCAAGGGGAAGCTATACCAATCTTCTAATTAACCCCTAAGTCACCCTTACAACCCTCAAACAAGTGCAATTGCCCGCAATTACCCCAAAAGCCCCAATTTCCCTCTTATAGCTTTAAACTACACATACCGCAACCGGGCTTCAAACAAGGGTTGGCAAAGCTTCTATAGCACCTAGGTAGCCTAGGAATACCAAATGTGAAATCCGAATCCACCCGGATTGGCATTAACCCCGAAACCCTTTTGTTAAAGTCGGCTAATTCACGTTCTATGCAAGTTTAGAGCAATTTGAGTGCACGGGGCTATTAGACTACCTCCATTAGCACCTAAGGTATCTATTAGAAGTATTGAATCAAGCTAATACATACAATTATAAAAACCCTAGAAATTCGTCACTATTCACCTCATAATTTCAAAATAACGATTCCTACCGTTTAAAATGCGTTCTAATGGTTTAAATGTGTTCTTTAGCATCTATATACAACGTATAATAACATAGATAAGCATTACAATAGCATTTGATCACATTTCTAACAAATCAAGAAATGAGCATCAATTTTAAATATGCAAAAAGAGTCATGAATCCCTCACCAATGCGCGCAAGAGCTCTCGGAAGACTAGCAAACACCCTAAACTACTTGTTCCTAGCTTGGAGAGGCTTGGATTGAAGAGTTGAAGATCAAAATCTCTTTTTTGTGGCTGCTTATGGTTTTCGGCCCTGCTACAGTAGATTTCAACTTTTTTTTTTCTTTGCTAAGTTATGAGCTAAATTGTATATTGGGTAAGTTTTATAAAAGGTGGGCTCAAGTGGGTGCTTAAGTGGTCCACTAAAATGCGCGTAGTTAGCTCTAAACGAAGAAATGTAAGCTAGCTAATTAAAACTCTAAGTTAGTTACGTAACACTATTCAATAGTTTCAACAAAACATTTTCTAAATGAAGGCTCTACACGCTAATTGCTCGAAGGCATATTTTTTCTCATTCCTACTATGATTAATATGGTTGAATAAAAATGCTAACTCGAAATAATAAAGAGGTTGAAAAATAAAAGAAATAGTAATCACAGAAAATAGTAAATAGATCACAAAAGAAATGCACAACCAAGGGATGCAATAGTAAGTGAATGTATGGTAAAAAGCTCGGGCATCACACTTTTGGTGTTTTCGTTGCGCGAATTTGGGGTCCGGATAGGGTAGTTGTAGTTAAAACCCGCTCGGGGCCTTCCCGAGCTTTTGTTTCCAAATCAGGTTTTCAGGGCCTAGATAGGTGCCTTTTGACCTACCTAGGAACGTAGGATGGTTGGCTTGTTAATTTGGGATCTTAAACCTTGCGTGGGAGAAGAAAACGGAAAGTTAACAAAGGGGAAAAAGGTGTTTTTGGATGCTTTTGTGCTTATATGAATCTGTAAATACTTGATAGGTGTTTTGTGTGCATGATAAGGGTTATTCAAGCTATCCATGGAGTTTTGTGGAAGAATATGATATTTGTCTCTTTCGTGACTAAATAGAAATCTTGTGCATATGTTCGCTTATATTGTGATTAAATGCAAATGTGACCTACTTTGTCGACCCTCTTACGTGTTATTGTTGCTCTTGAATCTTGTGGTTTGGTTTCGGGGTTGCGCAATCTTCTCGGACATGGTAGCGTCAAGAAACACGGGCGACGTTGGGCTTGCTGTGCTCCCTCGACTACCGTGGTGCCTATTCCCTTTCTCTCGCTGAGTATACTCCAGTACCCCAGAGGTGTGGTTCACCTGCTGGGCATATGGACCTACCTCAGGAGAAAGGGTCGTAGGATCGGGATACATTTGGAGTATCCCACATTTGGAGGAATAAGGGTTTGCCGACACTTGCTTGAAGATCGTGGCTCGTGGTTCGAGACTGAAGACTTGAAGTGGAACCGTATCCTTTATAATGTGGTTAATTACTTGACTAATTGATTTTGTTGCTTTATGTTATATATATGGCTTTCTGTGATTACATATCATATTGCACGCCCCGGTATGCTGCTTCAGCTCCCTCGCTGGGCAACATTGTTGCTCACTCCTCATTTAACATATTTCAGGAGAAGCTGAGGTAAATCCCCAGCTAGTAGCAGTAGAGGAAGAAGAGGAAGTGCAAGTAGATCAGCTTCCGTGATTTTTCTTGTGTGATAAGGTTGATCATTGTGTGTGGTTTGTAATGAAGATGTTAATTGTTGTGCTTTTGAGACCATGTGGTCTTATGTATAGCAGGTGAATGTAGTAACTTATAATCTTGTTTGATGGATAGCTAAGTTAGATGGCATGTAATAATGTATTATAGTTATTCCTCTTATTGAATGTTTGTATGTTTGATCGCGTCATTTTGCGCTCAAAAATAGTAAGGTTAAATGTTTGGAAATATTGCTTACCTTGAATTACCTCTAGCTGTGGCGAATAGAGGGTCGATCCATGGAGATTGGGTTATCAGATTAAGTTAAGTCCTTAATTTAGAATTGTTTGACTATCTCCCATCACGTATAAGTTTGATTAAGTCCAAAAGTCCAAAAATACGGTAAATTAAGTCTAAAAGTCCAAGAAATGTCCAAAGATACGGTAGTAACGAGATCCAAAAGTGACTTAAACAAAGATGCTAAATTGAAGAATTACAACACTTAATAATACAATGAAAATCCAAAGGGTTAATGATTCTGGGTGGTTATAGCTCGGTATACGCAAGTACAAAGTTATTGATTCAGATTAAAAGTTAAGTCCTTCAGAAATAGGGCTACAAGCTCCCATTACTGAAATGAGCCTTTAATTACGTAAGTGATAAGATTAATTAATTAACAAGACTGGATGTGTTGGTACAACCTAACGATATCCAATCTCTCAATTAATCTTTCACTTATATAATTTGGAGATGTAGGTACAACCAGACTAGAATTCATCCTAGGTAGTCTCGTATTGCCACTGGTTTACAAAACCGGGCTAATATGTAATTTCAATTAAATATAACATAACTACAAGTATATGTATAATTAATCAAAGAATACTTGGAAATAAAAATACGAGACTTTAATAAATCTGAATCAAAACATATGTACAAGAATGACCTCACACATACCACCCCGAATCTTGGGTCTAGTGTGCCATGATAAACTTTAAAGTACACAAATTCATAACGAAAACCAAAATCAAAGAATACTTATCGTGTTTGAATGAATTTTGGTAGACCGGTATGACTTTGATATGCTGATAGCTCACTAGACCCTTCCCTCAGGATTATAACTTTGCACACAACTAAATATAATAATTAAAATACTTACAACTCACTTCACAAACACAAGAATATCAGAAATTATGCTAGGAGAGAAGATGGTACGATTTTGTTGCTGAAAATCGCGACTTTTATAGGCAAAAATTCAGGAGGGCACTCGAGCACCAATCAGGCGCGCTCGAGCGCTAGTCAAGCGCGCTCGAGCGCCAGTCAGGCGCGCTCGAGCTTCCTTCTGCACTTTTGATTTTTATATTTTTTCTGTCATTTTCGGTCTACATTCTACCACTCAACTGTCAGTCTTTTTCAAAAAGTGGCGCTCGAGCGCGGAAAAGGGGCACTCGAGCTCTACTTTGACTGTGGTAGGTGAACTTTGACTCAGATCATTGACTTTGACCGGCTTGGTTGACTTTGACCGTTGACCGTTGACTTTGACCGTTGACCAAAAAGTTGACCAGGTATATTCCAAGATTTTTCAGCATCCTGAATCCTTTTTTGTACTTGGTTTGACCAAATTCAATCTCAAATTGCTCGTTTTGAAGTTGTTCTACCATTTTTCACTAGTGCCGTGCTGAATTTCTTGTTCAAATGTTGGTTTTTGTGGCTGTTTTTGCTCTTTCTTCTTTAAAACCTGTATTGCACTAAAATAGTGTAAAATATACAATTAAGCTTGAAATAATAATGCAATATACATGATTCAATGGGTTAAAGTTACTAAAAATATGGATTTATCAACCTCCTCAAACCTATTCTTTGCTTGTCCTCAAGTAAAGGCATCAATTACTTCATAGATTCAAAGATATTAAATCTAAGCAGTCAATGTATTCATACAGTTAGATTTTATAAAATACAAGATTAACAGTGAGTTTGTCTTTGAAACAATTCCACCCAAGAAATCATTTTGTATCTAGAATAAATGAAACCAACTTAATTACAAAAAATCCTTTGAGCCTTTTTAAGCACTTGTAACTCAATTAAGAAGTAAGAAAATTAATCACGCAAAATTTGTAAAATCAAAAATATTTTATATGGATAGTCATGAAATGTTAAAACTCAACTACCTTCTAAATCGTGTAATACTCCCTTAGAGTATATATATATATATATATATATATATATATATATATATATATATATATATATATATATATATATTTTTTTTTTTTTTTTTTTTTTTTTTTTTTTTTGCAAAATATTTTTGTGAATAGATGACTCGAGTAGTAGATGTTGGTTGACTCAAAGACTTTCTTGAAGTAATGCCTTTCTTCGGTTGAATTGTGTTTGGTGAAAGAAGGCTTATCTAGCAAGATTTGTATTGATAGCTTTTTCATAACAAAAATGCTCAAAAATGGTTAGAAGAAAGCATTTGTTATGAGTTTCTTTTTCTGCCTCTTTGCACTGAATCAACACTTTTGATCTTTAAATGATAATGAGCGAGTCATCTAAATATTTTTCTTCTCTCTTTTTTTTTGTAAAGGAGTATACTGATCTAGAAAAATAAGTCAAATTTTAATAAAACACAACATCTCACATTGAAAACATCTCAATCTACTCCTTTTTTGATAATTAATCAAAAACTTCTAATTAAATCATGTGATGCTGTTGGGATGTAATAATAGTTAACAAAGTTTCAAAAAAATCTAGATACAAACTCAACTCTTAGCGGCTAATCATTTTTCCAGTCCAAATTCATAGTTAATTCAAATATTTTATCACAATCTAACCATATTTCAACAATTAACCACTTAAATTTAATTATTATGAATAAGTGAAGTAAAATTTTTGAAATGTTTTTGGTATCAGGTTGGTATCAACTTTTTTCCTCCTCAAACCCAAACCTTACATCGTCCTCAATGAAAGAAAACTATGTAATGCAAAGTAAAAAGAAAGATACAACCTGATAAACAATCCAAGCAATGTTCCTAAAAAACTTTCTGAAAGAAGAATTGTCAAACAAAATCTCAAAAACCAACATTAGCCATGAGTTTTAAAAAAAAAAACACAAACTAAAATAACATAGAAAGCATGCCACTGAATTACGATAGTGGTGGCGGCTGAGGACCTGAGCCTGAACCTTTCATTGAAGCAAGTTCAGCTCGTAATGCAGCAAACTCTTCCCTCTGTGACTACTTAAATTCAGCAAATTCAGCTTTTAGTTCACCTATTTCACCCAATCCTGCAGCAAGGTTAGTATTCATGGCTTGCAGTTCTCTGTACATTTTTTCCATCAATGATTCTTCAGGCTGAGTACCCTATTGCTGGGAAGACATGGCGCCTTCAGCAGATTGAGTGGAAGGTTGTGGTGCATTTAATGCTAAGGGCATCTTTCGAACAATGCACTTCAAATATTTAAAACTCTTCGTGAACTCCGATTCACCATATGAAGTAATAGGGAGATCCATGAATGGCTCATTAGGTGCAAAAGGAAAATTAAACCGTTGAAGTAAAGAAACTATCAATCGAGGAAAACGAAGTGTAGATGTAGCATCAAACATTCTCATGTGGTCTATAAGACTCATCATATTTTCTCCAATTACAGCTCCAACATCAAAAAGGGCACCTTGATAAATCCAATATAAGACCTGTAAAACAACTCCCGTCCTCTCTTGACCATGACCATATGGGCAAAGGTTCCTTTTAACAATGATATCTGTTAACCACATATCCCTTGGAAGGGAAGATCTCCTTATATCCACACCATGTCCAAGAACCGGACCCTCACACAAATTTGTAGCAATTTCTAAGTCTGTAGTTCTAGCAGGGAAATCCATATTTTCCACATAAAAATAATCATGCCCACACAGTATAGTCATGATATCAGCAGTAGTAAATTGAAATTCAAAACCATCAATTGATGCACTAAATGTACCATCATCATATGAAAGATGCTCATAAAAACGTCGAATAAGATGAGGAAAAACAAGAACATCATCAAAAGGTGGGTGCAAAAGACAATCAAGAAAATACCTTTCAAAATATTCAAAAGCACGTTGCCCACCTTCGGAAGTCCTCAAAACATCTGAAAAATCAGTTTTGGCCTCAATTTGAGAATTTTCAAGTCGTGCAGTCAATTATAATCTCTATCTTTTTAGAGCCATAATCTAAATAATAAACAAAAAACTAAATCTGAAAAATCATGAAAAACACAAAACAATTTTTATTTTTTATTTTTTTACGTAAATACTATTTATTCAAACAACACCAATTAACAACCTCAAAATCATCCTTAACACACAACATTTATAAATCATCCGGTTAAATCCTCTAACATTTAAATAATTTATATATTCTAGAATTAGGGCAACAATAAAATAATAGACATAAATATATCTACATAAATCTGAAATTCTTAAATATATATATACTTTTTTAATTTTTGGTTTTTTTTCCAGATTAAATTTAAAGGAAATCTAACCGAAAATTTAAAACTAAAATCTAATCAAATTCTATATACATTCTATATACATACACAAATCTTTAAAAAAAAATTATACTAAAACGAAGATTGAGAGCTGTAGAACAACAATAAGCTGAAAATAAGCAGTAAGAATCATCATAAAGCCTTCAAATATGCGTATATACATACGTAGATAAATATGTAAAAATAGATCTAAACTTGAAATAAATTGAAAAAAATGCAAAAATAAGAAAGAAATCATAAAAACTCACATTGGTTTGCGGATCTGTAGTTAATCTAGGGCGGAGAAGGGTTTTGGTGATTTTGGGGGTGATTTCCGTGGGGTGGGGGGTATTTTTTTAGGTTTCAAAGCGGCTGCAATCAGGGCTTATGTTATAAGCCCCGACTGTGCTTGGGCGCTCGAGCGCCTGCAGGGCACTCAAGCGCCTTGCTGCGTTTTTTCAGTGATTTTTTTTTTAATAAATACATATATAGTAGGCTAACATAAATATATACATATATACATAAATATATATACATTATTTAATAGAAATATCTTAACATAAATAAAAATACATAAATATATATATATATATATATATATATATATATATATATATTATATAAATACAAAAACCATAAACAAATCACACTATTTTATTAAACGTAAATACATTACATAAAAGAAATGGAAATACAACAGCAGAAGACTACCCCCTAAACTTGGAAATGCATGATTAACTTCAATCATTCCTAATATATCTATGATCCCACTTGATAAAGAGATAAATATGGAAAAGGTAAAGGATGAAAATGCTTGCAAAATAGTACACAACCATGGCAAATTGATCAGGCATGAGAGTTCCGAACATCATTGTGTTGAATGAAAGAAAAATTTATAGAGAGAGAGAGAGTGTAGGCGGCAATGGAGAGAAAAGAAAATGAGGAGAAGAAGAAAGAGAGAGGGCTTTAAACCCCTCGGTTAGGTCGTTCCGCGCTCGAGCGCCCTTCAGGTGCGTTTGAACGTGGTTCTTCCCGTTTCTGCCTTAAATGTTTTTTGCAAATTCACAAAGTAGGAATATATAATCTTCCTCAAACCTATTTTCTACAAGGCCACACTCTTCTTTTTATCATTTTTATTATTATTATTATTTTTTTATAGTTTATTAAAAAAAAAAAAATTGGTACAAAAAATAAACATATGAATTTTATACCACTCAATCAACATGAGAAAACCAAGTGTAAGAATATACAAATGAACACCAACCGATAGTCATCTATCAAGATTTGAACATTAAATCTGCTTCCAAAAGAAACAGCTGGATCCAATTTTAATTTAAGAATATTTGAGTTTAGACTAAATTTAGAATCCAACAACTTAACGAAGAGTTGTCCGCCAGTTTGGAAGGCAACACTGGAAGCCTGCAAAATGCAAAAATAGGATCCCAACCCTATTTCAGTTTCATACCTATGCAACAAAGTAAACCACATCCGAACACTAAATGAATGGCATCAAAATCTAGATAGTAAATCTACCCGCCATAGCGTAAGAACTGGCTGAAGCAGAGGTGATGAATCACGTATCACATGCCCCTAAAAATGGTATTAGTTATCTTTCTCTCAAATACCATGAGAGCCACTATTTTCATAACGGTGGAAAAAGACCTATTAACGTTGAAGTTAACGCCAATTTAAAGCTAATTGGTAACCAAGCGACAACATCTAGGACGAACCTTAGAATGTTACCGCCACGAGATCCTAGATTACCCAGAGATCACTTGGGTTCATGTGAGGCACACACCCTAGTACAAACAATACCCTGTTTTATCCTCAGACAGTCACTACCGAATGCTGCCACTGTGTACCCATCCTCCCACCCATTTAGGATGAACACGTCACATAAATTGTCAGAGTTTTTTTTCCTTCTAACTGGGAATGGGCACTGGAACCATTTAATGTCAGCCAGCAAGACATGCACACACAGTTAAGTGCCATAGTTTAACGCCTTCGGGCAAATTTTTTTTTTATTTTATAGAATTTAAAATTAAGGGACTAGCTCTTCCAGATGTTTCTGTATTCACACTATCCAATACTTTCCTTCGGCACTCACATGGGGCCACAGCCAGTTCCACAAGGTCAAGAGCAATACAGTGGGGTTTTACATTTCAAACAATACCGTCTGGTGAATGCTCTCACTCCTAACTACCTTATCAAGTAAAACCCAACAAACCCAAACTACATTAAGCTGGTGGAGTGGCAAGTATCGTTAGACAAAGTTGCACTGGTCAGACAACCGCACACAGAAAACGTACAGTGACCACTAGTATCATGACAATTATACCTTTATGAGTGCTTCTCAGGGTTAAGACCCAAACTACTTTAAGCTGGAGAAAGACTCATTTGGTACGAAATATAAATGACAAAAAGAAAAAAATAAAATTTGGAATCCTAATACCTCTAGACATCCTAGGTTGCCTCCTAGGAGCGCTAAGTTTAACATCTTCAGCCAGACAGAGTCACATTGGAATTGTTACTCTGCAGGGATTGGATTCTTAAGTTCAATTGACTCTTCACCCTAATTCTTTAACCGGAAAAACTCCTTTTAGCCTTTGTCCATTTACAAACATAGTTTTCCCATTTGTTTTATCTTTTATCTTGACAACCCCAGACAGAAAAACTTGTTCAACCTTAAATGGTCAATCCCACCTAGACCTTAATTTTCCTGGAAACAATCGTACTTAGAATTAAATAACCACACATGTTCTCCAGGAATAAATGACTTCCGAATAATCATTTTATCATGCGTTCTCTTCATTTTGTCACTGTAAATCTTGGCATTTTCATATGCCTCTAAACGCATCTCTTTAAGTTCATTTAGATGGAACAACCTGTTTTCACCAGCTTTCTGCAAGTCAAAATTCACAGTTATAATTGCCCAGTAAGCCTTATGTTGTAACTCAACAGGTAAATGACATATTTTTCTAAAAACTAAACGAAAATGTGACATTCCTATGGGAGTTTTATATGCAGTTCTATATGCCCAAAGTGCATCATTCAATCGAGTGGACCAATCCTTCCTATCAGGTCTAACTGTCTTTTCAAGGATTGATTTAATTTTCCTATTAGAAACCTTAACCTGTCCACTAGTTTGTGAGTGATATGGAGTTTCAACTTTATGAATGACTAAGTATTTCTTCAACAATTTTTCAAAAGTTCGATGAATGAAATGACTTCCATCGTCACTAATGATGACTCTTGGAATTCTAAACCGACATAAAATATTTTCTTTTATGAATTTCATCACAATAGTATGATCATTAGTCCTTGTTGCAATTGCTTCAATCTATTTAGACACATAATCAACACCAACCAAAATGTATTGAAACCAAATGAGATTGGGAAAGGACCCATGAAATCAATACCCCAATCATCAAAAAGTTCATAGACCACGATGGGATTTAAGGGCATCGTATCCTTCTTTCCCATGTTACTTGTCTTTTGGCATCTTTCATATGCCTTGCAAAACTCATGAGTGTCCTTGATTAATGTGGGCCAATAAAACCCACTTTGCAAAACTTTGATAGCCATCTGTCGTCCTCCAAAGTATCCATCACATTCCTACGAATGACAAAATGACATGATGTTTAGCTGTTCAGACTCGGGTACACATCTGCGAATAATTTGATCATAACAAATACAAAACAAATGAGGATCCTCCCAGAAATAATGCTTTGCTATTGAGAAAAATCGATCTCTCTTAGCCTTATTTCACTCCTTAGGTATTTTACCAACTGCAAGATAATTCACAATATGAGCATACCAAGGAAGTTTAGGAGCAGAAATTAACAGTAATTGTTCATCAGGAAATGTATCTCACAAGGGTAATTCATTTTCTGTTTCTTGAGTTACAATCCTTGACAAGTGATCAGCAACAACATTTTCTTGACCTTTCTTATCCTCGATTGTTAAATCAAATTCTTGTATTAATAACAACCATCGAATAAGCCTAGGTTTAGCATCTTTCTTTTCCAACAGGTATCTTAATGCCGAGTGGTCAGAATAAATTGATTATTTTTTACCCTAACACATAAGACCGAAACTTTTCTAATGCAAAAACTACAGCAAGCAATTCTTTCTCTGTGGTGGTATAGTTTTTCTGGGCATCATCCAAAGTTCGGTTGGCGTAATAGATCACACAAGGAACTTGATCTTTGCGTTGACCTAATACAGCTCTTACGGCATAATCCGAAGCATCACGCATAATTTCAAAAGGAAGAGAGTAGTCCGATGGTTGAATCACTGGAGCAGTGGAAAGTGCATTTTTTAGTGTTTCAAAAGAAGTAACACATTTTTCATCAAATTGGAATGGAATATCATGTGCCAACAAATTTGATAAAGGTCTAGCAATCTTATTAAAATCCTTTATAAATCGTCGGTAGAAACTAGCATGTCCAAGGAATAATCTCACCTGTTTAACAGTTGTTGGAAGGGGCAAATCAGAAATAATGTCAACCTTAGCTTTATCAACCCGAACTCCTTCCTTGGATATAATGTGTCCGAGAACAATTCCTTCTCGAACCATGAAATGACTTTTCTCCCAACTAAGTATGAGATTAGATTCCTGACATCTTTTCAACACCAAAGAAAGATTATTCAAACAAGTGTCAAATGAAGAACCAAAGATAGAAAAATTATCCATAAAGACCTCAACAAATTCATCCATCATATCAGTGAAAATAGACATCATACAGCGTTGGAAAGTGGCCGGTGCATTACAAAGGCCGAAAGGCATTCTTTTGTAAGCAAATGTGCCAAAAGGGCATGTAAAAGTTTTCTTTTCCTAATCTTCAGGGTCCACAAAGATCTGATTGTATCCCAAGTACCCATCAAGAAAAAAGTAATAACCTTGTCCTGCCAACCTGTCCAAAATTTGATCAATGAATGGTAAAGGAAAATGATCATTTCTTGTTGCAGCATTGAGTTTCCTATAATCAATACACACACGTCATCCAGTTGTGGTGCAGGTAGATACCAATTCAGCTTTATCATTTGTCACCACAGTGATTCCTGGTTTCTTAGGTACAACCTGTATAGGGCGAACCCATTTACTATCCGAAATAGGATAAATGATACCAGCATCTAACAACTTCACTATTTCCTTCTTTACAACTTCCCTCATGTTCGAGTTCAGCTTACGTTGCATCTCTCTAGATGTCCTGGCTCCATCTTCCAAATTAATCTTATGCATGCAAAAAGAGGGATCTATTCCTTTAAGGTCTGCAACAGTCTAGCCTAATGCTTCTTTATTCTTAGACAACACATCTACAAGTTTAGCTTCCTGCTCCAAAGAAAGGTTAGAAGTAATAATAGCTGGAAGTGTTTGATCTGCCCGTAGAAAAACATACTTGAGATGACTAGAGAGTTGCTTCAGTTCCAACTCAGGAGGAGATTGTATAGAAGGAAGCATGGGTTCTTTAGAAAGAGTCAAGGATGGTTCTATTGCACAAACCTGAAATTTTTCACCAAATCTTAAATTGTTTTCTAAAGATTCATCAGATTCCTCCTCAAACCTACTCAACATTACTTCATCATTATTTAAAGTATTCTCCAAAAAATCTTTTTGCATAAGACTAAGAAAAGACTCCTCAATTAATGGATCAATCTTATCAAGAATAAAACATTCAAGACCATCATCTCCATCTACAAACCTAGCAGCATTAGCAATATTCAGCTTTACCTTAATATCTCCAAATGTAAACTCCAATTCTCCAGTTGCACAGTAAATTTTTGCATTAGCTGTTGCTAAAAATGGTCTCCCTAATATAACTGGAGTTTGGAACTTTTGAATTTCTCCTGGTTCCATATCTAGCACAACAAAATCCACAGAAAAATAAAATTCATCAACCTTTATCAACACATCTTCAATCATGCCCCTAGGAATTCTAAGTGATCTATCATCCAGTTGAAGGGTGATAGGAGTAGGTTTCAATTTTCCTATATCTAACTTCTCAAAAAGATTAAAGGGAAGAAGATTCACACTAGCTCTTAAATCAAGAAGGACACGATCTACACAATGATTACCAATATAGCAAGGAATGGTAAATGTACCTGGATCTATCAACTTTGGTGAAACATGAGAAGTAAGAATGTTGCTTACCTTTTCAGTCAATCTTACATTGTTTGATATCAAAGCTGAATTCCTTCTTTTCTGAGTGCACAAATCCTTAAAAAACTTTGCACAAGCAGGAATTTGCCTGATGATTTCTAACAAAGGTAAATTTATTTTCACTTGCTTAAAGGTTTCAAGCATTTCTTCCCTTTTTAAATCTTTATTAGGTGGATTACCTAATGCCTGTGGAAAGGGTGCCTTGGGACTCAGTGTCAATGGAATATTTTCATGTAAAATTAAAGTTTCAGGTTCATTTGCAGTTTCTTTTGATGAATCAACAGTAACTTGAGACTTAGCTTTTTGCTTTGCAAGTCTTGCATTTTCGTAAGCTTCGACACTTATCTTGTTATCAACTTTCTTACCACTTCGCAATGTAGTGACAGCTTGAAGATCCTCTACTATTTGACTTTTAGATGCTACATGGGCCTTACTTTTTGGGTTTCCATATGGTTGGGCAAGGAGTGCTCCTTCTTCCCTTTTTAGAATTGTGT